>OZ035881.1:85807852-86379943 GCA_964034835.1 Muscina levida | reverse complement strand
TCTACAGTTTTACTTTACGTCTCGTCTGGCCATACGGCCGAAAGTCATTTGGGCGAAGGTATTTATCAGTCAATTCACTGATTGAAATTTCTGTACTAGTTTCAACATTTCTTGCTTCAATCGACACGAGGCTTGTCACACTAATTTCCAAGCATGGCTCAATCTCACTGCATGTTCACGCACAATACCGATGGTTCCCGCTAGACAGCCGCAGTTGGTAATCATCGTAAGGCGAAAACCATTTCGTCCATTAATCGAAAATAAATATTCCGCTAAAGATCACATTTCAAAAGCAACTAACCGAAATTAAAAATCCGTCTGGATATTTGTTCAATATTTTTCAGCTCATTAATTTAGGACTCAATTCTGAGAACTTCACTTAAAAGTAGCCCCAATAAAAAGAAGTTCTGCATCATTCGTTTTGTCATATTACATGCCATGATAATTTAATATCGATTTGAAGTTAGTAAGTATCGTATAGGGGTATTTGTCTCGTTTTAGGCTCTATTGTTTGACATTACTCGAGAACTACTAGTCCGATTTAGCTGAAACAAATTTAAAAAATTAAGAATTAGAATTCCTTTAGTCTGTTCATATAACGTTTCCCTATATAAGCAACAGTATCACTTTTACATTCATCAAATGATTTTGAACTGGGTTTATTTTGTAGCAGTTACAATTAAACTGTTGTACTTCGTGGCTTCTGATAATCATACGCCAACCTATAGTATTTATGTTATGTCAAACAAAACAGCCTAAAACGTAACAAGTTCTCCTATACGATACTTACGGTTACGGTTCATATCAATACTGTGCACCAATATTTAACAATGTAGTTTAAAAAAACGGTTTATAATGCACTCTCCGACCTCAGCTTTAAAATAAAAACTTCCTCCTTATATACTGATCGATAATTAAATGTTCCTTCTCGCTCAATGACCAAATATAAATATTAATAAATATTCATGACTATATTTCCGATTACTACCTGTATTTTAAAAATTCCTCCGGAGAGATGACATAATTAGGAAGAATCACAAAAGGCGAAATAGTATGGCATAACGAGGTAAAAACAATTTAGATTTTATTATAATTTATTATGATGGCATAGAATATAAATATTGTTTATTTCGGTGTCTAGTTTACGCAATATTGAATAAAATTTACTCGTATTTTTTATGTTTAATTGAGGAATTAAGGACGCATTAGATATAATTGAAATACTAAACAAATTTGTTGTTTTGTAAATACATAGCGGTATACAATGCACGTATATGTTAGCTTATTTCCCGAAACAAAAGCAACGAAATATAATAATTTTCTGTTCCAAATATTTGTATTATTTAAATGAAATGATATTACATAAGTATACAAAGTCCACTGAGTAGCCCTCACGATTTTCACATTTGTGTAAAACTCTAAATAGGATATCTTTTGTATTGTCGATTTTGTACGTTTTTTTGTTTTGTTTTGTCAACTATTGTTTTTGGTAACCACATTTAGATTTTTATACTTTGTTCATTCCCATTCGAGGATTTATTGAAACTGAAAGCTATCAACACGCATGAAAACCATAATTTCAACAATAACATGAAGGACACTCTATCCTTCCATTTAAATCCTTTAGACATACATACAAGCAGAACAATGTGATGTTTTTTTGCGAATAGTCATGAATACATCTATTGTTAAAAAAAAAATTGTATTTTATGAATATTGCAAATGCAATGAATATCTCCGACCACATGTTTCATATTTCATATTTGTGCATGTTAAAACAGTATCACATTCAGTCAAATCTGTGGTTGTGTACCAAAGTATTTATGTAGGTGTTCTGAATGTAGGTCTTAAAGTCGTAACAATCTCTTGCAGAACATACGTAACTAGATTGTACGCACCGACTTGCAACATTAGAACGTTTTTAAATTGTTATACAAGAAAATGTTGTACTTCAACGATATTTGCTGCTGACAGGTTTTCACACGTGTACATCAATTCTTTATGTTGACGCACATTATCTGGAAATGACAAAGTATTTCCTCGTGTGGTAGAATTGAGTAAAAAAGTATTTTTTTTAAATAATTAATTTTTCGCAAAGTAAAAAAACGTCGTACTACCACCAATGAGATGGCGTTGAACAGACTTGCATTTAAAACTCGACAGGTAATAACAAACAAATTAATTCCGTTAAGTTAGATGGTTAGTTAGACAATTGGTAATTGGTAAATTTTCGTTTCTCGTACACATTCCGCGCAAAATTCGCTTTTCTACTCTATAGGAGAAGTGCGATCAAAGATTTGTTGTATAGTTATCTGCCGCCTTGTTGAGAAACATATTTACGTCATTCGTTATTTATTTTCACCAATACAGAAATCTTAATACATTAAACTGACTACACGCTTCAGCGCTTACAAAAGCGCGGTTAAGTTATCCAAAAAAATATGGGCCAAATCCAAAATGTTTTAAAATTTGGTGTTAAAAAAGTTTCGTCAGTGACATTTTGTTTTGTCGTTATTTAATTGTTGTAATAGTTATACATGCCAAAACAGTAAAAGTTTTTTATTTATTTTTAATTTGAATGCGGTACACATGCATTCATAGTCGGCAAGGGACTTCGACACCTGGTCTCGCGGTTTAACCCTGTAAGTGACTGAATAGCCACTATTCGCATCCGGGCGAAATATTTTTACATTACGCTGATTTGTGTACACGCCCCGACGGAAAATAAAGACGATGAGATTAAAGATGCATTTAACGAGCGCCTAGAGGAAACCTACGACCGTTGCCCTGGCCATGACATTAAAATTGTTCTGGGAGACTTTAATGCAAAAAAAAAGAAGGGAAGATGTTCTTGGTCCATCGATCGGTAAATTCAGCCTGCATACCGACACGTCAGACAACGGGTTTAGGCTGGTTAGATTCGCAACGGGAAGGAATATGGTAGTAAGTGGAACCAGATTCCAGCACAACGATATCCACAAGGCAACTTCGCTATCCCCCGATCAAAACACCAAAAATCAAATTGATCATGTGGTAATTGATGGCAGGCATGCATCTAATGTCATGGACATACGTGAAATCCGTAGTGCATATATTGGCTCGGGTCACTACCTGGTTGCAGCCAAGTTGCGCACAAGATTGAGCAGAGCGAAAAACGCACGTAAACATGCACAAAGAAAGCTGGACATCGCGAAGCTGCAAACATCAGAGATAGCCACTGCCTACTCCAACCAGCTCTCCCAATTACTACGACACAACGCCTCTACTTCTGCTTTTCCCATACACACAGTGACAGCATATTGCTAATTATATGACCACTTCCGGAACGACCGTATTGGTTTATGGAAAAATACGCTCAGACGATGAGAAATGTCGCGTTATGTCTGAAGTAATGGATGCTGAATACAATACAAAACTCCAGCCAACAGTAACGAGTGCGTTGACGGATCGACATAATGAGAAGAGGAGGGCGATAAAATGCTTGTACAGGTGGAAAAACGTCTATTGAAGGAAAGGAAATGGCAGGATATGGAAAATTACAGAGAGTGAGGCTATTAAGGAAACAACAGTGTATGTAATCACGCCAATTATCGTTTGTCCATCATTGAGCTATGCACTGCCGGCTTTTTAAAGCCAGTAGCGATAAGCTGGCAACGTGCATGCACCAGCACATAAACTCGATTTGGCTAAACGAATGCATGACCGATGATTGCAATCTGGCTATTCTGTGCTGAAGTTAGGCGATCCAAGCATGTGTACTAACTACTGCGGGTATAGTGTGTTATGTTAAATACTAAAGACATTCCTGAAGATCATGGAGGAGACCTAAGAAATACAGATCGACACCTACTATCTGTCCATCGATTGCAAAAGTGCATTCGACAGTTCGAGTATGGCTGAGTTTGGTATGCCCGCGAAGCAAGCTGGTATTACTTTGCGGGCTGACTGACGACACGAAGTCTTTAATGATAATAGGCAAACATCTGACATTACCGATTTTACTAAATGAAGCGTGAGACATCATAATGGAGTTGTTAACACGTAGTGTTGCAGTAAACACGGCTGGTGCCATCTTTAACAAGTCACATGCAGCAAGCATATGCCGATGATACTGATATCATGTGGCGAGGACAGCGGGATGTTACTGTGGCCTTTCCAAAAATTGACAAGCAGTCTGCAGAAGTGGATATTGTGATAAATGAGTACAAAACTAGGTTATTTGTTTCGACGAAAAAAGAGTCTACTCGTTCGGGTCGCTGGGTGAACGTTGACAACTATAACTATGAAGTGGTAGATGATTTTTTCTACATTGGCTCCGCCCTAAACAATAATGATAATGTCAGACTGAAACCAAAAGATAATCATTGATCGCCCACCGCTGCAACTTTGCGCTCAACAAGCTATTTAACGAACAATTACACAGTGCGACACACTTTTTCGGAGGTGAACTAGAGGGTTCAAATGTTCTGATGAAATATTCCCAAGAAAATTTTAATGTATGTCTCCGAAGACATGAACTATCCCAAATATATATATACACATGATTATTCAAATTCGTTGATTCGACTTTTTACCAAAAAAAAAATCAAACTTCAAACCACTGTATAAAAATCTGTGACGTAGTGGAGCAAAACGGAGTTTAGGGTTTTGTTACTGAGGACAAATGCTACTGTTTGATATTAGTTTGGTTCACTCCCGAAAAAGCTTGTTGCGCTCTTTGCTCAAAAGTAGCCTTCTTAACATTTAATTTTGATTTTATTTTATAACCTTTGACTCGTAGAGGCTATTTGTCTTCGGTGACTCTTAGTGAAATTTTCCGGAGAATATTTCTATCGAAGATTCTCAGCCTTGACCTCCCTCCAAAGTTGACATCTAACCAGTTTTTCAAAATTGGACCAAAAATGTCAAACACGGGTGGCAGCTAGAGGGTAAAAATGTTCCGAGCAAATATTCCCCTGAATATTTTAGTATAGGTCTCCGAAGACATGAAATACCCCAAATGTACTTTTATAGATGATTTTTCATATTCTTTGAATCGATGTTTGACCAAAAAATTCTAACTTCAAACCACTGTAAAAAAAATTGTGACGTAGTGGAGCAAAATGGAGTTTTGGGTTTTGTTGCTGAGGTAAACTGCTATCGTTTAAAATCGGTTTGGTTCACCCCCGAGACAATGACCTTCAAACTGTGTCATAGTGTTATCTATTCTGTTCTTTATATTTTCTATTTCTAGTCTTTTTAAAAACTTAAATAAAAACATATTTATTATCCAGATTTTGCGTTGCGGATGAGCTATACTTAAAATGTGTAACGTTATGTTCGTTTTTTTATACTAGGAAGATAGTTAGTATTTTCAAAACATTTTTAAGACAATGCATCTTACACAGTACAACACATGATTTTGGGACTCAATTCTGAGAACTGCACGTGAAAGTCGCCCCAAAAAGAAGAAGTTCTGCATCATTCGTTTTGTCAAGTCACATGCCATAATAATTTAATATCGATTTGAAGTTAATAAGAATCGTATAGGGGAATTTGTCACATTCAAATAGGGGTTGCCAGACGGTCTTGATTTTTCTTGATTTACAAGAATTTTTAATGCTTGTCAAGAATCAAGAAAAAATATGTTTTGTCAAGATTTTTATAGGCCAACCAAATAATAACGTAAATATGTTTTTTAAAGTTTTAATTCCCTTGCACAAAGTTTGTAAAAGTCAAAATGTATTTGTTCGAAAATATATCAATACATCCAGTTCACCAGTTTACAAATCATAATTTTTTGTCAGCTGCATAGTTCTAAAAAAATTTTTCTATAGATTTCGGCATCCTAAACGAATTTGAGATTTTAAATTTGAGAATTATAATCCTAGCTGATCCTTTTTAGAATATATCGATATTTTTCATTTCTGCAGACTGGACCAAAAGTCTTTTCACTCTTTAAACGATGACATTTACAATCAGGACAAATGAGATAAAAACAGTTTCTTATTATAAAAAAACACACATAAAGTTTTAATTATGAAATATGTATGATTTTTGATTATTTTTACTTTTTCAAAAATATTGATATTTTTCATTTTTCTTTTTAATTTATAACACAGTGCAACACATAAATTGGTACCGCCTTCGTACCCAGCTATTATTGAAGTATATACCGAAACTAAAAAAGTTCCCAAAGGACTTGGCCCCATTACATCGAAACATTTTTTTATGGCTACTCCAATATTTTCACCCCAACACGATTTTTTGAAAAATATGACCATTTTTACGGAGTCCATATTTCATAAACCGTTCGGAATTTTTTTCTTTTTGTCTTCGGCACAGTTGTAGATCTAAACCAGAGCAAAAAAAGCCTCAAATAGACTGACCCAAAAAAAAATGCATCCAGTGGATGAAAATTCCAAAAATATGAGAAAAAAGGTTCTTTTTCATGATGTTTTAACCATAACAACTGTTGAGGGGGTGAGCCGATCTAGCAAAGACTCACACAAGAATTATAGGGGGGATAAAATACCGTGAAACGGAATTAGTAGGGGGTTTACTTTCTGATTTACTGGCTTATTGGGGGTTACCTTTTGTCCGGGAAAAAACGGGAAATAAAACACTTTATTTCTAATCTTATAAATTACAATATAATTTATTATAAAGAGTTAAGTAGGCGAGGTTAACCGTATACACTTGGCGAGTTGGGGGGAAACAGTCACGACTGCGCGGGTTGGGTTGAAGTATTTAACTGACTAAGAGATCGCTAAGGAGCGATCTCGATACCTTTTAGTACTTATAAATATATAACTAAAATTCACAGGAGAGAGAGAGAGAGCTTTCATGGATTAATCCAGATACTGTAGGAGGGGAGATAATTAAGCGTAGGTTATTTCATGGGCGCTTAAACAACAACAATTTGTTGTAAACAAGATTTCAACATACTTTTTCCATAGATTTTGACATACTAAACACGAAAATGATTTTTTAAAAATTTTCAATGTAGCCCCTAGAGGGATAAAATGTATGACAGACCCGACTATTTTTTTCCCTTCTAACATTTTTCCCAAACATACCTACCGCATATCTTGACGCCCTTAAGGTGCACCCATACAATTTTTTAAATTTGCTCCCAATGCTGCAATTTCCCCCAAGGTGCCCCTAGAGGAGTCAAATGTATGACCGACCTCCAATATATTGCAAGACGAATAGTTTGTCAGAACATATGTACCCTTTATCTTTAACCCTTAAGGTGGTTCCCATACAATTTTATATGTGTATGTATGTGCCAATATATGTTAATACGTCAATATATTTTGAGAGATAGTGATTTGTAACTGAAAAAAGCACAACTATCGAGTGGGGTTAAATCTAAAAAAAAACTAAATTCGTTAAAAACCCGAATTTTTAGTCTTTATAAAAAACCGGCACCTCAGAAAATTGTTTAAAAATAATTTTCGTGTTAAGGAGGTCAAAATCTATGTAAAAACTGTTTTGAAATCTTGTTTACAAACAATTGTTGTTCTGTGTAATTTTATGGTGAAAACATCATGAAAAAATAGCCATTTTTCTCATATTTTTGAAATTTTTATGCACTGGATGCAATTTTTTTGGGTCAGTCTATTTGAGGCTTTATTTGCTCTGGTTTAGATCTGATTAGATCTGGTTTAGAGATAAAATTATAATTTCTAAATTTTTGGCAAATTCTTTCAAACTTTTTACACTGTAACCCTTTCTGCGGTATAACTACGTGTCAGTAAAAAATGGCCATACGATATAGAGTCATATCTCCAACTGTTTATGCTCCACAAGCTGGAAAATTTTAATACAAAAGTAATTTAATTTAAAAATCGTTATTTTTAATAATTCGAGACTTAAATAATGTCATACAAAAGGTGAGGGTATTTATAAGTCAGTTCATCTCGCTGAAATATATATACTTGATTTGTTTAATGTTTTGTAAACTATTTGTTCAGAAATCATATTTTTATAAAAAAATAAATAAAATTGAAATATTAAGAACTTTTAACGTATGAGTATTTTTATTTGTCAAGATTTTTGTTCACAATCAAGATATTTTTTTGTGAATGTCAAGAATTTTACAATTTCATATCTGGCAAGCCTACATTCAAATCACATTTCAAAAATGTTGTACTGTGTTATTTGTATTGAAAAAGTAGAAAAACAAAATAATCGAATATGTAATAAACGGTAAACTTTAATAAGATTTTCTTCAGAGTTGCAACTATTTTATATGAACTATCGTTAAGATAAATAAAATTCATCAAATTGGTTATACGCTATTGGAAATAAAGTAAAAATTTAAAACTTTAAATTGTAAGTACGCTCTCTGGTAATACCTATAATTATCGATAGATTTTTTTCAAATATGAAATGCGAAATGGATAAAAATTATAAAAATCAACAATATTTCAGTTATACAGTTTAGAGCAAATATGATATATTAAGTAGTCAGCTGTGGGCGAGGATGCAGGATGTAAAACCAAAAATGTAATTGTAGATTCAATAAAGCTATAACACTTTCAGGCTATATATCCACCCATTCATTTAAACATTTCGTAGTCAGGCACACATTATCACAGACTGCTCTCAAATGACTGCAAAAGCTTACGTCACAAGGATACTACGTACACTACGCTCTAGCATTAAGTGTTTGTATGTGGTTGTGTTTTTGGCTATTTGTATAACCATTTTTTTGAAATTCAAGTACTCTCAATTGGTACGTTTCTTATCCCCATTAGGAATAATCATAAAATGTTATTTTTAGCTTTTAAATCTGATACAGTTGCAATAATAAACGCAGATGTTTTAAAAGTCTCTTATTCGAGCATTCTTGTAATAAAAGGATATTAAAAAAGAGTTGCCAATACTTACGATATATATGTCATTATTGCATTATTTTTAAGATACGTATATTTAACTGTTTGGAATGATTTAATTGAATGATTCTTTAATTGACTGCTACCATTATTTTGCGAAGCTCAATGCAATCTTTGTGCATGTTTCTATGTTTAGACTCGAATATAAACATCAACTTTTTTTGAGAAAGTTTTACAAGATTAATTTTGATTGACTGGACTTCTCAAAAGTTGCCAAACACAGGTTACACGCATGCTAGTCGAGTATTCTTACCATCAATCTGTTAGAGTTGATCACTATTGATAAATATAGTCACGAATTCGTTTTAACTTTGCACACTGTAACTTTTTCCGGAGATAGATATATTAATAGAAGGAAAACAAACTGGCTCATCTGTACAAAGGTATTAGGGAGCAAGTTACCCAGGTGTTCGGACTCTATAGATGATAAGTCTACACTGAACTCCACTGTTGAGTTTTTGACTAATGTCTTAGCTGAGGCAAAAGAGAACTCTGATAGGATACGCAAAGCTAAGCCATACTGGCGAAATAAAGAAATAACAAGAGAATGAAAGGAATGCAGGAAACTATTCAACAAGGCGAAAATTTACGGTAACTGGATCGCATGTAAGTCTTAAATTAACAGTTTCAAAAACCTGTTTAGGAAAACCAAAAGGCAGTCTTGGAGAAAATTCTGAAGTAGTGTGGAAAACTCTTCGAAAACTTGTCAGAGACGTAAGAGTTTATCCTCGTATTCAACAATACTATCGTATATACAAAGAACAGATGGTTCAAGTAATAGCCACAGTCGCAGACCCCCAGAGATACTGATGAAAGCACACTTTGCAGGATGTCAGGAAATTTATTATCAGTCTAATACTTTTAATATTTCCGGTAAACCGATTATTAAATATCCAGTTCATTGGGCTATTATGGGAGTTAGATGGTTAAAATATTCTGAGGAAATATTTCCCCCGATTTAATGTATGTCTTCGAAGACATAAACTATTCCAATTTTATTTTTACATACGAGTATTCTTATTCTTTGAATTGACTTTTACCAAAAAAAATTAAACTTTAAACCACTTAAAAAAAATTGTGAGGTAGTGGAACAATATGGAGTTTAACGTATTGTTACTGAGGTCAAATGCTATCGTTTGATACTGGTTTGGTTCACCCCCGAAAAAGTGTGTAATCAGTCTTATAGAAAGATCTCTGAACTATAAGGTATACATACTTGCTGTTTCCTGGATATTGAGGGAGCTTTCAACAATGTCATTGCAATGCTTTTAGATGGCAAGAGAGCATGGAGGCACAGGGACTAAAATCATGCCAAAACTCAATGTAGGTTGTTACACGGATTACACTGTACCAGAACATGTTTCCGATCCAGGTTTTATAACAAACATCCCGGACTAAACCTTATATGATAATACTTAAGGGAGATGTCATTCAAATATTCAACGACGGGAAAATAAAGCGAAAAAGCGGGCTGTGGAATCTTTTCGAAGGAGTTGAATTTGCATCTGTCGATTAGGCTACTGGGTCACTGTAGCATAGTTTAGGCCGAAATATCGGCTCATCAAATAGTCGTGTAGCAAATTCAGCAATTAAAGATATTTGGGCGGAAATCCCTGGAGAATGTATACACCAATTTGAGAAATTTTCAAGAATGCTGGTCGTCTCTGCAGGAGATAGTGAGACATTTTACGGTTAGCCTGACATCGGTCCCAGGACATGGGGGCATATATATATCATACCATCGTAAATACGGGCGAAGTTTACGGTTACATTTTTGATCCTCTCACAAGGGGAAAACATCTAGTTGAGGGGATATTGAACTTTATTGCTAAGGATGGGGAGAGATCCCACTTGCACCGTGATTTATCGTTCATATTTAATGTTTCATTTATTTATTAATTTTTAATTCCTGAAGATGTTCCTTGAAGAGGACCTAGTGACCCTTTATACAAAAGTTTCCTAACACTCACAAAATCTTGATTTACGGCTTAAAAACCGATTTTCCGAATCTATCCTCACTTATGAGCTTATAACTCTGTCAATTCTTAACTGAGTTTTAATTTCTTAACGGTTTTGTCACATCTATCTGTTTTTGCCTCGAAATGGCAAACTTTGTGATTTGTTCACTTACTTACTTACTTTACTTACTTAGCTGGTACTTCTATGCAATCCCAGTGGATTATATACCGCACGTAGAAAAATATTATAAGCGCCTCGATCTTCTGCGCTTCTTCTCCAGTTAGTCACACCGAGTTCTGTAAGGTTCTCAGAAACCTGGTCTTTCCAACGGAGTTTTGGTCGCCTTCTTCTGCGCCGTCCATCAAGTTCATTGTCGAAGACTTTTCGAGCTGGAGCATTTTCGTCCATGCGTGCAACATGACCTAGCCAACGCAACCGTTGCACCTTAATGCGTTTGACCACGTCAATGTCAGTGTGCAGCTCGTACAGCTCATGATTCATACGACGCCGATACTCTCCGTTAACGATGATGGGCCCATATATTTTACGGAGTATTTTTCTCTCGAATACCGCCAGAACCGATTCATCCGCTTGTGTCATAACCCAGGATTCTGAGCCATATATTAAGACAGGTAGAACCAGTATCTGGTATAGCTGGGTTTTGTTCGTCCAGAGAGCCTCTGTCATTGAATCGCTTGCTTAGTCCGTAGTAGCATTTATTTGCAAGCAGGATTCTTCTCCGGATTTATAGGCTGACATTATTTGCTTTGTTGATGGCGGAGCCTAGGTAGACAAAATTATTTACCACCTCGAAATTATAGTTGTCAACGTTCACGCAGTTTCCCAAACGAGTAGATTCTTTGTTCGTTGAATCTAATAACTTCGTTTTATCCTCGTTCACCCATTTTCCATTTTCGCTGATTCCTTCTGTATACCTAAGGAGGCTGCAGTCACATCCCGCAGTTTTCGACCGATGATGTCTACGTCATCAGCGTACGCGAGTAGCATGTGGCTTTTGTTAAATATAGTGCCACTCGTGCTTACTGCAGCTTTTCTCATTATCATCTCCATCACAATGTTGAAGAGATCGCACGATAGGCCGTCGCCTTGTTTTAGGCCTCGTCTGGTATACAATGGCTCCGTAAGGTCCTTGCCAATCTTCACTGAAGACTTCGTGTCAGTCAGCGTCATTCCGCAAAGACGTATCAGCTTCGCTGGAATATCAAACTCAGCCATGGCTTCGAGTTATTTCTGCCGTATCGGGCTGTCGAAGGCAGCTTTATAGTCGACAAAAAGATGGTACGTGTCGATCTGTTTCTCTTGGGTCTTTTCCAGGATTTGCCGGTGTGAAAATCTGGTCAGTAGTTGATTTGTCAGGTCTAAAGCCACACTGATAAGGCCCGATCAGGTTGGATAACACTGGCTTTAGTCTTTCACATAGCACACTCGACAGGACCTTATATGCGATGGGTAAAAGGCTGATCTCGCGGTAGTTGGAGCACACACTTGGATCACCTTTTTTCAGCACAGGACATAATACGCTTACATTCCAATCGTCGGGCATGGACTCTTTAAGCCAAACCATGCGCAGGAGCTGGTGCATGCTCGTTATCAGCTCCTTGCCACCGGACTTGAAGAGCTCTACGGGAAGACCATCGGCACCGGCTGCTTTGTTGTTTTTCAGCCGCGATATTGCTCTTCTTACCTCGGCTTGACTATGTGGTGGGCAATCTAAGCCGTCGTCGACAATTGGCGTGATAACTTCACGTGCGCTGCCTTCCGGAACCAGCAGTTGCTGGAAGTGTTCTCTCCATTTGTGCAGCACACTCTGCGTATCCGTGACCAGATTTCCATCACTGTCCTTACAGGTGGGGAGGCCATTACCGCATCCATTTGCTCTTACTTTCAGGTAAAATTTTCGGTCCTCACCTCTATCCCTGTATCGCTCTATATCCTCGGTCTCCCGTTTCTTCATCTGACGTTTTTTTGCCTAAATAGCTGTCTCGCCTGTTTTGCTTTCTGTTTATGCCGTTCATGAACAGCACGGGTTTCAATTGGCTGTAGCGTTGCCCTATAAGCAGCATCCTGTTCATCCAGCATCCTTGTGATTTGTTCACTATTTTTAAATTTAAAGGAATTTTTGGCCACTATTTTATTAAGATATCCTTATATTTATTATGTTACTCAGAAAGTGCATTCTGCCGTGTGTAAAACGCATATTTGTTGTTAAAAAAAATTTGTGAAAAAATGGAAAAAAAAAACAGGAAAATACGTATCTATCAGTAGGCAATGTGGGTCATAACCAAGCTATCCAGAGCACAACGGAACCTATACTGGGACCCAAGTAAACTACGCTAAAGGAAGCTGCCAAATTACTCTTATTTTCTGCGTTGGTTTAGCGTTGGTTGTCTCAACAACGAAGTGTATCTTTTGCACTCTTTAACCAGTCTCTTTGAACCATTTTATGTATCCAATTTTACTATTGTGTAGTCAGTATAAGTGTAGTTATAACATAATGACCTTTCAATTATTTACTTGGCAACCCTGGCTTGCAGTAGCATGTAAATATTTTACAAAGGCTATAACGTCGTATTTTCTTTGTACGTCACAACTGTAAAGTACAAGTGGGAGCATTGATACTACGAACAAGAAAACTAAACAGAAGTTCAAAGGTCATTGCTACGTACGCACTCACACACACAAACATTTAAGTGAAAATCAAACCATATTTTCACACAGTCACATTCCAGCAACACACTGACAGTGTTAAAACTTGTGGTATGTGCAAAATGAAAATATTTCCCATACCATGTTTCGGTCTGAAGTGGTATTGCCAACATCTGTCGTTTACATTATGTGCACGTACATCCTTGTAACGTGTTAAACATTTATTGCAGAACGACTAAAGCAAATGTTATGGCTTATGTTGTGGAAACATATTCTTCGAAGTTCGACGTTTTGCCATAATTTTGTAAACCGTAATGCACTTTAAATGAGCCCTTACATTTCTTGGTTATTGAGAGAATCTCGATGGTAACATATTCGTTGTGAGACACTATTAATTAGAATCAACGAGTGCAGACAATACAGTGAAGACTTACATGACGTTGAAAAAACAAAAACTGTTCTGTGACCCAATTCATTGAATTAAAATTCTAATGCGCTAAAAAAAGTAAATACTAATGGGAGGGCTTGTTAAATATTTCAATCTTGTCTGAAAACCCACCGAAGATCGTTTAAGATGTACAAATACTACTCCTAAATAAGGGAACAACCGTCGAGTCCTGTCATGTATTGTGTTATTGTGTTATAAAGTGTTATTGATATGAGTTTTTATAAAGATCAAATGAATTATGCGTTTCCACACCTGTATCATTCCAAAAGTCTTTGCTTCTCCTGTCATATTGTTGATACGGCCCATATTTCAGTTAACACTATACAATATACAATATACTATGTATGTCATGCATGTTTCAAAAATAAATTTATTAAGTTCACACAAATATTTTATTGCAAATTCTTGTGGTATATTATTCAATTTATAACTGTCAGTTATATTCAAATTTTCCAAGTTGCATATTCGTTTTATTCCATACATGGTATGGTTTTAAATAAGGGACGTAGTTGTGCTAGAAAAAAACCCACAAACATGTGAGCGCAAATGTATCTGTATATAATTGATATAATAAAAATGTACGTAAAAGAATTTATAACAATATTCTGAAACACTTTTGTGCAATCTAAAATCAATTTTATATGTGTTTGAGAAACCACAAATTAGGCAATATCACCATTCAGCATATTTTTAGTACAATAAGAGTAAATGTTTTAAAACTGGGTTGTACAACCTATGTAAACTTTATCCGTCAAGTGAAAATTTTGTGTCATAAATAAATTGAAAGCAAAAGAAATGATGAGTGGTAGTTATGATGAGTAGTTTGACTGACCCCCGATATAATATTTATAATGCTGCATATTCATGGTATAATTTGTTATAATTCAATACAGTTGTTAGTAATATTTCAGAGACAAATTGAGCTGAATTTGGTTATATACCAACAACAATTTTTAAAAATGTAAGTTTTTTTCATTTCTGGATATATATCAAAACACAACACTGTATGGAGTAGCTACCGCAATCATAACCAGTACAGAAATTTCAGTCAGGTAAACTGTCTGATAAATACCATCACCCAATATAAGATATTGTTTAAGTCTTGGGAGGTAGCAGAATGGGTGTGACAAATTGTTAGGTTTTCCTAGGTTTATCCTCCTATCACAATATAAATTAACTGACCAAATTTCATTAACCCCCAGGTGCCCGTTTGTAAGTTGTAGGAGAAATATTAATTTTCAAAAAATATATAATTTTCTGTGGGAGGTACTGATATAGTCCATATTCATTCCTGATTCAAAATTCAACAAAGATATGTATGTAAGAATATAAGGGTGAATTCGGTCATTTGTATGGGAGGTACCAGAAGTGATTTGTCAAATAGTTAGGTTTTTTTCAGTTAGGTTATCTATTACAAGATAATTTAACCGACCAATTTTCATTACCCCCTAAGTGTATGTTTGGAAGTTATGGGAGCAGTGGTAATTTTCCAAAAATAGGTCGTTTTGAATGGGAGGTGCCAGAAAATTTTATAAGCGAAACAACTTACACAAAATTTGACTGAATTTAGTGCTTACAAAAAAGACATGTATGTAAAACTATGAGGTTTAATTAGGAAATTTGTATGGGAGGTAACAGAACGGGTGTGACAAAGGTTTCGGTTTTGTTAGGGTTTGCCCACTTTTGCAAGATAAATAAACTGACCAAATTTAAATATCCTCCGGTCGTCCGTTTAGAAGTTATGAAAGAAATATTAATTTTCCAAAAAAAGGTCATTTTGTATGAGAGGTACCAGAAGGCGTGAACCGATATAGTCCATATTCATTCCTGATTCAAATTTTCATAACCGTACAAGTTACGCAAAATTTGTCAGCCCAGCCAGCATTTGGATGATCGTTTGCGTGAAATGCGACTCGAAAGGGAGTCGCGTGTATGCTTTAAAAGTGATGTATGAAAAATACAATAACAATACTGTATTTGAGTTTCGCAAATCTTTGTTGTTGTTGTCTCTAACGGGAAAACTTGCGATGTTATTGAAAAAAGAGGTTGAAAATACTTGAGTTTCATTTCATATTTGCAGTCGAGTCGTGAACACAAGTGGTAAATGTTTAGTTGTGATGTTAAAATAATTTAAACGTGTGGATAAATTTAATACTGATATTAAGTAAAATATTGTAAATAAATTTTAATTAAAATGCAATGTCAGCTAAAAAAATTAAGAGAATGGAAAAAGCGCAAATAAAAATACTCACAAAAGACTCGCAAGCGATTATAAACATGACTGAAACAGGACTCGAAAAAGAATCACAAATTAAGTGAAATAAGACTAATAAATGATCAGAAAACGATTCAGAAAAGACTTCAAATACTTCTATAAAAGGAATCGAAAATGACTCTTCAAGTAGTACAGAAAGAGACTCATAAATTATACTTTTAATAGGAGTCGCGGGGAGTCACGTTTTTCTCCCGACGAAAGTATCTTTTATGTTCGGAAAATGAGCGCATATTCCGCCTTTTCAATCATGCAGTAGACTCGAAAAAGTCTCGAATTTGATTATAAAATTCAAAAAATGTTGGCTGGGAGTGTACTAATAAAAAATATATGTATGTAAAACTATGAGGGTCAATTCGGTCATTTGTATAGGGGGTACCAGAAAGGGTGTGTCAAATAGTTAGGTTTTTTGAGGATTTGCCTCCTATTACAGTCTCCGTTTGGAAGTTATGGGAGAAATAGTAATTTTCCAAAAATAGGTCATTATGTATGGTAGGTACCAGAAGGGGTAATCCGATATGGTCCATATTCATTTCTGACTCAAATTTTATAAACAAAACATCTTACACAAAATTTGACTGAATTAATGTGTACTTACAAAAAAGATATGTATTAAGCCAGTTAGACTGAAGGACATAGCTCAATCATCTTAAAACGTCCTTAAACAAATTTGGTCTTTAGATACTTAGGGTCTAACTCGTCTCCTTTAATGCGTTACACTTTATTTCCGTATCAAATGATATACACCCTCATCCCTAAGGGTGATGGTATAAAAATAGAGCGCGTGTTAATTCACAACAACGCGAGAAGCTATCCCATACCTCATTCAGGGGGTATAAAGGGAAATTAAGTTTTTTTTTAAATACATCGATTTTTAAGATCTATGTCTCATTTTGTTCATTGTTATGTGACTTAACGCGAAAGTAATAGGACTCGACACTATTTTGCATTTTGAATTTTTTAAGAATTTAAAAAAAAAAATTTTAGGCAACAAATATTTTATTTTTCTTCAAAACGTTATATGTATGAACAGACTAGCTTTCCCGGCTCGCGTTGCTTCACCTAACTTACAATAAATCTTCTTATAAATTTAAGCAATACAGATAAAATGCAAATGCTTCATAAGACGAACTAACACCCCATTTATGTGATTGTAGCTTTATCCCATCGGTCTGAGTGATTGTACCGCTTAAAGTCGTTTCGCACAACTAAAATGGACTGGTATTCCTTCTAGTTCCATAGGAAGCATGCTCGTATACGATTAAAGCTTTAGCCCTTTGGTCTGGGTGATGGTACCAGTTTCATCCCTTTTCTGTCTTTTTACCCCTAAATTTTCAAATTTCTAAAAACACCATTTGGCATTTGGCCTGGTACCAGTGCCAGTTTTATCCCTTTTCGGTATTTTTACAACTAAAAAACGATTTTCGAAAAATTATTTCACATCGTACAACTAAAATATTCACTTAAATTTTTGCGACTATACCTTTAGCCGTTAAATACCAGTTTTGTACCTTTTCGGCATTTTTAACCCCTAAAAGGTAAGAAAACATAATTCCAAGTTCATATAAATTATCATGATTATATCATTAGCCGTTTTTTCTGGTCGTTAGTAAAATTTTTATCTCTTTTTCGATGTTTTACCCAGAAATATCGAATTTCGAATTAACCTTCAAACCAATTTAATGTCGAGCATGTCCATATAAATTTCTTCGATTATAGCATTAGTCCGGACATTTTGACCCCTAAAAGTACGAAAATCCAAAAATCCATTCTTAGCTGACGTTTATTCGAAAAGGGAAGCAACCACCCCAAATTTCATCATCCTATCTACAGCCAGTAACCAATTTATTATACATAGATTAGGGAAATCTTATAACAATCGTTCCATTAATATGGCCGACATAACGATTTTTGTAAAAAGAGCGTGGCACCGCCCATTTGTCAGCGAGACGTAATCCTTTTTGTATCAGTAACATATGTAGCAAATCTCATCGTCATACCTTTAATGACTCTTGAGATATGACCGGTTGAAATTTCGGTTTGTTGTGGTGGAGCCACTCCCCTTTGTCGACTTTGTACATATAATGGTTTTAAAGATACAGCCATTTCAAAGTTCGAGTTGTATGGGGCGGTACCATGCCTGGTTTACCCCCTTGCAGTCCGAATTTTCAAAAATCACGTCTTAGGCGTCTTAGCGCGCCTGCGTCATAAAAGGAACCTATATTCCAAATTTTATATATATAGATTAAAGGAACTGTAATTTTCCTAAGTTTTCTTTACTTGTTTCAGCGAAATCGGACTAGTAGTTCTCGAGTAATGTCAAACAAAAGCGCCTTAAACGTGACAAATTCCCCTATACTATACTTGCTAACTTCAAATCGATATATCTCGATTCCTAGATGAGACCCAGGGAAACACCGGGACACGTATAACTTTTTTTACCGATATAACTTCCCCCTACCATTTGTCGCAGAATGTAATCGATAATAATATGTTGGGATTACATACTTATAGGGCTAATTTCTAGCGTCGACCTTATACGCTCTTTAAACAAGTCACTACCGCAGATGAATCATTTACCTGGTCAAAGTAAAAACATTGTATTGTTGTAAATGTTATCTCTCTATGACTACTGATCTATAACACTGTAGGACAAATTTAAACTTTTGACCTCACCCATGAACAAACTGACCTGATTCTGAAAATATAGCTAAAATAAAAAAATACGTGTCTCCCAGTTTTTCTAGATCAGCTCATTTAAGTTTTTTACAAGCAATTCAATTTTTGGAGCAAAGCTCTCATACAACGACTTGAAAGTGACTTCTTCCTGTTCGCAGAACTCAGAGAGTTGTTAATAGATTTTGACGAATTTTTTTTTAATGTATTTCAAATGGCCTGGATGTAGTTCTGACCGAGCCCAAATTTAAAGCTTGTCACAAATTAAATTTGTCACAAACAAATTGTCAACAGATTTTGATGATTTTTTTTTAAATATGTTTCAAATGGCCAGGGGCTGTTTCTAACAAAGTCCAAATTTATAATTTGTCAAAAATTAAAATTGTCACAAATTGTCAAAAATTAAAATTGTCACAATTTTTTTTAAATATTCTTCAAATGGCCAGGAGCTGTTTCGGACTAGAAGAATGTGTTGACAAATTAAATTTGTGACAAATTAATTTTCATATTTCAAAAATTTTATTAATCAAATATTGCCCAGTGAAGGACTTCTTATTGATAGATGTACAAATTTTAAATTTTGGCTTCGTCAGAACCCGCTCCTGGCCTTTTGAAAAACAATAAAAAAAAATTTATCAAAATCTGTTAACAACTCGCTGAGTTCTGCGAACAAGAAGAAGTCACTTTCAAGTCGTTGTATGGGAGCTTCGCTCCAAAAATTGAATTGCTCGTAAAAAACTTAAATGAGCTGATCTAGAAAAACTGGGAGATACGTATATATTTATTTTAACTATATTTTCAGAATCTGGTCAATTTGATCATGGGTGAAAAATCGTGTCGTACAGTGTAATGAATAGTTTACCTGCCTATTCATACCTGAAGTGCTGTGTACAACTTGTTTATCCACTGATCGAAAGAAAATATTATTCAAATGCAATATTTATTTACATATTATTAGTGCCGTGTCGGTGTACTCGTATTCAATCTTATTTCTCTTGGACTAAAATACAGTTTGGGCACGCCAACTCCAGCCAATGATCGACAGCGAAAATTTCGTCTGCAAATTTCAACCGGTATTGCCAATAAATATCTAAGGCTAAAGTACAGATTGGCCACTCCACATCCGAATACTGATCAAAGATTAAAATGTAATCTGCATATTCATATTCGTGTTGCCGAGTAATATCTGGATATTAAATTTGATCTCTTTATTTGTCCAGGTTTTTTATTGTCATCGCTTAAAAAGTAAAAAGACTTTTGGTCCAGTCTGCGGAAATGAAAAATATCGATATGTTTAAAAAAGAATAAGCTAGGATTTCTCATCACTGTCTCATCAATTACCAGGTTCAAGAAAGTGTCTGGGTGTGTTTATAGAGGGCCTCGGAATTAATTGACTGAAGTTGAATAGGCAATTAAAAAGATGAAGCTTTTCTTGTGTTTGCTGGTTATACGCGGGTTAGGTGTTGGACTTTGTGTCATCAAATTCACCCCGTGAGAATTGAAGCGGGTAAGCCAACACGATCTTGGGTGGGCCAAGGCCACTAAGACCGTCACTTCGTCACCATGAATGTTTTGCAGATCTAAAGGCTCTCTTTTGTACCTCTACATTATCATGCAGATAACGTCTTACCTACATGGGTGTTGATTTGGATTGCTACAGCGATAACATCTCAACAGGTACTGTTTCGACAAAATACATATAATATTGTGCCGTCGCACGGCACAAGGTCATGCCTTTGTAAAACTCTGTCAAAGTTTTCAGGGCGGCAATTTGGTGGCTTTAAATATACCTCCACTGTATCTTAACATGGTTTCATTGCGGGTCCCCAAGTATTACCAACTAACGACTTGAGAATTTCTTTCTTTCATTATGTCGCAGATACCTTCTCACTTGATACTATTGATTTAAGTTTATCGCGAGGAAAATTTAATTTTTGGCTAAGCCAAACATTTTTGTTAGCACATGGAAGCTATCTGATGTAGCCTTAAATTTTCTGTATGTACCTTACTTTGTACTTACGGTCTTTGCTCCTTCTGTAACAGTTTCCTTTGTGTGAAAATGTGGTTTATCGCGCTCGTTATATCATTTTGCCACAGCAAATTTGAAACTAGCTCGGTTTAGTAATGCCGCGTGTATGTAATGTGGTCTTTGCACATAAACGTGTTTGGATGTAACACTAGTATACACAAATTGAGATCTGCACATTAACCCTTTCATTGGTGTAAAGTTAACGCAACAACTGTTTTAGTTTTTTTTTCAATGGTGGAAGTAAAAACTTTTTTGTTTTTGTAGTCGCAGTTTGAAATAAAATGTATACGTGTTGCTGTAACTATGAAAAGTTTGCAAAATTGTTATGACTTTTCCTATTATATTGAAATATAAATTGAGTTTATGGATAATATTCTAAAGTTTGCGATTGAAATATTTTTATATTAATATGACTATTGTTTAAAATTGTCACTAGTACTCGAATCTAGTGTATTTGTTTAAACAAAATTTAGCAACTAAACTCGTTCATGTCATAGTTTGTTATTTTGGGCTCACTTTAATTTTTATATGACTTGGAAAGTATTGTTTAAAAAAAATCCTGTAATTAAGATAAACAATTTTTACTATAATTAATAAAACTACAAATTAAAATAAAATAATTTAAATTGAATCTTTGTTACTATCAAACTAATACACTACACCATTTAAAGATTACAAAAGAAAATGGCAGACAAATCGTGAATCGTTTTATTGATTTAGGATAGATGCAGCAACAAAAGATAACTATTATTGATTTATAAAATATCATAGTAAACTAACATATTTTAAGTTCATAAATGCGTTAGCTATTGGACCGACCGTGCCTTGATGGTTCATATGAGTGACTTTGGTTAAAGGTCTGTCAAAACCATCTAAGTTTTTCTGATCGGCAGACCCCCTATACTGTCCACAGCAACTTCTGAGTTTTCTAGTCAATTGACATGTTTAGTAAAAGTTTCTCAAACATCTGACACTCGGATTCGTTGTTAAACTGTAGGACCTGTCGTGTGAGCCTAAAATAGAAGCGTGCTAATTCACATAAAAGTGGGAAGATCTCCCATATTTCATTAATGGTTACAAAGGGAAAATAAGTATTAAGTTGTAGGAGGCATGATACCTTTACACAAATTTACACTTTATATACTTAAAGATATGTGAATGATTATATTATTTACAACAAACATATACTTGGTAAACTGATTTGGAGACAAATTTGAACATCCAACAAACTATAAAAGCGATATTTTGTAAAAATATGAGTCATATTGCCAAAAATAAATATAAGGTGAAACTTGATACCACACATCGAAATTACAGTGAAGTCTCCCCAAACCGAATAATTAATTATCGAAAAATTCGAATTACAGACTTAAGCAATCAATGAGTTTTTTTTAGTTGGAATGTCATCCGCTTATTAAAAACATATTTCCGTTTGTTTATACAAAAGCACATAAAATTAAATTACTATGTATTGCAAAAAGATTTTCTTCATATGTTATAAGTAAATTGATGTCAAATCAAGTGGTGTTGCTTGACCAAATCTCAGTTGACATGACACTAAACAAAAAAGAATTTTATTAAAAAAAAAAACAATTAAAGAGAACAAACACTTAGAAGACATAAAAGGTTGATTGACGGACATTCCTCAACAATATTTATATTGCAATCATTTTTATATATTTCTATTCTATTCTATTCTATTCTATTCTATTCTATTCTATTCGGTACATTTGATGGAACTATTGATTTTACTATTGGGAATGTAGGCCCAATATTGCATTCTTCTTTGTCTTCTTATTTGTCAGTAATAACTGAAACATCCAGCCGCACGTAAGAAAGAGTTTCAAGTGATTCGGTCTTTGTGCTCCGTATATAGTTTGTCACACCAAGTTTAGATAACAGTTCATTCAGATATTCCATCAAACGATGTTATGGTCCGCAATAAATCCGAGTTTATTGCCACAGCCTTTTCGACCTGGAGCATTTTCTACGATTCCTTTAAAAAGTCCGGGTATATTTGAATGCGCTTGACAACATCGATGTCGTTATGCGGCTCATGTTTCATTTGACGACGGTACTCTCCATTTACGATGATGCGTCCAAATATATTGCAGAGTATTTTTCTTTCAAAGACTCTCAGAATAGATTGATTCGATAGTTCCAGGAATCTGCGCTTTAGAGAAAGACTGGTAGGATCAAAGTCTGGTAGACTTGGATCTTTGTTCTTTGAGAGATAGTTTTGTCTTTAAAACGGTTGCTAGAGCATATTAGCAGCGGTTTGCGATCAATATTCGTCTCTATTTCCGGGCTGACACTACTATTTTTGTTTATGGCGAATTCAAGGTAGACAAAATCATCAACCACTTTAAAGTTATATTAAGTTGTCAACGTTCAAGCAGCGTCCTCATCAAATAATTCAGTTTGTCCTCATTTATTACCAGAGACACTTCTGCCGACTGCTTCTCAGTGCTCGAAAAGGCCGCAGTCCTCGGCCAATGATATCTATATCATCGACATACGCGAGCAGAATGTGACTTTTGTTAAATATGATCCCAGTCGTGTTTACTGCAGCTTTCTCATGATCATCTCCATTATGATATTAAAGAGATCGCATGACAGACTATCGCCTTGTATGAAGCGTCGCTTGGTTTCTGGTATCACACTGATAAGGTCCAATCAGGTTCGCTAAAGATGTCATGACAGAATGTTGTCTTGTTTAAATACTCTTTTGGTAGAAAATGGCTCAAACAGATATTTGCATATTCCCACTGAAGACTTCGTGTCGGTCAGTGTAATTCCATTGTAATCCGGCATAGTCGCATCAGCTTCGCAGATATACAAACTCAGCCATCATTTAATAATTTCTGTCGTTTGGGACTTTTGTCTAATGCAGCTTTGTAATGATAGGCAGATGGTAATTGTTCATCTGCATTTCTTGGGTCTAGTAAATAACTATTTTGTCGTGGATTTACCAAATTTCGTCAATCATTTCCTCCCAGGCGAAAACTCGTTAAATGCTTAATAGAGTTATATAATGAGACCTAGAGAAGGTAAGCTGCCTGTCCGTTGATGGGTTGAACAGTAGCACATCGTCAAACATGTAAAAAGGCGCTACTGTTCAACCCACCAACGATTCAGCTGACTTTCACTAGGCTTCATTGTAGATCTCTTTTAAGCATATAACGTTTTTCGCCTGGGAAGAAATTGGTCATAAAAATCTGTACCTGGCAGGTGACTATAGCTAGGGTTGCCAGGCACCGATTTCGAAAAGTCGGGAAAACCGAGACTTAAAAGCGGGACACTATCTTTAATTGGAGACCACTCTTGTTCAAATCGTTGGACCCGTTTGCGAGTTATTCCCCAATAAGCTGATGCATCTCATGAAAAATTTGCAAAATAATTTAAAAATTCATATCTTGAAAACTAATCAGAGGAAAATTTTTTAAATCTCATATTCGTGTTTAGGAGGCCGAAATCTATAGAAAAAAATAATTTAGAACTCTGCAGCTGACAAAAAATAAAGATTTGTAAACTGGTGCAATAGTACACTAGCCAGATTCTAGAGCTAATATGGACGTTTAAAATTCTTGTAAAGTATTTTGTAGAAAGTGAAGATAGAGCTCAGATATTCCTTCCAACACACATTCGTCGCGGCCGCTTTTCAATTCCGAACAACTAGTTCATAAGAGACAAGTATTTTTTGTACCTTCTTTAAAATGTTGTTTCTTTGATTATTCTAAGTATAGATAGAAAATATTAAAAAGTCAGGATTTTCCTCGAATTACTTCAATACTCGGGACTCGGGATTTTCGCGAGAATTCGGGAAAATCCCGCCTAATCCCGACCATGTGGCAAGCCTAACTATAGCATGTTTCTTGTGAGGATAGTGTCTATTAGGTCACTTACAGGATTTAACCGCGAGAACAGATGCCGAAGTATGTTTTCATAATATGTTTTATCTAAGGAGAGTGACCCGATCTTAGATTGGGGCTGCCAAAGCCACTAAGAGAGCCGTTTTATTTCAATATCTTCTGTTACCTACTTCCTAAGACGCATTAGTGGTTGCATGCCATTTAGGTTGTTCAACACTGTTATATTTGCAACGGATGTTCAAAAACCCCATTCCCATTTAACATTCTGTTAGTTACGATAAAATACGGGGCAACCATTTTTTGTTGTCATACAAATTAAAAGTGTGGCACTCTTACTGATTTACTACAAGAATTTAAAAGACATGTATATTGTATATTTGTTCAGTATCCGTTACGGCGAGGCAGGTTAACAACACCTGGAACAACCAATGACTCGTGTTGCACTTTCTGAAATTTCATTTCAGTTTTTGTGTAACGGTGACAAAACATAATTAATACATAGAATATAAAACACAACATAATATGACATAAATAATTACATATAATATGAAACACAACAAAGAATTAACTTTTTACAGTAATTTTTGTCAAAAGGAAAGCTTCAATTTCAGTTTGCCGATTGGTTGAATGTTGAAGGATAATCGGTTTTTTGGTGATTTCCTACATCCTACATTTTACGTTTTTGCAGCTATCCTTGTTCTGACTTTTTCATTCATCATATCCTTACCACTTTCTGCCTTAACCATAAACATCCACTGTAACCATCTAGTTTTCATTCTATTTCACTGCTGCTGCTCAATTTTACATTATTGCTTCCTAATTCAGTGGGTTTGAAATATTTATACGCTTGTCAACGCTTTTTCACAAATTGCATATCAGATAAAAAAAATCGTTATAGTTCTTTCAATTGTGTGGCTTCATGTTTGTCGAATTGTTGATAACTAATTTTTTTTTTACTTTTCATATCAGTATTGTGAGTGAATTGAATTATGTTGCAAATGTAATTTCGTTTGTGAAATAGCAACGAATTCCAAGGCAACGAAAAAGCGAAATAAGAATCCTTTGATCAAGCCTGAACACCTTATTCCATATATGGTTAAGAAAAAAACACGTTTTTAAATTAGGCCCCCTACTATTTTTATAGTTTTTATTTTGCATACTCGACTAATGTCTAAGTTGTTATAGTGAATTCTCTTGTGCTGAAGTTTGTTTTGTTGCAAGAGGTCAATGTTAGAAGAATTTTTTATGTTTTACCTCAGTATAGCATGTTGACAATACATAACACAGTACAAAATTTTTCAGCTCATTGACTTAGGACTCAATTCTGAGAACTGTACGCTAAAGTAGCCCCAAAAAGAAGAAGTTGTGCATCATTCGTTTTGTCAAGTTACATGCCATAATAATTTAATATCGATTTGAAGTTAATAAGTATCGTATAGGGGAATTTGTCAAGTTTTAGGCTCTTTTGTTTGGCATAACTCGAGAACCACTAGTCCGATGTAGCTGAAACAAATTTAAAAAAATAAGAAATACATATCCTTTAATCTCCTTATATAATGTTTCATTACATAAGCAACAGTTTCACTTTTCTATTCATCAAATGGTTTTGAATTGGGTTTATTTTGTAGCAGTTACCATAAAACTGTTGTACTCCGTGGCGTATGATTTATGTGAGATATTACTCATGGTAATCATACGCCACCATGTAACAATATTACAAAAGAGCATAAAACGTGGCAAATTCCCCTATACGATACTCACTAACTTCAAATCGATATTAAATTATTATGGCATGTAACTTGACAAAACGAATGATGCAGAACTTCTTCTTTTTGGGGTTACTTTCATTAAATTTTCTCAGAATTGAGTCCTAAAATCGTGTGTTGTATGTATATATATGGGAGATTTCATCTCGTGACACAACTTTTCACATTCCGGTCGGGGTGAATTTTGCACCAAAGAAAGTGCCATTAGATAGTAGTTTAGACACAAGATCGATCAAAAACTCTCTGCAGCAAACAGGTATCATCATTATTTGACATTTCAGTAAAAAAAAATTTACAAAAAATGTATGTCAGAGGCTAAAAGTAATGTCAACCTCTCATAGAAACTCCTCTTATTTTGCGGTACAATTTTTAATAAAATAAAGTTGTAAAGCCAAAAAACAAGTTTTGTTGCCATTTTTACCAATAGTGATGCGTATATGAGCTTGGGATACATATATAGATATGACTAGTGGGCCCGGCAATGCTTCGCTATTGCATATTAACTTGTAATATATTTCACATTTAGGTCTTGAAAACGTACTTTGAAAACGGTACTTAAGCTCGACAATAATATATTGAGTTTATTTAGTTATGTAACTTATTTAAAGCAGAGCTGTAAACTCAATTACAAGTAATCATTACCTACCATGTTCGAAAGTAGTTAAAAGTTAACTACAATTCTAATTACATGAGGAATTGGAATTGAAACTAAAAGTCTCAACTACACAGGTAATTGTACTTGAAAGTAATGATTCCTAATTACTTTTCAATTAGCTCAATTACTTTTTAATTACAAGGAATTGAAAGGAATTGACGGAATTGGAAGGAATTAAGAGGAATTGCTGCAATTTGGAAAGGTATTGAAATAATTTTGAAATAAGGGGTAGAAATTGTAAGTTCCACAACAATAAAAAAAATTTAGAAATGGAGAGTGGGAGCAATATATTTTTACATAACGGACCTTTCCAAATTGCAGCAATTCCTCTTAATTCCTTCCAATTCCTTCCATTTCCGTCAATTCCTTTCAATTCCTTGTAATTAAAAAGTAATTGAGCTAATTGAAATGTAATTAGGAATCATTACTTTCAAGTACAATTACCTGTGTAGTTGAGACTTTTAGTTTCAATTCCAATTCCTCATGTAATTAGAATTGTAGTTAACTTTCAATTCCTTTTTAGATGTACTTGTATTTGTAATTGAGCAGTAATGAGTACAAATTGTAATGATTAGTTTACAGCTCTGATTTAAAGTAACTCCTTAACATTAAAGTTAACCAATTAAGTTTTATTGTTGTAAATGCTAATAAAAAGTTCATCAGCAAAGTCATACCTTTAGTGCCGGCATGTAGATTAAGTTGTTTCTGTATGTAGGGCGAAAAACCACTTCTTCCGAAAATCGGAAACAGACATTTCTCTAAAGATCAAAATTATTTATTTTGATCCGTAGTAGCATGAACCATCTGTATGCTAACTATCTCTTTGGTCATAAAAAAAACATTTTTGTTATGCCTTCTCCTATTGACCGCAAATGAAATTCCGTTTGAAGCTTCATGCCATTAGCCATAAAAACTCCTTTTGTCATGTCTTCTTCTCACACGGATCAAGAATACTCCGGAATACTATTTTTGTATTGAACTCATATTACCATTTTTTGAGATGCATCGGTCACCAACGTTTGGCTTAACAAAGTGATGGTCTCACGCGCTGTATGGCATGTTACACCGTCGTGTTGGAACCATTTCTCCTTTAAATAATGTGCAATGACATGATAAAAAAAAAAAAAAACAATTGACCACCCACTGGCTCTAGTTCTTCTACCAGTTGGATTTTATATGAATGTGGGCCAAGATCTTTCCTCAGCATTTGCAGAGATCGAGTTGCTAAGAAAGACGTCGGTTCGATAAATTCGAGTCCCCTGTCACACTAACGTCTACAGCGTCGATGGCTTCTATTAGCTGCACCTCAACTTCACTCCATTAAATGCACCCTCAGGTAGAGATATTTTTTTTTTAGCAACGAGCAATTATTCAGTTACTTCAGACCAAAGGGCCCGGCTCT
Source organism: Muscina levida (assembly GCA_964034835.1). Taxonomy (NCBI): domain Eukaryota; kingdom Metazoa; phylum Arthropoda; class Insecta; order Diptera; family Muscidae; genus Muscina; species Muscina levida. The sequence continues at coordinate 86,351,315 of OZ035881.1, read as the reverse complement.
AATTTTTACCTACCATTCCGATGTTTGGAGACCAAGTCGAAAAGAATAGTATATTTTAGATTTTTTATTGGGATCCCGCCCAATATTGTGAAAAATGATTTTTAAAAACTTAATTTCTGTATGCCAACTCTCAGAGGCCCTAACTTTTTAACAAATACATAGATTTGCTTCTGTAATACCTAATTTAGTTTGTAGGGAAGTCAGTTTTACGCAGAAGGTCTCAGAAAATATATATCTGAAGTTTTCGGTTTGTGCTCATTTAAAAACAAAAAAAATCTTTATTTGAAATCTTCATGCTTTCCAACGCAAGCTAGGAATTGATTTTAGACACAAAGTTTTTTGGTGAAATTTTCTTTAAATTCATCGTAGATTCCGATTTTGGTTACGATTTTTGCGAATAAAACCAGTACAGAAATTTCAGTCAGTTAAACTGACTGATAAATACCATCACCCAATATAATATATTGTTTAAGTCTTGAGTTATTGAAAATAATCGATTTGTAATTAAAACCAGTTAGAAAGTTTCAGTCGGGCAACCCGACTTACATTTACCCTTACCCTCAGTAAAACAAATAATTTTCTATTTTATTGATATTATTACTCGATTTCGAAATTGGGCGGAGGGGTGGTACATTTATATGGGAGGTACGTGAAGGGGTGTGTTTAGGCTCCAGATTTATTCTCCATAACTTTATCCTGTTATAGCTTTACTAAATACAGAATTTGCGCACGATTGCGTTGGGTGTACTGATATTATTACTACATCCCAAAAGTGGGCGGAAAGGTACATTTGTATGGGAGGTACCATAAGGGGCGTGTCTAGACTTCCAATTTTTTCTCCAAAACTTTGTCCTGTTATAATATAACAAAATACAGAATTTGGACACGATCGTGTCGAGTGTATTGATATTATTACTCTATTTCTAAAGTGGGCGGAGTGGTACATTTGTATGGGAGGTACCAGAAGGGGCGTGTCTAGACTTCCAGATTTTTTCTCCAAAACTTTATCCTGCTTAAACTTTACCAAATACAGAATTTGGGCACGATCGCGTTAGGTCTTTTAATAATATTAATCGATTTCTAAAGTGGGCGGTACCAGATGTGTATGGGAGGTACCAGATGGGGCGTGAATAGACTTCCAGTTTTTTTCTCTAAAACTTTATCTTGTTATAACTTTACTCAAAATAGAATTTGGGTACGATCACGTTTAATTTATTGATATTATTTCTCCATCTCTATAGCGGGCGGAAAGGTAGATTTGTATGGGAGGTACCAGAAGGGGCGTGGCTAGGCTTTCAAAATTTTTTCCAAAACTTTATCCTGTTATAGCTTTACTAAATACAGAATTTGGGGACGATTCCGTAGGGTGTATTGATATTATTACTCGATTTCTAAAGTGGGCGGAATGATGTATTTGTATGGGAGGTACCAGAAGGGGCGGGGCCATGTAGCCCATTTGCAATACCGTAAGTAGTTTTGAGAAAATAATAACTCTTGCAAAATTTCGAAACATTTGGTTGCGTCTTTCGAAAGTTATCGTGCGAACCAGCCGGACAGCCACCCGACAGACAGACAGACAGACAGACAGACGGACATGGCTCAAACGACTTAAAAAGTCATGAATCGAATTTGGTTCAAAGAAACCTAGGGTCTAAAGTGACTCCTTCTATGTGTTTCACTTTTGGGTCGTATCAAATGATATATACCTTCATCCCTACGGGTGATGGTATAAAAATATACTGTAGAATTTTGACAGTTTTAATCCTTTTTTTTTAAAAGGGTGTGGAACAACCCATTTCCACATTTACTGTAATTCATACTGCAACAACAACATATGTAACAAATCTCATATTCATACCTCTGATAGTTCATGAGATATAGCCCTTTTAATTTTCAAGTTGAATGGGCGGTGCCACGCCCCTTTATCCAACGCCCCACAACCAAATATACCCTGGGACTATCAACAGGTCAACAGTACCACTTGGTAACATTTTCGTATCAATCGATCTATTAGAAAATCCGTTAGATCGATTTTTGAAAAGAGGGAATGGCACCGCCCACTTCCTCCCTGGATGTAATTAATACTGCTCCAACAACATATATACCAAATCTCATCTTCATATTGACGGCCTATGCTCCAATGGGAGTTAGAGGAACACACATATATATCATCTTCATACCTCTGATAGTTCATGAGATATAGGCCTTTTAATTTTCAAGTTGTATGGGCGGTGCCACGCCCCTTTATCCAATCACAACCAAATATAGCCAGGGACTATCAACAGGTCAACAGTACCACTTGGAATCAATCGGACTATTAGAAAAGCCGTTTATTTCATAGATCCCCGAAGATGTGATTTACAATAGCTAAGTATATAAATTAAATGAATGGTTTGAGTAAAATGGAATAGCAACGAATTGCCAATTTCTATTCCCTAAATGTGGAAAACTCCAAACAATGTATTGCCTATGTTACTTGCGAGGTTATTCGGAAGATTCCCTGAAAATTTAATCAAAATCGGTCCAGCCGTTTTCGAGCCCATACGTTACAACAATACACACATCCCCACACACACACACATACATGTTTCGAAATGAATGCAGTGTTCGCTATAACTCAAGAACCAATGCACATACAAACATCGTTTGTACATAAAAACCTTGGTATTAACGTCACCTTTCATATGAAGTTTGCAGAAACAAAATCGGTTCACGCATTCCAGAGAACATCAATTTCTAACACAATGCAACTTATTTTTATATGTATAGAAGATTTCTTACAATTAAAAGCCTGCAATAATATCAAAAGCCTGCATTATATCTTATTTTAGATAGAGTACTCATTGCAGTTAAATACATCTTATTGGCCACAATCTTATATCCCTACAAGGAAATAAAAACAGTTCCATTAAAAGTGGCGTTAGAGAAAATTTAAATCTTTCACAGCTACTCCCAATTTAGAAATTTAACCGACCTTCTTATAGCTATGTTGGTGGTGTCATTGTTGGTATCCCTGAACTTTGAGAATGTTATCACCAAAAACTCCGCCTGTGTGTTTAGTGTCCCCTGTTTAAAGCATATTAGCCACGGATTTTCCTCGTTATTTCACAATATTGTCCAACTTTTTCCGACACTGCTGCTACTATAGCTATTTCGTTCTTATAAATTTTTTCATACTTAAAATAGCTTTATTTAAATATTTTATTGTTCATGTTTCATGCAATAATTTTGCACATGCATTTATCTTCACGCGGTAAGAAGATAACTTGAAAGTAGAAACAAGCAAAGGGTCTTTGCCGATTGGAAAGATGAGTTTTGTAAATGTATAAGAATGATGCTTGCACACTGACTATTATAATGAGGATATGAATTGATGGTGGTTAGAACTTACTTACTAATTATACCATCACCCTTAGGGATGAGGGTATATATCATTTGATACGACCCAAAAGTGTAACACATAGAAGGAGTCACTTCAGACCCTAGGTTTCTTTGAACAAAATTTGATTCATGACTTTTTAAGTCTTCTGAGCCATGTCCGTCTGTCTGTCTGTCTGTCTGTCTGTCTGTCTGATGGCTGTCCGGCTGGTCCGCACGATATCTTTCGAAAGACGCAACCAAATGTCTTGAAATTTTGCACGAGTTATTATTTTCTCAAAACTACTTACGGTATTGCAAATGGGCTACATGGCCCCGCCCCTTCTGGTACCTCCCATACAAATACACCATTCCGCCCACTTTAGAAATCGAGTAATAATATCAATACACCCTACGGGATCGTCCCCAAATTCTGTATTTAGTAAAACTATAACAGGATAAAGTTTTGGAAAAAATTTTGAAAGCCTAGCCACGCCCCTTCTGGTACCTCCCATACAAATCTACCTTTCCGCCCACTATGGAGATGGAGAAATAATATCAATAAATCAAACGTGATCGTACCCAAATTTTATTTTTAGTAAAGCAATAACGGGATAAAGTTTTGGAGAAAAAAATTGGAAGCCTATCCACGCCCCATCTGGTACCTCCCATACACATCTGGTACCGCCCACTTTAGAAATCGATTAATATTATTAAAAGACCTAACGCGATCGTGCCTAAATTCTGTATTTGGTAAAGTTCAAGCAGGATAAAGTTTTGGAGAAAAAATCTGGAAGTCTAGACACGCTTCTTCTGGTACCTCCCATACAAATGTACCACTCCGCCCACTTTAGAAATAGGGTAATAATATCAATACACTAGACACGATCGTGCCCAAATTCTGTATTTTGTTATATTATAACAGGACAAAGTTTTGGAGAAAAAATTGGAAGTCTAGACACGCCCCTTATGGTACCTCCCATACAAATGTACCTTTCGCCCACTTTAGGGATGTAGTAATAATATCAGTACACCCAACGCAATCGTGCCCAAATTCTGTATTTAGTAAAGCTATAACAAGATAAAGTTATGGAGAATAAATCTGGAAGCCTAGACACACCCCTTTTCGTACCTCCCATACAAATGTACCACTCTGCCCACTTTCGAAATCGAGTAATAATACCAATATAATAGAAAATTATTTGTTTTACTGAGGGTAAGGGTAAATGTAAGTCGGGTTGCCCGACTGAAACTTTCTAACTGGTTTTAATTACAAATCGATTAATTTTAATAACTCGAGACTTAAACAATATCTTATATTGGGTGATGGTATTTATCAGTCAGTTTAACCGACTGAAATTTCTGTACTGGTTTTTTATTCTTTTGCATCCCATGAATGAGAATTAGGACAACTTCTCGAATTTTTGTAAGTTAATAAGCTTCTATTTTTATACTTACACACATGGAGCCACAGTTTAACGACGACTGTTTGAAAAACTTGTACTACACACTACAACATTTTTCAGCTCATTGATTGGGACTCAATCCTGAGAACTGAAAGTGAAAGTAGCCCCAAAAAGTAACTTGACAAAACGAATGATACAGAACTTCTTCTTTTTGGGGCTACTTTCACCTGCAGTTCTCAGAAGTGAGTCCCAAAATAATGTGTTGTACTGTGCTAGTCATGCCGGTTGATCCCGATTTCAATTACAGTTTTCTTTTTTTCGGCGTCACCTTTGATATTGCCTACAGCAACTTTGCAGTATAGTGTCGAGTCAATCGGCATGGCAAGCAAAAGCTTCTCAAACAGATCGGTGCCTTGATGTGAGTCTAAACAATAACGCGAGAAGCTATCACATACCTCATTCATATTGTGCAAAGGGAAATTAAGTTTAAGTAAGATGTCTATGACATGTGTCGAGCCCAGGTCTCCAGCAAATTTTAAAATTATCGCCATAATGAAATACAGATATTTTATATTGAGGTAATTCTCTCGAATACATACACAAAAACGGGCTTATATAAGAAATTATCTCTTGTAATTTGGGTGGTATTTGTTTTGAAATATTTTGTTTCCCCTACTGTATATGAAGGCAGATTGTTTACTTGATACAGAATTACTTCCACACACAAATGTGATGCTGAACCACTGGATGAACTTCAAGGCATTGCATATCTGGACTTCGGTGTATTTTTGAATTGCTACCAGAAATAGGGTTTGTTTCTCGAAGGCAGTCTCGCTGATATAACGAACTATTTTCCATCACACCAAAAATAGGGGCACAGAAACCCACATACAGCCAATGCCTGCTTACGTTGGCTTATGCATTCGTGGTTTCCGCTTCCACATACAACAAGGTGGTGGTGGTGGTTATATCCTCTTTGTGGGATGCCTTAACGTCGCTCTTTTGCTTCTGTAGCATAGTTGACTACCACCAATCCTGAAATCGCGTACTATTGAAAGAGTGATTGTTGAAGATCAGTCTTCCAGATGACTGGCTTTGATTATCATTTTTTATGGCCGCTTAATTTGTTGCACAAATAAACCGCAAGGAGTTGTTCGTTTATTGCTAAAATAAAAATGGAACGCTGAAAAGCTCATAATGTATTTATAAACTGTTTGCGATTATATTGAATTTAAATGATTGCGGCATTTATTCTCTTTTTGTTGTGCTCTGGCCAAAGTAAATGAAATAAACCTTACACGATTAAACATTAGAGAATTTTACTTCAATTTAGTACTACCATAGTTCTGGTTATGTACAGTTGTGCGAGGAAAATGTGGAAGGTTTATGGGGAAATCGAAAAAATCCTATATATTGGACGAAATAAGCAGTGGTACCACGAGTCACTGAAATAAGCATAATCATTTATATTTTGCCTACGAAATATATCGTCGGTATCCTTCAAAACGGTCTCATTGATGATTTTTAGTATATAACTGCAATTACTACAAAACAACTTTAACTAGACATTAGATTCTTTTTGTAGTGGAGCGTAGTTAGAGATGGGTTTAGACCTGGGTATTTACCCAACGCTGGGTATTTACCTATTTATACCCACTTTCATACCCGGGTATTTATCTAATTTCGGGTAAATACTCATTTGAATAACAAATACTCGTTGTTACGTACAGTAAGAGAAATGTGAACATATTTTGTTTAAGAGTATTTTGTTTATACATTTCTTGATGCGTTTTGCTCAGATAAGGCTCTTTTCCTGAAAATTGGCTCTTAGCTCGCGAGCTAGGAGCCATAAAATTTCAAACGAGCTTTCGGCTCGCGAGCCTGGATCACAAATAAAGAGCTGGCTCGCGAACCAAGAGCCCAAAAAAAGAGCCAGCTCGAGAGCCCATCTGAAATTTTATGGCTCTTGGCTCGCGAGCAAAGTACAAAGTTATGTACCAAAAGCACTTTTTTATGCCAAAAACTACTTTCATTGGCCCAAAAAACCTTTTCTGTTGCACAAAGTACTTTTTTTTTGTACCAGAGTACTTTTTTGTACAAAAAAACTCTTAATGTACTTTTCGACACAAAGTACTTTTTTGTACCAGAGTAATTCTTTGTGCCAAAAGTACTTTTAATGTTCTTTTCGGCACAAAGTACTTTTTTGTACCAGAGTACTTTTTTGTACCAAAAGTATTTTAATGTACTTTTTGGCACAAAGTACTTTTTTTGTACCAGAGTACTTTTTTGTACCAAAAAGTACTTTTAATGTACTTTTCGGCACAAGGTACTTTTTATGTCCCAGAGTACTTATTTGTACCAAAAAGTACTTTTAATGTACTTTTCGGCACAAAGTACTTTTTTGGCCCAAAAACACTTTTTGCTGCACAAAGTACTTTTTTTGTACCAGAGTACTTTTTTGTACCAAAAGTATTTTAATGTACTTTTCGGCACAAAGTACTTTTTTGTACCAAAGATACTTTTAATGTTGTTTTCGGCACAAAGTACTTTTTTGTACCAAAAAGTACTTTTAATGTACTTTTCGGCACAAAGTACTTCTTTATGCCAAAAAGTACTTTTATTGGCCCAAAAACACTTTTTGCTACTCTTCGGCGCAAAGTACTTTTTTGTACGAAAGTACTTTTTTATGCCAAAAAGTGCTTTTATTGGCCCAAAAACACATTTTGCTGCACAAAGTACTTTTTTTACCAGCGTACTTTTTTGTATCAAAAGTACTTTTAATGTACTTTTCGGCACAAAATATTTTTTTTGTACCAGAGAACTTTTTTGTAACTAAGGTACTTTTAATGTTGTTTTCGGCACAAAGTACTTTTTTTTGTACCAGAGTACTTTTTTGTACCAAATGTACTTTAAATGTACTTCTCGGCACACAGAACCATAGTACATTTTTGTACCAAAAGTACTTTTAATGTACTTTTCGGCTCAAAGTACTTTTTTTGTACCAAAGTACTTTTTTATGACAAACAGTACTTTTTGGTACATAAAATTACTCTGGTACGAAACAAAGTACTTTGTGCGGAAAAATACATTAAAAGTACTTTTGGTACAAAAAAGTACTCTGGTACAAAAAAAAGTACTTTGTGCCTAAAATTACATTAAAAGTACTTTTGGTACAAAAAAGTACTCTGGTACAAAAAAAGTACTTTGTGCAAGAGAAAATTTTTTTTGGGCCAATGAAAGTACTTTTTGGCATAAAAAAGTACTTTTAGTACATAACTTTGGTACTTCCCAGCAAAATATTTTGTTGCAAAGAAACAATTACAGAACAGCTTTTACTGATAAGTAACAAGTTCAACTTTCGGTTGCACAATATATTATTTTTGTTTGAAATTGTCCCAAAACCAACATGTTCTCATGGAACCTGTTATGAAATGAATTGCTACATAACTGAATTAGATATGCTGTTTTTTGAAATTTCATTGATTTTCAATTGGGTGCTAGTTCGAAATATATTTTAACTCAGATTTTTGAGTTTTTCTTAATAAATACCCTCTAAAAAATACTTATTTCGAATACGAATATTCATTTTCTGTTCTACGGAATCTGTGGTGCAACATGTTTTTCATAATCGATTATATAGAACCAGAAACAGAATAGAAAGTCGATTAAAAAAGAAACGATTCTAGTATCAATACCATTCGTAACAAGTTCTGAAAAATTTTCCTGGGTTAGCTCGCGAGCCAAGAGCCACAAAATTGCAAATGGGCTCTCGAGCTGGCTCTTTTTGGACTCTTGGCTCCTGGCTCGCGAGCCAGCTCTTTTTGGGCTCTTGGCTCTTAGCACGAGAGCCAGCTCTTTATTTGGGCTCTTGGCTCGCGAGCCGATAATAAATAATAAAATAATAAAAAATTAAATTCTATTAATTTATTTTAATTTTTCTTTATTCTGATTTATACCCACATTTTGGGTAAATACCCAGGTGCTTGGGTAAATACCTGGTTATTTACATTTAAATACCCAATTTACTATTTGGGTATTTACCCTAGTCCCATCACTAAGCATAGTGCCTCAACTTAGTTTCACCAATCTCTTTTCTCTCGTGCGATTGATTTACTCTGTTGAAATTGTATCCCATTGGTTTCATGTCTTGTTTTGGTTGTTTTGGTTTTTCACGTCGCCTGCTGTCTTGCGGGTTCCACTCTAAGGCGCGAATCCAGTTCCATCGTCTCTTCTTGATTTCGTATTGTATCGGATCTTGGTTGCATTTCTCCAGGTACAGTTGCATTACAATTTAGGTACAGTTTAATATTTACGTAAGAAAATCTGACTAAACGTTTGCGTAACGTATACGTTCTACAGCACAATTCCACAAACCAGCCACAATAACTAATGTGAATATAATTAATTATGATTGGTTTTGTAACAATACAATGTGTAATATATACAAACAAAAAAAAACATTTTTCTTTGCATCCCACCCTCGCATTTGTGTGAGTTCACCCGATGAGTGGTCTTCATTTATATTGCCCAGGCTACCAAGTTGTGGTTCGGGACCGGCCGACTACCATGCGGGAGATCACAGGTTCAAGACCTGACTCCAGTCATCTAAAAAACAAATTGTTTTTTCATTGCCGGCCCCTCTCGATGTTGTCGACAGCAACTTCGCAGCATAAGCGTCGAGTCCATTGGCATGTCTAGTAAAATCTTCTCAAACAGTGGCGTTCGCATTCGTCGAGAAACAAGAAGGTGCCGTTTGTTGTGAATCTAAAATATAAAGCGTGTTAATTCACAACAACGCGAGAAGTATCCCATACCTCATTCATGGGGTGTGAAGGGAAATTAAGTTTTTGTGTTACGAAGTTGTTCGGATATTTTTTATTCTCCTCGTGACTGTAAAAAACTAACAACTCAAGAAGATCTTGCACACAAAAGTCCATTCGAAATCTTTTCGTTGTGCCAAACGGCAACCATAATTATAAAAAAAAATATGTGTGTAAAACAAAAATTGCATACTGTAGCTTCTTAGCTTTAAAGATTAAATATTTTACAGAGACCAACATTTTTTTGTTACATTTTTTGTATTTCTGTATATGAAGACCACTGCTTTAGACTAACTCAAACGGCATCTACTGTTTTACGACGATTTCGAACAACAACTGTTTATAAAGCTTTTACTATACAAATTTAATCTTCATGTTCAGTTCCATTCTGGTTTAAACTCATGTTGATTACTTGTTCTCTCTCTCTCCCTCTCTGTTGTCGCAGAATTATTTAATTACATTAGCTGCATGACGAGAACAAGGTAATGCATCTCCTGTAGTTTAATTACCACTTTTTCTTTGAAACCGCACTGTCATCAAGCAGTTTCTGGTAAATAACTATTACTGAAGATGAAATTCAAACAATAAAATCAAGATAATCACTACCTTAATAATGTAGCAATTAATTTAGATAGTTAAATGGAAAGCGCACTACGCTGCTAAATAAATAATAAATAAATATGAAGATTAGGCGTTTGCTTACTAGTTTGGTCTCGAAAAATTTTAATTTCAATTATGAGCAGTATATACTAGCTGACTGAAAATTATTGATAAAGATGTTGGCCGTGTTTTTTTGGTATCCTATATAGGAGATTGGTATAGGATACCAACAAAACGCTTCGCCGTTAACAAAATGCAATTACTTGGCAGCACAGTAATTTATGTCAAATAATTGTTTGTTTTCTTTTCATTCATTCATAAATATTATATTAATTGTATTTTTGAATTTTTGTTAATATTTTCGAGAAATGTCGTAATATTTGTATAAAAATTATGTACATGACCATTCTTAGGATCTAGTGTTCCGCAGGGACCATAAGCCACAAATTGGAACTTTCTTAAACCGTTTACATAACAAATAAGCTGTAAAATAACATTTTATTGAAAAAAATATCATTCGAATGCAACATATGTTATTTGACGTTCTCTATTCTTTTCTATTTTTTGTTTAACCCTGCAATAAAAAATTTGGTCACATTTTTATTTTTACTACTTTTTTGAACAACTTATCCCCGTTAAGCTTAGCATGTAAATTTATCCCCGTTAGCGTATATGGGATATCATTTGTATGGCTAAGCGGATATAAGTTACCAACAAAACGCAACCGTTGAATACTTTTATATGTAATCTACTAACGACTGCAAATATTTCTTTTTAATAATGATCGTTAGTCTGATTTAATGCCTCGCCTATTTAATCCGCTCCCAACTTAGATATTCAATAATGCCTTATTGGCTGAAGTTAATTTTATTAGGGAAAAGCCACACCAAATTGGATATTCCTTACCTGGGTCATTTGATCAGGTTTCTAATTGGTTTTATTGAATGTCACGCCCCCTATTCTACAGCTTGGAGATGAAATTTCAAAATATCTCAAAAGTTCTGCTTTTACTCAGGTGAGTAACATCGTTTCCAAATTTCATGATTATTGGCTGACGCATTTCGTCACAAAGGCAATTTATCTGATTAAGTGCAAATAAGCATTATAAGAATTAATAATTTTCTCGATTCTACCTTGTGCAGCTTGGTATGAGTTATGGTATAAGTTTTATCCCCTCTTCGGCTCCTTTCCTTTTTACAATGTAACAAAATTAGAAAAATTCCTTAATTGCGCTTAAATGCTCCATAAAAAAAGATATTCCTCAAATTTTAACAAGATTCTACATTTAGGCGTTTGGCCCGGGTGACGGTACCAGTTGTATCCTTTTGCGTGCCTTTTTTAGCCCTAAAAAAGAATTTCGAAAAATGGCTTTGCTCGTATCTTTAATTCAATACGTAGCATTGATTATAACATAGCCCATTTGGTCCGGGTGATGTTACCAGTTTTACCTCTTTTTTGACCTTTTTGGTGCATAGATTTATTAGTCTTTTAGTATTCAAAAAATATGCACATATACTTGTATATAAATTTTGACTTGACGTGTAAATTCCGCCCACTGATCCAAAATTCAAATATCGTTCGCATATTCATATTCGTATTGCTGAGTACTAACTAGTGTTTTTGAATTCCCGGCATTTTTCATTTCCCGGGATATCGGGATTTTTATATCATTTTTCCGGGATCCCGGGAATTCCCGGTCCAAAACAAAAAATAAATAAAAATTGACTTTTTAAATTTTAATACAAACAAACGAATATGAAATCAAATATAAAAATAATTCTAAAAATCTCGTGTTATGGTTTATCCGAAAATTTGTTAATGTTTAGACAAGCTATCATCATGAAACCTGTACATGAGCAATTTCCTTATAGACTTAGACTTTTAGGGAAAAAAAGTGAGAAAACCGGTAATATTATCCAGGCCAAATGGAAAAAGCTGTATATGAGCTGGAAATGTATAAGAGCAAGCTTCTTAAAGAACAATAGGGCTGCTAGTAGGGATTTTTCGAAATTCGTACTTTTTGGTGTAAAAAGGCTAAAAAGGATAAAACCGGTACCATTGAGCAATATCCTTATAGAATTAGAGAGTTGCACGAAGTGATTTTTCGAAATTCATCCATTTAGGGGTAATAAAGGACTCAATCCAAACGACTAAAGCTATAATCCGAAGGCATTTTTCAAAATTCGTTCTTAGGGGCTAAAAAAAGACCCAAAATGGGTAAAACTTATGCAATCACCCAGACCAACGGCTAAAGTTAGCATCGCACAAATCTATATGGAAATGCTTCATATAGAATTATAGATTTGCATGAGGAGATTTTTCAAAATTGTTACCCCTTAAAGAAGAACCTAACCAAACCAAGACCGAACGGCTTAAGGTAGAATAGCAAATAAGCGGCGGAGTATTAATTTTAGTAAGTAGTTGTGCGCTTTGAATTCATATCAAATTGGTAGCATCACCCTAAGGTTATAAATGCGGGTAATGGGGCGAATATTTATTTTATGGAGCAATTCTGCGATATGAAAGAATTTCTAACTTTTAGCGGAACAAAACCGAAAATGGGATAAAGTGACCACCCAGACCAAACGACTAAAGGTGGAATCGCGACAATTAGATTTAACACTTATTTTATAGGGTAATTGTGCAATATGAAGGGATTTTTGAGATTCGTACTCATTGGGAAAAAAAGGGGAAACGTGTTATCATCGTTCAGACCAAACACCTAAAGGTACAATCACCCAGTACACCAATAAAGAAAGTTATATGTCAGTCAATTGGCTTAAAAATATTGTTTTAGAATATACTAGTTGGCCCGGCAAAGCTTCGCCATTGCATATCAACTTGTTATATATTTCACATTTTTTTGCTATCCTAAATGCTATATAAACGCTAATTAATACATTTGTAGGTCTACAAAGTACTTTGAAAACGGTACTTAAGCTCGACAATAATATGTTGAGTTTATTAACGTATGTAACTAATTTCAAGTAAATCCTTTACATGGAAGTTAACCAATTAAGTTTTATTGTTTTAAATGCTTAATATCGGAAGCTCTATGACGATAGTAAAAAGTTCATCAGCAAAGTCATATCTGTATGTAGGACGAAAACCCACTTCTTTCTCAAATCGAACATTCTGCTAAAGTTCAAAGTTCAAAATTAAATTTATATTTTTCCTATCTCTTTGGGCGTAAAAAACATTTTTGTCATGTCTTCTCCGCCTAATGACCTCAAATAAAAATATCATTTGAAGATTTATGCATTTAGCCATAAAAACCTCTTTCGCCATGTCTTCTTCTTCACGGATCAAGAGTATTTCCGAATACTGTCTTTGTATTGAACTCGTATTACCATTTTTTGGGATAATTCGGTCACCAAATTCTTGGTTTAACAAAGTGATGGTCTCACGCGCTGTATGGCATGTTATGCCGTTGTGTTGGAACCATTTCTTTTCCCAATGATTTGCAATGACATGACATGAGAAATGACAAAATCAATTGATCGTCCACTGGCTCTAATTCTTCCAACAATTGAATGTTATATAGATGTAGGCCAAGACATTTCCTCAACGTTTGTAGAGACCGAGTTGCTGAGAACGGCGTCGGTTCGATAAATTAGAAACTCTTGTCACACTTTCGTCTACAGCGGCGATGTCTTCTATTAGCTGCTCAGATGGATTATTATGTGCACAGTAAACTTGATAAAGTGCTCCATAAGTTTGGCGAACAGAACGCGCATTTTTAAAATAAGTTTCCACGATTTGTAACCGTTGTTCCAGTGTAAGTCTTTGTATGGTGATTTGCCATAGTATACTGAAAGAAAGTTTATCACACTTTATTAGTATGACAGCAAGATTTACACTTATACATAACAGAAAAATACCCAATACATAGGTTACTTACAAAGTTTGCTTATGTTACCTCTGACATACTATAAGAATTCAAATTGTGCCCCAATTAAACAAAAGATGTTTTCCGGTTCATCTCCAATGAACATTGCTTACATTTTCTATTTATAGGATTTATTATCGATTCGCTCTCCTGGAAAGTAATTGAAAGACACATACCTGTTAAAATATTAAAAACATATCACTGTTTTAGTCTGCGCAGCTAGTCTATGTCCTCAACTGTTTGGTGTACGGACCATTATATGAAACAGTTTAAAATTCAAATATTGAAGTGAGGGGGCAGCGCCTCGGCACTTTTTATTTATTTAGTTCCAAATAGCCTGCTCATTAGGGCGGATCAATTGAATCGTATACCAAAATCGGATTCTAAGAAAATTTCACTAAGAAACAATATGTCTAAAATCAATTCCTAGTTCACGCTAAAATCTTCCTGCCTCCAGCGGAAGCTAGGAATTGATTTTAGGTACATAGTATCTCGGCCCTGCATATTGGACTTCCGCCAAAGGCAAAAATTCAAGAATTTCAAAAACATAATTTCTGTTTGCCAACTTTCAAAGGCCATAACTTTTTAAGCAAAACATAGTTTTCCGCAGAAGGTTTAAAAAAACTATATCTGAAGTTTTCGGTTTTTTGCTTATTTATAAACAAAAAAAACTACCTGAAATCTTAATTCCAGCGCAAGCTAGGAATTGATTTTAGACACTAAGTTTATTGGTGAAATTTTCTAACAATTCATCATGAATCCGATTTTGGTATACGATTTTTGCGAAAAAAATTGACCCGCACTACTGTTCATTAGGGTAATAACTTTTTTTGGACAACATTCTCCCCAGGGCTTTTCTAATGGCAAATATTGTATTAATGATAAAAAAAACTATTTCAGTTCAATTTGCTTAAAAAACCTTACGCACCGACAGCGATTTCTAAAATGCCTTTAATATATGTTTTTTAATTTTTTTTTTAATAACAATTTTATTTTATATATGGTTTATACATATGTAAGTATGTAAACAAATTATAACAATAAATAATTAAAAGTAGGTATTGTAAGATATAAACTTTATGTTCAGAATACGCGATGTTTTCCAAAGCGGATATATATCTTGTACTATTTTTATTTCAATAAAAAATTTTTTTTTAACTTTGTTTGATTCAAAACTTTAACGCGTTTGGTGCGTAACCTTTTTTAACGATAGCGAAAAACTAAAAACGCAGTTCTTAATATTTTTCCATGCCCTACACGATTTTGTCCTAAAATGCCTTTAATATATGTTTTTTAATTTTTTTTTTAATAACAATTTTTTTTTATATATGGTTTATACATATGTTAGTATGTAAACAAATTATAACAATAAATGATTAAAAGTAGGTATTGTAAGATATAAACTTTAGGTTCAGAATACGCGATGTTTTCCAAAGCGGATATATATCTTGTACTATTTTTATTTCAATAAAAAATTTTTTTTTAACTTTGTTTGATTCAAAACTTTAACGCGTTTGGTGCGTAACCTTTTTTAACGATAGCGAAAAACTAAAAACGCAGTTCTTAATATTTTTCCATGCCCTACACGATTTTGCCTGGGGAGATTTGATATTTGCAAAAAATGCAAAAAGTTATTACCCTACTGTTCATATCTCTAGGCGAACTGCAATATAATATGGAATTCAGAGGACGATCAAACTATTACTATGGCAGTTATAACTCGGGTGTGACACAGCCCGCTCCCACCCTTGCAGTAATTTATACTGTAACAAATCACATCTTCATACCTCTGATAGTTCATGAGATATAGCCTTTTTATAGCCTTTCAAGTTGTTTGGGCGGTGCCACGCTCCTTTATACAATCACAACCAAGTACAGCCAGAGACTATAAACAGATCATCAGTATCAATTTCTAAAATTATCGTATAAATCGGTCTATCAGAAAAGCCCTCAGATCGATTTTTTAAAAGGGGGCGTGGCACCGCCCACTTCCTTCCTGGTAGTAATTAATTCTGCTTCAACAATATATATACCAAATCTCATCTTCATAACTCTGATAGTTCATGAGATATAGCCCTTTTAATTTTCAAGTTGTATGGGTGGTACTACGTCCCTTTATCTAGTCACAACCAAATGTACTATCTACAGGTCAACAGTACCACTTGTTAAAATTTTCGTATCAATCGGTCTATTAGAACAGCCGTTAGAGCGATTTTAGAAAACAGGGCGTGGCACCGCCTACTTCCACCCTGGCTGTAATTAATACTGCTCCTACAACATATATGTATATCAAATCTCATCTTCATACCTCTGATGTTTCATGAGATAAAGCCCTTTTGATTTTCAAGTTGTATGGGCGGTGCCACGCCCCTTTGTCCAATTGGACCGAATTGTAAATTTAAACCACACGGGGGGCCACCCAAACGCATACAAAAAATGTTATGCAAATCGGTCCAGCCGTTTAGGAGGAGTTCAGTCACAACACACGTACATTAGAATTTTATATAAATAGATGCCTATCTATTAGTAAGTGCCCATCAACTCATGGACATTGTATTGCTGATCCATTTTAGCAATTTAATACGTTCGCATTTTTCTCTATATATTAAAACACATTTGAAAGATAAATAACGCATCGAGAGACGAAATACGATAGTGATGGTCACGAAAATAATCACCAATTGGTAATTTTATGGTAAAAATTTGGAACACTAAATACTGTATGTTTTTAGTGGATTTTAACTTATATAACATGTTGATTTTGACAGATAAAATAAGCATAATGAAATCCCGGGAAATCCCGGTCGTATTCCCGGGATTCCGGGACAAAAAATTGGCCGGGATTCCCGGGTTTTTTGTCCCGGGAATTCTCGGGACAAAAACACTAGTGTAACATACTTGGGTATCAAATTTTATCTCTCTAGGACAAAAATACTGTTTTGCCCCACCACTTCCGCCCACTGATCCAAAATAAAAAAAATCGTCTGCATATTGAAATTCATGTTGCCGAGTACTATCTGGGTATCAATTGTATCTCTAAAGCTCTAAAAAAAGGTCAAAAGATCAAAAATTAAAAAAAAATCCATATAGTACACTTACTGCCTACTAAATTTCAATTAAATCGGTTTAGTCGTAATTGAGCAACAAACATGCAAACAAACGGACAAACATTCACATTTATAATAATAATAATAAGGATAGTTTTATATATACATTTGTTTTCTAACTAATTGCCTGTAATGAATTAGCAACTTTTTCAAATTTCTTATATAGTTTGGTCTTTAGAAAATACATTACGTCCACGTGCAACAACAATGTATGTCCTGGAACTCACAACTTTTATCTACGAACGTCTTATAGTTGCACATTATGTTGCCACACTCAATGCAAACATGTCCTGCAAAGGTGGCTGTTATAATTTCAGCTTTTCGAAACAAACAACAACACATCACATGTGACAGATAGAACGCACCGTAGCATAATTTAGTGCTCATTTACTACCGGATGTCTTACGTAAAGCATTAATTGCATTATGGCATCATTGCAACTGCATACGTGCAATAAAGACATGAACGGTCGTCCATAATAACACAACGTGATTTTGTGGTAATGCGTATGTTACTAAACTGCTTATAAAGTTGCACAATTCGAACGAGTGGTAAGTAAAGTCGGCACTTTGTGTTGTTTAGCTACACTTCCTATGCCATTGCACCAAAGCAACTAGCATGCATATATTTGCAAGATGTGTTATTAACATAAGTCGTGATCTATTAGTTACAATTATTTAAGGCTGCAAGTTTATTAAAGTACTTAAACATACTACAATAGTCATATGCCACATATGATTTTCTAATAAAACACAATTTAAGTATTTATTTGCATTAAAACTAAATTTTTGCTCTTTTACCGTTTGCGAACAAAAAACCAAAATGTAAAAAACGTAGAAAAATTACTGAAGAATTATGTCCTTTGACAATCAAAAGGATACGAAAGACAAGTATAGTGGAATACACTGACACACAAAATATAACATTCCACTTCAAAGGAGGAAAATTTAAACATTAAGACCTTGTAAAAACATCGCTAATTCTTCAACAGCATGTTAATTCCTAGTTTGTCCCAGTTGTCCAATGTCACGATTATCATGCAGATAACTTTAACTTCATAAACTAACTTTCGTAATCATCGTTTTACAGTAGGCTCCATTAGGTAAATCTATATTATTAACTAACTGAATACGAAGTCCTGTTCACTTCATTCACAAGAGACAAAAAGACTTTTTTTAGTTCGGTGGAACTGCATAGCTTACTTAGTGTGAAAAATATCACATTCGGAAGGGAACATTATTAAAATAAATTTATAAGATTTAGGCTTTTACTTTACGCGTTTTTACTTAATGCTTAAAACAAAAACATCGAAAGAAATATGGGAGAGCATCTCAAATTTGGATGAGTTGATATTGTTTTGATTCCCGCATAAAGACATCCACAAGGCAACCTGGATATATCCTTATCAAAATACAGGAAACCAGATTGATAACGTGTTAATTGATGGAAGGCATGTCTCAAGCGTGATGGACGTGCGTGCGATGCGCGGTGCAAACATTGACCCGAATCACAACCTAGTTGCAGCCAAGGTACGCATGCTATTAAGCAGTGCTAAAAACGCTCGTAACCATACGCAAAGGAAACTAGACATCACAAAGATGCATACCACCGAGATAGTCAATGCCTACTCCAACCAACTCTCTCAATTAATTCAAACCAACCCCCCTAATTCTGATGTTCCCGACCCTCAATGGCAGCATATTGAGAATTCTATGACCACTGCAGCAAAGACCGTACTGGGTTATGAAATATCATGCTCAGACAAGACCTGGTACGATGAGGAATGTCACGAAATGTCTGAAGAAAAAGATGCTGCATACAGCGCAAAACTGCAGCCAATGGCATTATAATCAGAAGACGAGGGAGCTGACAAACCCTCTGATACGTGCTCCGCTCGTTCCCGAAGGTAGCATAAGTGACGAAATCAGCCAATCATCGACGATAGAGTACGATGAGTGTTCTATGTCATGTGCTGAAGAAAGGCGATCAAAATGTGTATCGCGGGATCAGCCTTTTACCTATTGCCTATTTTAGCTAACCTGATTTGACCTAATTAGTGTGGCTTTAGACCTTGTAAATCCACTACCGACCAGATATTCACACTACGACAAATCCTGGAGACGACCCAAGGAATGCAGATAGATACGTACCATCTTTTAATCGACTACAAATCTGCATTCGACAGTACAATACGAAAGAAACTATTAGATGCTATGGCTGAGTTTGGTATCCCAGCGAAGCTGATATGACTTTACGGGATGACAATGACTGACACTAAGTCTTCATCGAAAATAAGCCCAAATCTTACAGAGCCATTTTCTACCAAGCGATGCTTCAACCAGTACAGAAATTTCAGTCAGTTAAACTGACTGATAAATACCATCACCCAATATAATATATTGTTTAAGTCTTGAGTTATTGAAAATAATCGATTTGTAATTAAAACCAGTTAGAAAGTTTCAGTCGGGCAACCCGACTTACATTTACCCTTACCCTCAGTAAAACAAATAATTTTCTATTTTATTGATACTCGCTTTCGAAATTGGGCGGAGTGGTACATTTATATGGGAGGTACGTGAAGGGGTGTGTTTAGGCTCCAGATTTATTCTCCATAACTTTATCCTGTTATAGCTTTACTAAATACAGAATTTGCGCACGATTGCGTTGGGTGTACTGATATTATTACTACATCCCAAAAGTGGGCGGAAAGGTACATTTGTATGGGAGGTACCATAAGGGGCGTGTCTAGACTTCCAATTTTTTCTCCAAAACTTTGTCCTGTTATAATATAACAAAATACAGAATTTGGGCACGATCGTGTCGAGTGTATTGATATTATTACCCTATTTCTAAAGTGGGCGGAGTGGTACATTTGTATGGGAGGTACCAGAAGGGGCGTGTCTAGACTTCCAGATTTTTTCTCCAAAACTTTATCCTGCTTAAACTTTACCAAACACAGAATTTGCGCACGATCGCGTTAGGTCTTTTAATAATATTAATCGATTTCTAAAGTGGGCGGTACCAGATGTGTATGGGAGGTACCAGATGGGGCGTGAATAGACTTCCAATTTTTTTCTCTAAAACTTTATCTTGTTATAGCTTTACTCAAAATAGAATTTGGGTACGATCACGTTTAATTTATTGATATTATTTCTCCATCTCTATAGTGGGCGGAAAGGTAGATGGGAGGTACCAGAAGGGGCGTGGCTAGGCTTTCAAAATTTTTTCCAAAACTTTATCCTGTTATAGCTTTACTAAATACATAATTTGGGGACAATCCCTTAGGGTGTATTGATATTATTACTCGATTTCTAAAGTGGGCGGAATGATGTATTTGTATGGGAGGTACCAGAAGGGGCGGGGCCATGTAGCCCATTTGCAATACCGTAAGTAGTTTTGAGAAAATAATAACTCGTGCAAAATTTCAAAACATTTGGTTGCGTCTTTCGAAAGTTATCGTGCGAACCAGCCGGACAGCCACCCGACAGACAGACAGACAGACAGACAGACGGACATGGCTCAAACGACTTAAAAAGTCATGAATCGAATTTGGTTCAAAGAAACCTAGGGTCTAAAGTGACTCCTTCTATGTGTTACACTTTTGGGTCGTATCAAATGATATATACCTTCATCCTTACGGGTGATGGTATAATTAATTTTGATAGGGGGTACCACAAGGGGTGAACCGATACAGTCCTTATTCATTCCTAACTCAAATTTACATACGTACAACTTACGAATAATTTGACTGAATTCAGTGCACTTACAAAAAAAGATATGTATGTAAGACTGAAGGGGTGAGTTCGGTCCTTTGTCCGGGAGGTACCAGAAGGGGTGTGTCAAATAGTTAGGTTTTCTGAGGTTTCGCCTCCTATCACAATATAAATTAACCGACTAATTTTCATTACCCCTCAAATGTCCGTTTGGAAGTTATAGGTGAATTATAAATTTTCCAAAAATAGGTAATTTTGTATGGGAGGTACCAGAAGGGGTGACCCGATATAGTCCATTCATTCATAAGCGTACAAATTACTCATAATTTGACTGAATTCAGTGTACTTAGAAAAAGATATGTTTGTAATACTATGGCGGTGAGTTCGGTCATTTGTATGGGAGGTACCAGAAGGGATGCGTCAAATAGTTAGGTTTTCTAGGGTTTTTCCTCCTATAATAACATAAATTAATCGACCAATTTTCATTACCCCCCAAGAGTCCGTTTGGAAGTTATACGAGAAATATTAATTTTCCAAAAATAGGTAATTTTGTATGGGAGGTACCAGAAGGCGTAAACTGATATACAGTGGTTCACAGCTTATTTCAACCAGCACTGCTTAAAATGTTTAAGTGCGTATAGAAAGTAAACGACACGAGCTATGAAAAAAAATTAAATGTAGGTTTGTAGACTATTTTTAGTAGTTCAATAATGTACTTTATTAATTCTGAAAGATACTTTTTATAAAACTTACAAACTAAAAACCAAAAATTAACGAACATAAACAGTCACAGCTTATTTCAACCAGCTAACATAAAAAACGATTTCAGTATAAAATTCAATATTTTTTATTAATTTTAAAACTTAGTGTGGCCTCCTTTTTGGTCTATAACTGCTTTCAGCCTCTTTTGCATGGATTCCACCAACTTTCGGGTAGTTTGGGGGGATATCTTTCCCCATTCCTCCTTTAGCGCAGCTTTTAAGTCATTTTTGTTGGATATCTGGTGTTGGCGGACGTTTTGATCCAAAATTGCCCATAAATTTTCAATAGGGTTCAGGTCTGGTGATTGCGGTGGCGGTTGCATCAAGTGCGGACAATTCCATATAAGCCATGACTGGACTATTCCCGACTTATGTTTCGGGTCGTTGTCCTGATAAAACCGAAAATCCTGCCTTATACCCAGTTTGTCGGCACTTTGCAATAAATTGGATTTTAGTATGTTTAGGTACACAGTTTTGTCCATCGTAGTCTCAATAAATTCCAATTTCCCAACCCCGGCTGCCGACATACACGCCCAAACCATTACGCTGCCACCGCCATGTTTGACTGTCGCCTTTAAGTTTTTATTTTGAAGCTCTGTATTTGGCTTACGCCATACATAGGTTTGACCATCCGAGCCGAAAATATTAAATTTAGATTCGTCGGCAAATATAACTTGCTTCCAAAAGCTTGAATCTTTGTTAATATGCTCTTTGGCGAATTTCAGACGCACTTGTTGATTCTTCTTATTTATAAAGGGTTTTTTTCTAGCTACTCTACCATTATAATCATGGTCCCGAAGCACACGGCGGATAGTTTCTGCACAGCAGGTTTTATGTAATTCATTTTTAACTTGAACTGCTAGTTTTGGAGCAGATAACTTTGGGTTTTCTCTTATTTTTCGGACGATGTAGCGCTCGTCAATTTCGTTAAAGATTTTGTTTGGAGCTTTTCTGCCCTTATTATGGATCCTATTTTCATGCACATATCGAGATATTATGCTCTGCACTGTAGAGTCACTCAGACACACCATTTCAGCAATTTTTCGGCGCGAATGACCATTCTTGAAATGGCTGATGACCAATTCTCTCTGCTCTAAGGTAGTACGACGACCCATTGTCAAAAAAATACTCTTGTTAAACACTCGACTGGCGAAAACATACTAAAATTTGATTTAAACCATTGCGAACATGACACCAAAGAACACACATAAAAATTTACCGCTATTTGAAGAGAGGCGCAATCGTTACAGTTATCGGAATGGGCTGGTTGAAATAAGCTGTGGTGTAAAAGTTTGTGTTGTAACCATGTTTTCTTTTTTAGCTAATCTAGAGAACCAATTGTTTTGTTTTTTATTTTACATATTCTCCTTAAACTGTATTATCTATAAAACTACATTTAAATAATTTTCATTATTTGTTTTGCGTAGAAGTTATGCTTAGTTAAATATTTTAATTTAAAGTGGTTGAAATAAGCTGTGAACCACTGTAGTTCATATTCATACCTGAGTCTAATTTTCTTAAGCAAACATCATACGCAAAATTTGAGTGATCTCAGTTTAGTTACAAAAAAGATATGTATGTAAAACTATAAGGGTCAATTCGGTCATTTGTATGGGAGGTACCAGAAGGGGTGTGTCAAATAGTTAGGCTCTCTGAGGTTTCGCCTCCTATCACAACATTAATTTATCGACCAATGTTCATAACCCCCCAAGTGACTGTTTTGAAGTTATTGGAGAAATATATAATTTCCAAAAATAGGTCATTTTGTATGGGAGGTACCAGAAGGCATGAACCGATATAGTCCATATTCATACCTGAGTCTAATATTTATAAGCAAACATTATACGCAAAATTTGAGTGATCTCAGTTTACTTGCAAAAAAGATATGTATGTAAAACTATAAGGGTCAATTCGGTCATTTGTATGGGAGGTACCAGAATGGGTGGGGCAAAGGTTTCGGTTTTCTTAGGGTTTGTCTACTTTTGCAAGATAAATAAACTGACCAAATTCAAACATCTTTCGGTTGTCCGTTTGGAAGTTATGGAAGAAATATTAATTTTCCAAAAATAGGTAATTTTGTATGGGAGGTACAAGAAGGGGTGGGGCTATTCAGCCCATTTACAATACCATAAGTTCGTTTTGAAAAATATTGATACTGGCAAATTTTCATACCGATCCGTTAAGGTTTACTCGAGTTATCCTGCTGACCAGCCATCCAGCCAGCCAGACAGACGGACATAGCTCATTCTTCTTAAAAAGTTCTGAAACGAATTTGGTCTTAAGATACTTGGGGTCTAACTCGTCTCCTTTAATGCGTTACACTTTTTTTCGTATCAAATGATATATACCCTCATCCCTAAGGGTGATGGTATAAAAACGGCGATGGTCATGCGGATGGCAGCAGTAAACACGACTGGCACCATCTATAACAAAAGCCTCATGCTGCTCGCGTATGCCGATGATAAAGATGTAATTGGCCGAGGAGTGCGGGATGTTATTCCGGCCTTTTCGAGCATTGAAAAGCAGTCGGCAGAAGTGGGTCAGGTGATTAACGAGGACAAAACTAAGTTATTTGTTTCAACGAACAAAGAGTTAATTCGTTTGGGACACTGCGTGAACGTTGACAACTATAACTTAGAAGTGGTAGAAGATTTTCTCTTCTTTGGTTTCGCTTTAAAAAAAAATAAAATGTCAATTTGGAAATCAAGTGTCGAGTGCTGCTACTATGCGCTGAGCAAGCAAGATAAAGATAAAGCTCTCTATTGCCCAACGAAGATCTAACTTTACCAGACACTGACCCTACCTGTCTGGCTCTACAGCGCAGAATCCTGGGTAATGGTGCAGGGAGTTTTCGAGAGAAAAATACTGCACAAAATATATGGACCCATCATCGTTAACGGCGAGTACTGTTGATGAATGAATCATGAGCTGTACAACGACATCGACGTAGTCATGCGCATTCAAATAGATCGAATGCGCTGGGTTGGACACGTTGAACTAATGAACGAAAATGCTCCGCCTCCAAAAGTCTTCGGCAATAAACTCGACGGGCAAGAGGGGGCGATTAAAACTTCGCTGGCTGGGCCAGGTGAAAGAGCTGTTATCTAAACTTGGTGTGACGAATTAACTACGGAGCGCTAAAGACCGAAGCGCTTGGAATAATTTTCTACGTGCGGCTACTGATAGATAAGTTTATGTTGTTGCTGCCATTAAAGAAGAACGTAAAGAAATCAAAAATCGGTTAAGAATTGACTGAGTAATAATAAGTCCGAAAACCCGGTTTTTGAACCGTAGGTCAAGATTTTGAGGGCAAAATTTGAGTGATCTCAGTTTACTTGCAAAAAAGATATGTATGTAAAACTATAAGGGTCAATTCGGTCATTTGTATGGGAGGTACCAGAATGGGTGGGGCAAAGGTTTCGGTTTTCTTAGGGTTTGTCTACTTTTGCAAGATAAATAAACTGACCAAATTCAAACATCTTTCGGTTGTCCGTTTGGAAGTTATGGAAGAAATATTAATTTTCCAAAAATAGGTAATTTTGTATGGGAGGTACAAGAAGGGGTGGGGCTATTCAGCCCATTTACAATACCATAAGTTCGTTTTGAAAAATATTGATACTGGCAAATTTTCATACCGATCCGTTAAGGTTTACTCGAGTTATCCTGCTGACCAGCCATCCAGCCAGCCAGACAGACGGACATAGCTCATTCTTCTTAAAAAGTTCTGAAACGAATTTGGTCTTAAGATACTTGGGGTCTAACTCGTCTCCTTTAATGCGTTACACTTTTTTTCGTATCAAATGATATATACCCTCATCCCTAAGGGTGATGGTATAAAAACGGCGATGGTCATGCGGATGGCAGCAGTAAACACGACTGGCACCATCTATAACAAAAGCCTCATGCTGCTCGCGTATGCCGATGATAAAGATGTAATTGGCCGAGGAGTGCGGGATGTTATTCCGGCCTTTTCGAGCATTGAAAAGCAGTCGGCAGAAGTGGGTCAGGTGATTAACGAGGACAAAACTAAGTTATTTGTTTCAACGAACAAAGAGTTAATTCGTTTGGGACACTGCGTGAACGTTGACAACTATAACTTAGAAGTGGTAGAAGATTTTCTCTTCTTTGGTTTCGCTTTAAAAAAAAATAAAATGTCAATTTGGAAATCAAGTGTCGAGTGCTGCTACTATGCGCTGAGCAAGCAAGATAAAGATAAAGCTCTCTATTGCCCAACGAAGATCTAACTTTACCAGACACTGACCCTACCTGTCTGGCTCTACAGCGCAGAATCCTGGGTAATGGTGCAGGGAGTTTTCGAGAGAAAAATACTGCACAAAATATATGGACCCATCATCGTTAACGGCGAGTACTGTTGATGAATGAATCATGAGCTGTACAACGACATCGACGTAGTCATGCGCATTCAAATAGATCGAATGCGCTGGGTTGGACACGTTGAACTAATGAACGAAAATGCTCCGCCTCCAAAAGTCTTCGGCAATAAACTCGACGGGCAAGAGGGGGCGATTAAAACTTCGCTGGCTGGGCCAGGTGAAAGAGCTGTTATCTAAACTTGGTGTGACGAATTAACTACGGAGCGCTAAAGACCGAAGCGCTTGGAATAATTTTCTACGTGCGGCTACTGATAGATAAGTTTATGTTGTTGCTGCCATTAAAGAAGAACGTAAAGAAATCAAAAATCGGTTAAGAATTGACTGAGTAATAATAAGTCCGAAAACCCGGTTTTTGAACCGTAGGTCAAGATTTTGAGGGTGTTAGGACACTTTGGTATACAGAGTCATGTTGTACTCGACCAGACCCACAACATGCACTAGGTCAATCCTTAAGTTCCTAGTGACTGTCTCAGAGTGTAGTTAGAGGGCTACACATTTTCGAAATTCGTAGTTTTAGATCAGAAAGACTCCAAAAAGGGATAATACTGTTACCACCACCTAGGTAAAACGGGTGAAGCCCCAATCGCAAAAACTTATATAGAGAGCTGCCTAAAGAGATTTTTCGAAATTCTTACTCTACGCCTAAGAGTAAAGCCTAAAGCCGAAAAAGGGATAAAACTGGTAATATCACCTAGAAAAAAC
The DNA here is from genome assembly GCA_964034835.1 of Muscina levida. Lineage (NCBI taxonomy): Eukaryota > Metazoa > Arthropoda > Insecta > Diptera > Muscidae > Muscina > Muscina levida. The sequence goes on along the minus strand of OZ035881.1, from coordinate 86,324,566 downwards.
TGCTAAAGGTAAAGTCGGAATATTAAGATGAACACTTATTTGTTTCTAAATTTGTGTGATCGCTTATAGCGTGTTCAAAACCAAAACCGAAAACCATCTAACCTTTTTTTTTCTCCAAAACCATATGCCGGTTTCTTCATAAATGCTCATACCCAGTTTAACCGGTTTTTCAAAAAGGAGTATTTTTACAGAACATTGCCAGGGTAGTTCTAGGCATGTCGGCATATAAGGTTATTTAGTTTTTACCGATATTAATTTAATTTTTTGATCACAATACAATAGTTGTGTAATCACTTTAGTGATAGTAGTGAACTTATCTCCTACTCTAAGCGTCCAGTTGTAAAATGAGTTTAATATTTTATGCAATAGATGCCGTAATTCTAAACCATGCCAAGTAAAGTGTTAGTTTTACAGACAAAAATTTTCGCCACATGTCACACTTCCCATGACTCATTGGGTGCCCCATTTTGCATGTCATTATCAGGGCCAACAAAAGTATGCAATGCATACTTGCATATGCAAATGCATTTTACAGAAAAAACTGCTATAGGTAAAGTCGGAATATTAAGATGAACACTTACTTGTTTCTAAATTTGTGTGATCGCTTATAGCGTGTTCAAAGCCAAAACCGAAAACCGTCTAACCAGTTTTTTTCTCCAAAACCATATGCCGGTTTCTTCATAAATGCTCATACCCAGTTCAACCGGTTTTTCAAAAAGGAGTATTTATACAGAACATTGCCAGGGTAGTTCTATGCATGTCGGCATATAAGGTTATTTAGATTTTCCCTAGTCTTACCGTCATGTTTTGGGGGTTTATGCATATAAAAGCATATTTTGTGATTTTCAGTTTTTTTTATTATTTTTTTTTTCTTTTTGTATATATTTTTTGCAGTTTATACAACACCTGTTTATTTCTGTAAGATAGAATGATAATCTTTCATATAATTTCATTGAAAGATAAAGATAATCTCTATAATTTTTCGCAACTGGCGACGCCTATCTTTTGTTAAAGAATTAATATCATCTACAAAGGCTGTATTTTTTAAATATGCTTATATTAAGGATTCCGTCATCAATAATTTCAATGAGTTCTACCTAGCGTTGCGTTGCCACCAGTTGTGAGTTGTGAGTTAGTGTAACAGTAAGGAGGGTGAAGCAATGCGTACTTCCAAAGAGAAATAGTCAATTAGCGTTGAACTGTTTAAATATGACAAAGCGAAAAAAAACTTTTTACGTTGAAACAATGGGCGGTGGAACTTTTAAATCTTACTCCCTCAGAAGCCATATAAATTTGAAAAAATTACGTTTTTTCACATATAAAACACTAAGCCAGTTTTTGTAATGGGCGTTTGACATTAAATATTTACCATAGACCTTTTGTGAAAGTCAACAGCCCCTCAGAACCTTCTGTTACAGTTACTCAACAAATAATATGATAATTTTGTCCCATTGAAATAGAGGAAACTCAGTTTCTTTCCGAACAATCAAAGTATAAGGTTGTCAAAAAAGTCTTGCGGTATTTTTTATTGAATTTTCAATTGTTCATAAAATATGCGCCGTTTTGTTCGATGACGAGTTTCCAACGAGATGCCAACTTCATAATGCCCCTCTTATAGAAGCTGGCTTCCCTATTGTCAAAAAACTCGGAGAGCCAATTTTCACAGGACTCTCTTGTGGCCAACTTCCGACTACCAAGCTCGTTCGCCATGGACAGAAATAGGTGGTATTCACTTGGTGCGAGATCCGATGCAAAAGAACCTCCCATCCGAGTTCCCGGAGCTTCTGGCGCGTCACCAAAGATGTGTGTGGCCTGGCGTTGTCCTGATGGAAGACAATTCGGCCTCTGTTGATCAAAGGTGGCCTCTTCTGCATGAGTGCTGCATTCAAGCGGTCCAGTTGTTGGCAGTACAGGTCCGAATTGAGCGTTTGGCCATAGGGGAGCAGCTTATAGTGGATGATTCCCTGCCAATCCCACCAAACACACAGAAGAACCTTCCTGGCCGTCAATCCAGGCTTGGCAGCTTCACCGCTTTTCGACCACGACCGTTTGCGCTTCACGTTGTCGTAAGTGACCCACTGCAAAAGAACCTCCCATCCGAGTTCCCGGAGCTTCTGGCGCGTCACCAAAGATGTGTGTGGCCTGGCGTTGTCCTGATGGAAGACAATTCGGCCTCTGTTGATCAAAGGTGGCCTCTTCTGCATGAGTGCTGCATTCAAGCGGTCCAGTTGTTGGCAGTACAGGTCCGAATTGAGCGTTTGGCCATAGGGGAGCAGCTTATAGTGGATGATTCCCTGCCAATCCCACCAAACACACAGAAGAACCTTCCTGGCCGTCAATCCAGGCTTGGCAGCTTCACCGCTTTTCGACCACGACCGTTTGCGCTTCACGTTGTCGTAAGTGACCCACTTTTCATCGCCAGTCACCATCCGCTTCAAAAACGGGTCGATTTTGTTGCGATTCAGAAGCGATTCGCATGCATCCATACGGGCAAAAATGTTTTTTGCGTCAAGTCGTGTGGCACCCATACATCGAGCTTCTTTTTGAATCCAAGCTTCTTCAAATGGTTTATAACGGTTTGATGACTCATGCCCAGCTCTTGGCCGATGCTACGGCTGCTACTATGCCGGTCTGTTTCGATCAATTCAGCGATTTTATCGCAATTTTCGATGACAGGCCTTCCGGACCGTGGCGTATCTTCGATCACCTCTGCACCAGAACGAAAACGTTGAAACCATCGTTGTGCGGTGGAAATGGAAACTGTATCGGGTCCATAAACTGCACAAATTTTATTGGCAGCATGAGATGCATTTTTGCCTTTATCGTAGTAGTACTGTAAAATATGCCGTATTTTCTCTTTATTTTGCTCCATGTTTGCGACGCTATAACTCACGAACGACTAAAAACAAACAACAATAAATCAAACACGTGTTAGGGCGTGAAAAAAGAGCTTCCCAAAAAGCTCTAGCGTGAACCGATGCGACGAATACAACTAGAACTACGCGCTTGCAAAGACAAGCTTGCGGAAATACCACAAGACTTTTTTGACAACCTTATATAATTGATTTACTTTTTGTGACAAGCTTTTCTGGTAAATAAAAGAAAAACACTTTCCTTTGATGTGAGACACAAACAAATATCTTTATTTTGGAAAACTACAATACATATAGGTAATTCACATTTCGCACATACAACAATATTATTTTATTCAACTTCCAACATAGGTATACTACTTTTAAAAACATTTTTGCAATTTGATAATATTTTGGTGTGCAGCTACTTGTAATAAAAACCAAACAGATAATGATATCAATTATTATGACAAGATGCGAAAATGAATGAAAGGAACAAATCATATGGTAAAACTAATCCCAATCTCATTACTAATTAGATGTCAATAATTGGTGAATCTAGGTTTGCGTCCCTACTAGCGTACATATGAAAGATATTTCTGTACGGGAAAAAGTACATATATAAAGTAATTAATATTATACGTGATTTAGGATATTTTAAAAACATTTTAATGTATGAAAACTATCTCATATATTAGATGTATTTTTTTTAATGAACGGCCGTAGAGGATAATTAATTTTACTGGCACAAAAAAAAAATATTTTTTTGGACATCATACATCTACTACACCAGTTTACAAATCTTTATTTTTTGTTAGCTGCAGAGTTGTAAATAATTTTTTTTTATAGATTTCGGCCTCCTAAACACGAATATAAGATTTAAAAATTTTTCCTCTGATTAGTTTTCAAGATATGAATTTTTGAATTTTTTTGCAAATTTTTTATGAGATGCATCAGCTTATTGGAGAATAATTTGTAAACGCGTCCAACGATTTGAACAAGAGTGGTCTCCAATTAAAAGTAAAGTGCTCCCCTAAAACTCTTCTTTACAAGCTTTTAACATCTGTTGGGTATTTTTAATGGTAGGAGCATTTAAAGTTTAAAAAACAATTTTTTTTGTGCAAAAATCACGACTTTAAATTTATAACAAAAATTATAAAAAATATTAATCGCAAAAATAAATCCAATGTCATAAATTGAGTATACAGATTGGACTTCCCCGAGCAAAACAAGCCATCGTTTATAAAAATTGGGTGATAAGAGGGAGAGTTACATGTTTTTTAAGAGGACACTACAAATGGTAAATTTTTTGATTTTAAGCATATAACGGTGGGCTTAGGGCTAAACTTTACGTTGCATGAAAATGACGATAAAAAGTGGAAATGCCACTGTACTGTGGGTTGATCATGCATCACAAAAATGTTAAATTTGGAATCTTAGCTGGTCATTTTTAGAAAATATCGATATTTATTTTTTCCGCCGACTGGACCAAAAGTTTTTTCACTTTTCAAACGAGGACAGTAAAAAACTGGACCAAAGAGATAAAAACAGTTTATTTATTATAAAAGTATACAAACAGGGATTTTTGTATGATCATTGATTATTTTGACATTACTTAAAAATGGAGGCAGGAAGTGCATTTTAAGCCTACATTTTCGAACAATATCTATATTTCTCATTTTTAAACCATGTAGCGGCTGTTGTTTATGATTAATATAACAATTATCATTTTAACTATTTTTAATAATTCAAAAAGTTTCTTAATGCTTAATCGAGTACCTGATAGTTTGTAGCTCTAATTTAAATGTTTCGTTTCAAATTGTAAATGTTTCAATTCTGTAGGTTACTTCCATACTAGACGACTTTAAGGATTTTACTTGGTCGCACCTAAGCTCAAACTTTTGTAACAAATGTATCAGTCTTAATGTAGAAAGCGACGAATAAAGTTTAATAAAACTTAACTCTTCTCGTTTTTTTCATTTCAAAAGGCTTTTCAATCCTATATAGTATTAAGACTCTAACAGACCTTCGTGGACTTTAGAGGCTAATACTACTCTGAGACCGTATACTGACTTTATTTGTCTTATTTCGGTCCAGAGAATAAATAAATATAATAAATAAAACCCTTAATAAGTATCCCACTTATTACAACCATATATATATACACATATATTGCAATTATTAAATATTCCACATTTCTAATACTAAACAAATTCTTCTTAGACGGTTACGCTGTTTAAAATGAAAAATTTCGAAATTTTTCAAAAATGTAGGCTTAAAATGCACTTCCAGCCTCCAGTTTTAAGCAATGTCAAATTAATCAATGATCATACAAAAATCCCTGTTTGTATACCTTTATAGTAAATAAACTGTTTTTATCTCTTTTGTCCAGTTTTTTACTGTCATCGTTTAAAAAGTGAAAAGACTTTTGGCCCAGTCGGCAGAAAAAATAAATATCGATATTTTCTAAAACTGACCAGCTAAGATTTCAAATTTAACATTTTTGTGATGCATGATCAACCCGAAGTACAGTGGCATTTCCACTTTTTATCGTCATTTTCATGCAACGTAAAGTTTAGCCCTAAGCCCACCGTTATATGCTTAAAATCAAAAAATTTACCATTTGTAGTGTCCTCTTAAAAAACATGTAACTCTCCCCTCTTATCACCCAATTTTTATAAATGATGGCTTGTTTTGCTCGGGGAAGTCCAATCTGTATACTCAATTTATGACATTGGATTTATTTTTGCGATTAATATTTTTTATAATTTTTGTTATAAATTTAAATTCGTGATTTTTGCACAAAAAAAAATGTTTTTTAAACTATAAATGCTCCTACCATTAAAAGTACCCAACAGATGTTAAAAGCTTGTAAAAAAGAGTTTTAGGGGAGCACATTACTTTTAATTGGAGACCACTCTTGTTCAAATCGTTGGACGCGTTTACGAATTATTCTCCAATAAGCTGATGCATCTCATAAAAAATTTGCAAAAAAATTCTAAAATTCATATCTTGAAAACTAATCAGAGGAAAAATTTTTAAATCTCATATTCGTGTTTAGGAGGCCGAAATCTATAGAAAAAAATTATTTACAACTCTGCAGCAAAATGACTGTAAACTAGTGCTATCAATGTGGCAACATACGAGTTATAGGAATTTGACATTCATCTTGCTTGTCGGACTTAAGTTTGATATTGAAAAACCAACTTCACATCTTCCTTTTTAATTTCAACACTCGAAGTGATCACACCAAGTTTTAATAATTGTAATCCTCAACGATCTCAAAATCCTTCAATAAACGAAGAAAATTACTGTGAGTTGCAATAAAATTGTGGAAAAAGTATTTTGTTTCGACCACCAGTTTGTAATTTTACAGGAAAAAGTGAAAATAACCTGTCAGTTTTTTACGTTCGACAACTACCTTACACCAGAAAGCTACAACAACTTTGTGCTAACCAAATACTTGATAGCTACCAAAATCGTGCTGTCCATCGGACAGCCGAAAAAATACTAGGTTAAACCTAATCCTAAGTTGGGACATCGCACCAACTCAACGTGCTTCTGGTTTATACGCGGTTTGACTAGTCCAAACTCTAGCTACGATACACCAACATCGGTATCGCCCCAGTTGAGACTCACGTGGAATACCAGAAGAAACGCTGACTAGCTAAAATCAGCGTTCATTCCTATAGTCAGGCGAGGTGTTTTCACTACATAATAAGTCAATATCGAAATACTCCAACTTATTAGCTTTAAAATACAATCAACTCTTGGATAATCTGGTGAAAAAAGCTTGAGGATGAACTTTTGGTCGAAGTGGCAAATTTAACTTATGGTACCAGCCCCGTATTGATAGCCAAATTTCAACCATAGCTATCTGTGCCGTCTATTCCACACTGTGACCAACAACCCTACGGGAAAATGAACCGGTACAGTACCAGTCACGGGACCGGTTTCCTGGGGTGCATGAACCGGTTCAAGTTCCGGAACTTTTGTACACACAAACACACGTCATTAAGCCGCTGGAGTGATCATTAACAGGGACACTATTACATTGCCACTGATTTGAACAGAAGTCCAACATCACAATAACACACGATGTAAAAAGTATCACTTGCATTAAAAAATATTGTAACAAATAGCTTTTCTTTGTATTTAATTATTGATAAATTTATATTATAATAGGTATTTTATCAATAACAATCTTATAATAAGTTCCATCACCGAAACCTATCAGGCAAGAGACTAAGCAAGAGAGGTATAAAACATAATTCCAACTTCTGTTAATTAGCTAGACGGCCTTCTACATGTTCCCGGTATAATGGTGGCAAGTGTCTAACAACAAAAACAAAATTTTTTTTTATCTTTCTTGCCTAGTACTTCTTAGAGAACTAAATTTCATGAGTGACCATATGCGAAAATTTAACATTATCTTACTGCTCTCTAAAGAATATATGTTTATGCGTTAACATGTTAATGTTATCTAAATATTCTATTTGAAATTAAATATTATAATCACATATGGGCTCTCTCTATTTCGGATAGATGCATATTTTTTTTTTGTTTTCATATTACTTTTATTTTTTCTGCTTTGATCAAGACAAAGCTTATTTTCATTACCTTTTAACCCCTTAAGGGCCCATTATATTTAACGAAATTAAGCAAAGCTTTATATTCCCAGTTTGATATATTAATATGTGTAGAATTTATGATTATAAACCTGTATTTTAGATGTACTGTATTATTGAAATGAAAAGTTTGAATTATAAATCTTTAAAATGATTTGCTAAGGTTTTCCTTCCTTTTTCTTGCTTATGATACCATAGAAGGAAGGTAAGTCATGATGTCAGGGATCTGTATATTATTATTTGCGCGATACAGACATAGGTAGGTGAGGGTAATGAAGCGTAGCCCATCCTGAACAACATGGAGGGTGATTTCATATGTGAACACTCAATGGATACTTTTATTTTTGTTTTAAATTTTTCAGTTGACTAACTCGGGGATATTTGTTTTATGTTAGTCATTATGGCCCTTTGTAGAGTTTAGAAAAATAGGGAGTCTAAAATAATCTAAAATAATAAGTTGTGGAAAAAGAATTTAGTGGGATAAGGGCCGAACTCCCCCCACCCGGCTGTTGCTAGCGTAACAAAGGCTCCCGCAGTCCTCCATCTTGCTAATTTCTATGATGATTTAAAATTGTATAGGAACTTGCATCCACATCCAGTTTTGGACATTACATTTTATAATTCATTTCACAAATATTGATCATGATTTCAATAGCGGAAATCTAGAATATATGAGAAAAATTTTGTTGAGGCGTATAATCTATAATATAAAAATAAGTCGCTGAATGTGTTGCTAAGCGCAAAACTCGAGAACGGTTGGACCGATTTGGCTCAATTTTTTTTTCAGTTATTCGTAATTGCCAGGAGTAGGTTTTTACGAAAGAAAATTTTGGGATTTTAAAAAAAAAAAATTTTAAAAATCGAAAATTGCCTTTTTGTACGGAATTTTGTATGCAATTGATACGGAATGGATTTTCGAATAGAAAAATAGAAAATTTTTGTGGAAAAATTCGGAAAATTCCGGAAAAATTTTAAAAAAATATTTTTTTTCGATTAAATTTTGGACGATGTAACTGTGAAAAATTTCGGATAATTATTCCGAAATGACTTTCGAATGGAAAAATTGTTGGTGGAAAACTCGGAAAATTCCGGAAAAACTAGAAAACTTGGATATTTTTCAACAAAATTTTGCATTTTAACGTATAGTTTGATAATTTTGGACGATGTTAATGTGAAAAATGTCAGATAATTATTCCTAAATGACTTTTCAAATGGAAAAATAGAAACATTTTTGGTGGAAAACTCGGAAAATTCCGGAAAAACTAGAAAAAAAACTTAATGAATACAGTTGATTTAAAAGTGGAAAATTCGTTATGATGCGTGGAAAGTTTCGGATTACTATGAAATTTATTATGTTAAAAGACGTTTTGCGTGACACAAAAATATAACAGATGCTTTCAAATGACGTCATTTGAAGCCGAAGTTGTTGATTAACCCGGCTACAATCCGAGTTATAAGGTAATGGCGTCTCATTTCACAGTGGAACAGTGAAAAACCACACAAACGTAGTTATGCGTGTCTGATAGTATTACTGGAGCTGAGTAAAACCTTAGCTCAGTACGACAAGAATAGTAAATTTCAAATAATTTTATGTCTTCGTCGCTTATTCTAAAAAGTAACAAAATTAAATCTTTGTCACTTTTTTAAAATAGGCCGAAACATTGCATTTATTTTCGTTGCTTTTTTAAAAAATTACGAAGGTATAATATTTTTTAAAATTAACTATTCTAGGAATATCTTTAGCAAAGTGTTAACTTAGCTAGCGTTTACTCAACATTCGGATGTTTTCGAAAAAGTCAGATTTTGTGTATTTTTGCTTTTAAATATTCAGATTGAAGGGCAAATACACCATTAATCGCAGTTATTAATTACTGCGATTAAACTCGAAATGATCGATCAATTAGCATAACGCATTGGTCAGATTGTTCAAAACCGCATTGGATACGATGCATTTTGACGACCACAAAACTTTATCAGAGCAGACGAATAAACCTCTGGAAGCCATGGAAGACAATTCAATGCTCCCACTAATAATGAAGTCGCAGTGGTAATTGTTGGGGAGAAATTGTTCTCAAGCGTCGGGATAGTGGACACTGCACTTCAATACCCGTTGATATTCTGCCGTGGAGAGGATGGCTATCATCTCAATTTAAAGATGGTCAATACAACGAAATGTTTGTTTACAAGTCATCACTTCTCTTTATTTTCCATATAAGTTCGAATTCGTATTAAAATCTGAACAATCAGTGTTTTAATAAAACCCTAGAGCTTATATGAAGGCATTAGCATAGGAGCGAGACGAAGTTTGCCGGGTCCGAAGTTGTATGGCAGAACAACGTTTGCCGGGTCAGCTAGCAATGTATTATAAAATCAAAATTTTCTTTATATTGATGTGGGGACTAATAATTCGGGGAATAAAAATGGGTACTCCTTTTATTACATCTTTTATACAAATTGACGTAACGAATATCCATATTTCATTTATAATTACAAATTAAATTGAAATCTGAAACTCGACTTTAAAATTTGAACAAAATTCGGCTTGAAGATATTTGTTTGGTTGATACATTTTATTTTGTTGTTGTTGCAAAGGATATAAATACCGGTTAAAACTACAAAATAATCATAATAAAAGAAAAAGTCATGGCCAGGGCTAGTAAATTAGTGACTGAACTATTAGTTCAATACTCCGATGTGTGTTTATTTAATTATACATTTTCCAACATTTATCTTTCGTGCACATAAAACAAACATACCACATACAATCAAATATTGTAACAATCTCACGCCTGCCCAATGTCACGCTTTCTATTTAAGCTTTCGCGACGCATCTCAATGGCATTGAATGATGTTTTCTTTTGTTACCATACAACCACACAAATTGTGATGCCACTTCCGAAAGACATTTGCGGATGTTATAAACCGCAACCGAAGAGTACTTCGGTATACCGAATTTATTTTTAAAATTTTCTATGAGAAATGTTTACAATTTCTGAAATAAAATGTTCGTTAACTTAAACCCATACCTCATTCATGGGGTGTAAAGGAAAATTTTTTTTTTTTTAACTTGAACACTAACTAAATAAAAAATGTATAAATAGAAATAAATATTAGTTTTAAAACAATTTAATGGTGTTAAGTCCAAATCTATAATATAAAAATAAGTCGCTGAATGTGTTGCTAAGCGCAAAACTCGAGAACGGTTGGACCGATTTGGCTCAATTTTTTTTTCAGTTATTCGTAATTGCCAGGAGTAGGTTTTTACGAAAGAAAATTTAGGAAAACCCTCCGGAAAAGCCGGAAAATTGGAAAACCCGAATATTGCTTTTTTGTATGGAATTTTTTATGCAATTGTTATGAATGATTTTTCGAACGGAAAAATAAAAAAAATTTTGTTGGAAAATTCGGAAAATTCCGGAAAAATTCGATAAATTTTAATACTATTTTTCGACGAAATTTAGCTTTTTGTTGTACGATTTGATAGTTTTGAACGAAGAAACTTGCGAAAAATTTCGGATAATTATTCCGAAATGACTTTCCGAATGGAAAAATAAATAAATTCTCGGTGGAAAACTCGCAAAATTCCAAAAAAAATCGATAAATTTGCATTTTTCGGCAAAATTTTGCATTTCATCGCCTGATTTGAGGTAATTCGCATATTAAATTTTTGTCGGTTTTCGAATAGAAAAATAGAAAGTTTTAGTTGGAAAATACCAAAAAAAATTTTCTTTTTTTTCGACAAAATTTTGCATCTTATCGTATGTTTTTGTAATTTTTGGCGATGTAAATGTGAACAATTTCGAACAATTATGACTTTTGAAATTGAAAAATAGAAAAATTCTTGGTGGAAAACTCGGAAAATTCCAGAAAATAATCGAAAGATTTGGATGCCTTCGACGAAATCTTCCATTGTATCGCTTGATTTGATGATTTCAGACGACATAAAGGTAAAAAATTTGTTGTGTTGCTGAAAAATTTCGGATTATTGTGAAATATAGTGTGAAAAATGTATAGTAATTTATCAAGAAAGAACGTTGTCCCAGTTTGCTCAATTTTTTTTCAATTTTTCATAATTGGCAGGAATGTTTTATGCCAATTTGGGGAAAATCCCTAGGAAACGCCGGGAAAATTGTGTGCAATTGTTACGAAATGGCTTTTCGAATGCAAAAATAGAAAATTATTAGCGAAATACTCGGAAAATTCCGGAAAATTTAACGGGATAAATAATTTCTATATATATAAAAATGGTGTAATAGTAATTCATATAGTCATTCATCAATTGAGAACGGCTGGGCCGATTTTGCCCAATATTTTTTTCAGTTGTTCGTAATTGCCAGGAGAATGTTTATGTGAAAGAAAATTTGGGAAAAATCCTTCGGAAAAGTCGGAAAATAGGGAAACTCGAAAACTGCCTTTTTGTATGGAATTCTTAAGGAATGGATTTTCGAATCGAAAAATAGAAAATTTTTGTTGAAAAATTCAAAAAATTACTGAAAAATTAAAAAAAAATTAAATTTTTTTTCGACGAAATTTTGCATTTTTGATAATTATTCCGAAACGACTTTTCGAATGGAAAAATAGAAAAATTCTTGGTGGAAAACTCGGAAAATTCCGGAATAGCTCGAAAAACTTGGATTTTTTCAACGAAATTTTGCATTATTATACTTGATTTGATGAAAATCGCAAATTGAATTTTCGTATAAAATTTGTAAGCCATTGTTCCGTAGTGGCTTTTCGAATGGAAAAATGTTTGTTGGAAAATTACGGAAAAATTAAATAAAAATATAATTTTCTTTTTCGACGAAATTTTTTATTTTAATGCTTGATTTGATAATTTTGGACGATGTTAATATGGAAAATTTCGGATAATTATTCAAAAATGACTTTTCGAATGGAAAAATAGATCGTCCTTTCGAATTCAAGCGAATTAAATAAACCATTCGATTGGCTTTTGTGATGACAATCAATAAATCGCAAAGCCAAATGTTGGAAGTTTGTGGGATCAATCTCGAATTCCCCTGCTTTTCGCACGGTCAGCTGTACGTTTCCTGTTCGCGTGTCGGCAAACCGTCTTCAATGTTTGTTTTTGCGCCGGAAAACAAATCGAAATACATTGTTTATCAGATCGCTTTTCACTAATTTCGAATAAATTCAAATAAATTACATTAAAATTTTAACTATCTGTATTAATATTACCCTGGAGCTTATATGAAGGCGTTAACTTTGGAGCGAGACAAAGTTCGCAGGGTACGAAGTTGTATGGCAGAACAACGTTTGCCGGGTCAGCTAGTAATATTATAAATATATCCTGTAATCAATAGTCTGAAAAATTAATCAATAGTCTAAAAAAAATAACCATTATTTTTTCAACAAATTGTGATGAATTTTTGTTTAAAATAAAATGTACTCAGTGAATAACATTTACTACGAGTCAAAATCTATTGTGCATTTTTTCCGTTTTAAAGACATTTTTTAGTGTTTTTCGTGCTTATCTAATGCGCATATTTTTAGTTTTTTCCGGGTATATTTGTGTTGGCCTTGGTCATTATACTGCGCTCTGTATTCACTACAACAGAAGCTATATCGCATGTCGTATACGCTTTATATAACAAAATGTTCATAACAATCATACGTATCGGTAACCAATACTCTAGCATAGCATTATACAAGGTGGCGCAAAAGTAAACTTCCGATGTTTTTTGGTTGTAATTTAAAAAAAAAAAGTAAAACCTTGATTCTTCTTGTGGATTATTTTTATTTGGTCTTTTAATTTTTTTTACATCAAGTCGAGAATATGATGTCATGTAAATTGCCGCCGCCACAGTTGATTGTCATTTGAGCCCTTTTTATGGCATTTTCCATCACTTTGGCCAAAACTTCCGGCGATAGGTCCTCACATTCTTGAGCCCCACAAAAAGAAGTCTGGAGCGGTCAAATCAGGCGATCTTGCTGGCCAGTGCAAATCGCCAAAACGGGAGATTAGGCGCCCGGGAAATGCATCCTTCAGCATATCGGTTGTGGCACGTGCAGTGTGTGCCGTTGCACCGTCCTGTTGGAACCACATGTTTTCCAATCCCAATTCATCAAGTTGCGGCAAATAGATCTAGTTGATCATTACTCTGTAGCGCTCACCATTCGAAAACAGCACACCATACAGTGACTTTGAGCGGGTGTAATGGCTCTTCGTGAGTTACACGCGGATTTTCAGTGCCCCAGAAGCGTAAATTTTGCTTACTTTTACGTACCCGCTAAGATGGAAATGGGCCTCATCACTCATGATTATTTTTGATCTTGTACCAAAATTCGCTGTAAAGACTGTCGACTGATACCCATTTGCGTGGCACGTCGTCTGGTCGATGTCGACGGCGCTTCCATGACATCCTCAGCTACAGCAGCAATATTCTCTGCAGAACGGCTACTCCGGGGTCTGCCACGCCTGGCAGCATCTCGTGTTGTGCCAGTCTCTTCGAGGCGAGCGGCTAAACGTCGCAGTGTTTCACCAGTAGGCGTTGGACGGCCAGGAAATCTGCGACGAAATTCACGTTGTGCCAAAGTCACCGACCGATTACACTATGCTAGTTGAAAAACCCGACAAACGGGGCACCCGGTGAGTTAAACTAAATCGACTGTGCTGAATCGAATGGCGTTCGCCGTTTTTTTAGGTTAGCTCTTAAAAACAAGTTAGGGGGGGTTAAAGTTTCCCCCTTTTGGCCTGTTCTTGCAGAATACCGGTATATAAAACTATGTTTTGTTTACATCTGAGGTGTAGGGTGTGTTCAGCAACTTTGTAGAAAATATTATGCCAAATATTTTTGTTGAACATATTAACCCTCTAACTGCCCCTCATAACGGCTTTTTTGGCTTTATTCTAACAAATCGTAAAAAACACCCCGAAAAAGGGGAAGGGCGGGGATAAAATGTTCTACAAAAATGTTGGCCATAAAATTTTACTATATACATCAGAACACACCAAAACCCAAAACTTAACACAAACACCAAACACGAATCAAATTCAAGATTGCCCACACACAAGGTATGCAACCATATGACAATGTCTTTCGTGACATGTGGGGTATTTTTCATAATTTTTGGGGAACATTTCGTTCTTGAGTTTTGGGTCATTTTTCATTTTTTTTCGCCCAATTTTATTTTGGGTAATTTTTGGTTTTTTTGTTTTGGGCATTTTGCATTTGGGGCATTTTTCATAGAACCGTTAAGTTTTGGGTTTTGGTGTGTTCTGACGTATATAGTAAAATTTTATGGCCAACATTTTTGTAGAACATTTTATCCCCGCTCTTCCCCTTTTTCGGGGTGTTTTTTACGATTTGTTAGAATAAAGCCAAAAAAGCCGTTATGAGGGGCAGTTAGAGGGTTAATATGTTCAACAAAAATATTTGGCATAATATTTTCTACAAAGTTGCTGAACACACCCTACACCTCAGATGTAAACAAAACATAGTTTTATATACCGGTATTCTGCAAGAACAGGCCAAAAGGGGGAAACTTTAACCCACCCTAACTTTTTTTTAAGAGCTAACCTAAAAAAACTGCGAGCGCCATTCGATTCAGCACAGTCGATTTAGTTTAACTCACCGGGTGCCCCGTTTGTCGGCAAAAAAAAGTTCTCAAAACTAGCACAGTGTTATTGGTCAAATAAATAGTCAGCAATATTCCGCGTTCTGGAGCAGTGTAGCGTAACATTGTTTATTAACGTGTATTTCGCATGTGTTTACTACACAAATGTCAAAACAGAACAGACATTAGGGGCCAATCGCAAAATTTATACCATTTTCTGATAGGAGGATTATTTTTGCGCCACCTTGTATATACAAGAATTGGCACGGAAAGAACACCATATACTTAACATAGATATTGTGATCATTTTGTAACTTAATATTCCTTCAGCGACGTAAGCCTATTTAATTTTTTGAACAAACGTTACTGAACCTGGAAAATATCTCAATTATTCATTATAGGCTTTTTGATTCTATCGCCAGTAATTGCTTTTTCGAACAATTTGAATTCATACCCCCATAGAAACTACATACAAATATGATCAGTTGCAGCAAAATTATTGTGCTGCGACTAACATACCACTTTGTGCCAATAAACACTCTTATAGGGACTGAAAGCATTAGTGTGTCAATACAATGTTTCTGACCACCCCCACACACCACACCTAGTGCACATTGTTAAGAGAAAGGGTGAAAAACAAACTCACTAAAACTAGCGGGTTGTTTAAATTTCGTTTAGCTAACAAACAAAATGCGAAAGGCACAAATAACACCAGAAAATTCAACATGTGTTGTGTTCGCATTAGCAACGATAAAAGCATTTTGATTATTGCGACGCACCGTAGAACAAAGATACATAAAAGAAACACCTTAACATTCCATGAAGTGAAAAGGAACTAAAAGGAAAACAGTTGAGAGTACGAGTGATGTAATATTTTCACTTTGTTTGGTTGCAATAGGGCATTGATATCTGCTCTGCAGCAGATTGAATTATTAATATTTTTCTTATACTAAAATTTTGCATTGTATGATTGAATTAGTATGTAGAATATTCTACTTTCTACTACACAACATCAAATGGTTTCCAAACACTGTGCTTTCGACAGACTATCACGCGAAATACTGCAGTATTTGGCATACTGAAAAACGTCAAAACAAGTTGAATGTTTGTTTTCACACTCTTTCACTTTTAGAAACACAAACACATGGCGAGTGACGGATGTACTTGTAACCCACTTGTGTGTGCACTCATATGTATCAACAAAACTGGATGGCAAAAGATCCGATTTATGTGTGGTTGTGTGGCGCTCCACATACAAACTCACTATGCGTATGTACGTGCATGTGTGTTTTACCAGCATGTGTGCGTTTGACTGTAAGCCTGTATATAATTTACAATTGTGAACCATTCTGCACAACGGAACTAAGTATTGGACATCACAAAATTTGTGTTTCTGTTTTGAGAGGAGTAACAGCTTAGTAATCCATAAAAAATGGAGGAACAATATCCCTTAAAAATTTCTTAATTTAGTAAAATGATTAAACAGTTAAATGAATTGAAGGAAATACTTATTACTTACCATTTAACTTGAATGCCGATTGAATGAAAACAAACAACCAACAACCTTACAACAAAGTTTTGGTCGCCCTTTTAGTCGATTATCGAATACAATTTCGAACACATTTCGAAGCATGTCCTTTCGCAATATTTGAGTGCATTTGGTCACTTCTACGTCGGTTGTGGTCATACTATACTCTCCTATGGAAGAAAATCACATCTCCATTTTAATAGTTTTGAGATATTTAACTTCTGCGTTCTAAAAGGTGATTTTTTAAGAGCTATAGGAAGTTTTTAAAAAAAAAACACATAAAATTCCGAAAAATGCATGAAATCTTTATTTGAATCGGTAGTACGGTCCATATAATTTAATGTTTGAAGATTATTTCATGCAAATGTTGACCGTGACTGCGCCTCAATTGGTCCATCCGCTTAGTCCAATTTTGGCATACTCTTTCCAACATTTCGGCCAGTATCTCATGAATAAATGCTTCAATGTTGTCTTCCAATTGAAGCGGGCATGTGTGTTTAGACATGAGCTTTAACATAGCCCCACAAAAAATTGTCTAAAGGCGTTAAATCGCACGATCTAGGGGGCCAATTGACCGGTCCCGAACGTGAGATAAAATGTTCACCGAACTCGCCTCTCAATAAGTCCATTGTTAAGCGTGCTGTGTGGCATGTAGCACCGTCTTGTCATGCAAGTCAAGCTCTTGCATTTTGGGCAAAAAAAAGTTGGATATCATCTCACGGTAGCGCTCACCATTCACAGTTACGTTACGATTCGCATCATCTTTGAAGAAGTACGGTCCAATGATGCCACCAGCCCATAAACCGCACCAAACTGTGACTTTTTCTGGATGCATTGGTAGCTCTTGCAATGCTTCTGGCTGATCTTCACTCCAAAATCGACAATTCTGCTTATTAACGTACCCATTGAGCCAAAAATGAGCTTCGTCGCTGAACACAATTTTTCGAAAAAAAAGTGGATCATCGGCCAACTTTCCAAGAGTCAATTCACCAAAAATTCTACTTTGCTGCGAACGGCGACGAATCGATAATTGATGGTCATCATTAACACTGGCCGATACAGCTGCGATATTTTCTTCACTTCGCACTCTACGTAAGCGTGTTGGTGGTTTAATGTCCAACAATGAAAATTTGGTGCGAAATTTAGTCACAATAGCCCGCATAGTCGCTTCAGTGGGTCGATTAAACTGACCATAAAATGGAAGAAGCGCACGATGAACTTTCTTTACAGAGAACGCATTTTGATAATAAAATTCAATAATTTGCAAGCGTTGTTCGTTTGTAAGACGATTCATGGCTAAATTATAGACCAAACTGAAGATGTTTGACAGTGAAACAAAACACGAAACGTGCGTCAGCTGTTTAAACCAGTGTTGCCAAAAAGATAATAGCTAAAAAATCATAAAGTTTGAAATTAAATATTTTCAGAAATATTTCAAAATTATTCTTATACATTTTTGAATTATTTTCGAAATTTTTCAAAAATATTTAATTTCAAACTTGATATAGAACGCAGAAGTTAAATATCTCAAACGATTAAAATGGAGATGTGACTTTCTTTCTTAGGAAGGCAGTACAGCTCATTATTTAGTTTTACTATAACAGTGATAATTTTCGATTGGTTTTCCTTCTAAGGACTCCCACAAGACATTGGTCCACTTTTGTCTTTATCCGCGATTTTGTAGTGCTGTAGTACTTAAGTAGTACTTAGTCACAGAAAAATATTTATTTGCCAAAATTAAGTTTTATCATTATCATATTTCATATTTCCAGGATAACATTAATTATATTGACAGTAAAGTGACGTAATATATTTTTCTACAAATTCAACTTTTCTCAAATAGATTCAATCCAACGACGATATATGCAATGTTCCCTATTGCCACTACAAGCATTTCCTGCTTTTTAAACATTCATTTCTATACGGATGCCACATTCATGATTTGTTTAGGTTCAACACACAGTCTAAGTGACCTTTTCTGTGTTGCTTCCCTTTCTGCTCTATAGCAAAACCCAAATGGCTGATTAGTGTACGGAAATTAGTTTTATTTCTCTTCTCCCTTTTCCGACCATTCTCGGCATACAGACAAATTGTTCGACATTTAAAGTCATAAAATCTAAACGTTTTTGTTGTTATTTATAGAGTCCTTTGGGTTTTGATGTTTGTTGTACTTGAGGTTGACTTAGTCAGTCTTCCACCACTTGAAGTTTTGTTAAGTTAATTAGATTTCCAACAAAGGGAAACTTAAACTAAATCGCATAGAATCAAGGGAATGTGGATCCAAAACTAAATGACTTAACTCAGAGAGAAGATTTCTTGGCAATTTTGTTCTTCTTGGCCAAAGATTACTACAAGATTAAGTTAAATTACGCAATATTTTGGATCATTTAAAGTAACTAAAGGATACTATGGCACAACTGTAGACCATACTGAATTTCAAACAATTAGCAAAATAGTTAAGCAAAATGGTTGATATATTGATGGTACATAAGGGTATAGAATAGAGTGGGCCATGGCAACAAGGGAAATTACGAATGTTTGAGAACTCACTCACAGATGTAGTGGTTACCTCAAATGTCTACATTGCTCATTGTGGATTTTCACTCTCGTTGGAAAATTTGAGTTAAATTTTAAGTCAAGATACGTTAAAAATATTTTGCCTTTAGAGGTAAAATCAGAGGTAAAATTTATTTCTTGCATTCTTTTTTTAAATTGAAAATTAGAGTTAACTTCTTGACTGCAGGACACAGCATATATTACTTTTAAAAATCTTAAACGACTGCTTCGACACTCGACAGAGCACAGCTAACTGTGAGAGGCGAAACCTAAAACCCAGGCACGTCGGCTCAGAGTGAGCGGTACCCTGGTCAGCGTCTGTCCCAGAATGGGTGGCTGTAACAAAATCCTGGCAGAAGGAAGACTGATTGATTTCTCTGCGGAAAGATATATGGTAGTTAGCTTCACTAGAATTGTCCATAGAAATATTCATACGGCAATATGGTCCAGATCAATTGACGAGGAATCAGAAATATCACGTGGTAAACGATGGAAGGCACACATCGATTGTTCTGGAAGTACGAGTGATCAGAGGTTCGAACATTAACACCGATCACAACCTTACCGCAGTGAAGGTACGCACAAGGCTAAGCATGGCAAAAAACGTACGTAACCAGGCAAAACGAAAGATGGACTTCGGTAAACTGTGGACCACAGAGGTAGCAGACGCCTACTTCAACCACTTAGCTTAACTGCTACGGAATGCTCCAACCCCTGATTATATTATCGGTGGCAATATATAGCCGACTCCATAGAACGGACCGTGAAAAGCGTCCTTGGGAACTCAAAGCCGTATCATGAAGATGCCTGGTACGATGATGAATGTCGCAATGCCACGAGAGAGACAGATGCATATAGGGCGAAACTGCAGCCAATTGTAGTGGATTCATAAGGCGACAAGAACCAACACTTATTCGTTATGCCCAACATGAATCCAAATGACATAATTTAACATTTGATTGCAATGCACGCCGGTCTTGTGACGAAACACAAAATAAATTCCAATAAGTGCATTCACTGTCTGTATGGTCTAAGTAATTTGATGTTATGGTTTTAACTTTTCCTTTTTGTTCTGACCGCACTTATGATTCATAATTATGATCCACTTAGCATTGGTGTAAACTGATCCGGGTTTAATGAACACATCAGAAAAAAAACGAAAACATACTTAAAATTAAACGCGTATGAGGCTCGCATGAAAAATAGCACAGCGAGATATATCGATAAAACCAAACGCTCACACTCACATACATGAGTTGCAACCAATGCAAATACATTAGAGTAAATGCAACAGAATGTACATACAAAACCATGACCACGGTCAATGCGATCAAATGTTAAAAGGCGGAATCAAATTAATACGAAAGGGGGACATTGATTCCTAATAATGACTCAATGTCCACCAATCAAATGAAAGAAACTCTAGGGTAAATTTAAGTAGAATAATTGGGATTGAATAAACCCAAAAATATTAATAAGTAAACTAATGTAAGCTTATGGATAATTTTAGAAATTAAGTTACTTATAACCACTCCCACTTGTATTAAGAATTATTTTCAAATAAATATCGGGACAAATTCGGTCGAAAGATCAGTCTTGTTCTACAAACAAGTCGTTTTTGATTACACAATGGTAACGCGAGTTGTTCCTGAACAGCACAGGGAGAAGAGACGAGAAGCAATTCATTGTCCTTCTGCAAGGACAGGGATGGCCAGCTAGTTAAGGACCCGGATAACGTTATGATGATTGATATAAAGAGATCATTTCAGAAATCTACTGGATACGGACACCACTCCAGAAGACCTCTCTCCAATCCATGACGATGGTATTAATTGTCCACCTCCGAGACTGATATGGTAATATCTCGCCTTAAAAAAACAAAGCGCCTGGAGCCGATGATCTCCCTGCTGAATTATTAAAAGCGGGTGGGGAGAATCTGATTAGGAGCATACATTTACAAGAAAGAAAATCGTAGTGAGTGTAAGATCTACTGTGGAATAAGCCTATTACCAATTGCGTACAAGGTCCTTTCGACCATATTGTGTAAACGTCTAAAGGCAATTGTAGAAAAACTAATTGGACCTTATCAGATATTCACTTTACTACAAATTCTGGAAAAACACATGAAAAGCAGATCGACATATACCACCTCTCTGTCGACTTCAAAGCTGCCTTCGATTCTCTGATAAGGAGTCAGTTATACGAAGCCATATCTGAGTTTGGTATTCCTGCAAAGTTAATTCAACTTTGCAGATGCACCGGCTTTGCAGATGTAAAACATCAAATCCTCGGTTAAGATTGGTAAGTATCACACTGAACCATTCAACACGGAAATAGGTCTCAGGCAGGGCGATAGCTTGTCCTGTACACTATTAAATATATCTCAGGCAGGGTGTTGCTTGTCCTGTACGCTATTTAATATAGCTATGGAGAAGGTGATGAAAAGGCTGGTGGCAATATGTCTGGTACCATATTCCACAAGACTCACATGCCACTAGTCAATGCCGATGATATAGACATCATTGGCCGAAATCTGAGGAATGTTACTGCAGTTTTCTCATAACTGGAAAAGGAGTTAGCGGTCAACCAGAACAAACCCAAAATAATGATTTCGACGAACAAGGAGTCCTTTCGATGGAGACGTTCACACAACGTCCTAGACAAGTAGACTCTATGTTCGTTGAAACAAATAACTTGGTTTTGTCCTCATTTATCACTAGACCCCACTTCTGCCGACTGCTTCTCAATATTTTAAATGACTGAAGTAACATCCCACGGTCAATGATATTGATAACATCGGCATACGTGAGCAGCCTCGCTTAGTACAAAATGGCTCGTCAAATGTTTGCCTATTTTTACTGATGACTTCATGTCAGTCCTGCAAAGTCGTATCAGCTTCGAGGAGATACCAAACTCAGCCATAGCAATTAATAATTTCCGTCGTATCGGACTGTCGAATACAGATTTATTACCGATAATCTGCATTTCTTGGGACTTCTCCAGGATTTAAGTAGTATGAATAACAGGTCGGTCTTGGATGTACCAGGCCGAAAGCCAAACTAATAAGGTCCAATCGGGGTCGATAGGATTGGCCTTAGTTTTTAACATAACACATTTGTACATGATGGGTAAAAGGCTGTTCCTGCGACAGTTGGTGTACATTAGGGCGGGTCAATTTGTTCGGGTCGAAAAAAAGAGTGGTAATCGTATACCAGATTCGGAATCAACAATGAATTCTAAGAAAATCTTACCAATCAACATTGTGTCTAAAATCAATTCCTAGCTCCCGCTGATAGGCATGATCATTTTAGGTTGAGTTATTTTAAGGTATCTTAAAATTAATATTTAACTTACATTTACCCTTACCCTCAGTTATATTGATATTATTACTCGATTTCGAAATTGGGCGGTACATTTGTATGGGAGGTACGAGAAGGGGTGTGTTTAGGCTTCCAGATTTATTCTCCATAACTTTATCCTGTTATAGCTTTACTAAATACAGAATTTTGGCATGATTGCGTTGGGTGTACTGATATTATTACTACATCCCTAAAGTGGGGTACCATAAGGTACCATAAGGGGCGTCGCTAGACTTCCAATTTTTTCTCCAATATAACAAAATACAGAATTTGGCACGATCGTGTCGAGTGTATTGATATTATTACCCTATTTCTAAAGTGGGCGGAGTGGTACATTTGTATGGGAGGTACCAGAAGGGGCGTGTCTAGACTTCCAGATTTTTTCTCCTAAACTTTATCCTGCTTGAATTTGGGCACAATCACGTTAGGTCTTTTAAGAATATTAATCGATTTCTAAAGTGGGAGGTACCAGATGCGTATGGGAGGTACCAGATGGGGCGTGGATAGACTTCCAATTTTTATCTCCAAAACTTTATCCTGTTATAGCTTTACTAAAAATAGAATTTGGGTACGATGACGTTTGATTTATTGATATTATTCATCCATCTCTATAGTGGGCGGAAAGGAAGATTTGTATGGGAGGTACCAGAAGGGGCGTGGCTAGGCTTTCAAAATTTTTTTTAAAACTTTACCCTGTTATAGCTTTACTAAATACAGAATTTGGGTACGATCCCGTTGGGTGTATTGATATTATTGCTCGATTTATAAAGTGGGCGGAATGATGTACCAGAAGGGGCGGTGAGATGTAGCCCATTTGCAATACCGTAAGTAGTTTTGAGGAAATAATAACTCCTGCAAAATTTAAAAACATTTGGTTGCGTCTTTCAAAAGTTATCGTGCGAACCAGCCGGACAGCCAGACAGACAGACAGACGGACATAGCTCAAACGACTTAAAAAGTCATGAATCGAATTTGGTTCAAAGAAACCAAGGGGCTAAAGTGACTCCTTCTATGTGTTACACTTTTGGGTCGTATCAAATGATATATACCCTCATCCCTAAGGGTGATGGTATAAAAATACATCAACCTGAAAAAAAATTGAGCCGAACTAGTGTACATGCGTGCATTGCCCTTCTTTATCACAGAATATAGAAGACTCTGATTCGAAACATCGGGCATGTATTTTTTTAAGCCGTGCAATTGCCGTGCTTGTCTGGTTTTGGCTGATTGTGGACAACCTACTTCATCGTCGATGATTAGGGTGATTTCGTAGCTTATGATGATTTCGAGAATGAGCAGTGTACAAATATGTTCCGTCCTGTTTACCTTTCCCTGTACTTTTCAATTTTTTTTTGCTCTCTTTTCTCTTCAATAGATGCTTTTTCTGTTTGAAGAGGTGTTCGCGTCTCTCTCCTTCTCCTTATATTGTTCTTTCACATTGACTGCAGTTTGCCTTGTATGCAGCATTATATTCCTCAAGCTACATTATCGAAAGTTGACTTTTAAGCAGTTTTTCAAAATTGGACCAACAAATTTTAATATAGGTCTCCGAAGACATAAACTACCTCAAATATTGTTCTACACATAATTTTTAATATTCTTTGATTCGACTTCTGACCAAAAACTGTGACGTAGCGGAGCAAAATGGAGTTTAAGGCTTTGTTACTGAGATCAAATGCTATAGTTTCATATCGGTTTGGTTCACCTCCGAAAAAGTGAGTTCCATGGTGCACCCACACTCAGAGTATGCTGTTATAAACGTGTTCTCAGAGATTTTGCCTTAGTCCTTCCTACATTTATACTATACGCATTAAAAAACAACGGCCTTTGAAATTCTTTCTTATCACTTTAGCACTTTTCCTATTCGTTTCAAATCACATCGTTAATACAAGAAAATTTAAAGTTTTTGTTAAACTTGGCTTTGCTTATATCGATTGTCAGTTGCTTCATTCTTTGCAAGTTCAATGTTTCTGGTGGCCGAGGTGAACGTCACCACTCAATGCGACCGCAAATTCAACACCGTAAAAATTCAACGAATCGTAACGATTACCAATCGATTAAACTTTTTCATTTGGCTTTAAAACTTTACACCAGAGAAATAACACAAAACAGCATGCCGAACACCGTGTCGGGGGATTTATTGGTCCGCATCATTTCAGCTGATTTTGGCCATAAACAAATTGCGATTTTGCTGTCGTGTTAAGTGAAATTAATGGTGCTCGTGCAATTTCATTCAATTACAATAAGCTGAAATGCTTGAAACAAATTCGCAAATCGTTTTAAAAACCAAATTACAAATGTATTATAGGACTAAATATGGGAGCAACCTGAATAATTCAATATGCTCCTTCCTATATGGTTCTTAGTTACATAGAATGATATGGTAAATATATAGCAGATGTATTAATTCAGTTAAATTTAGTATATAAATATAATTTCGAGTTTATGTCCTTTTCAACTTCAAAAATGTGCATCAAACAGAATGTACGACATGTATATAAGTATTTTATTTGCTTTCTAATTCGTTTGCATTTTGTACTTGTGCTGTCATTGTCGACAAAGCATAATATTTATAAATATATTACATATGTTCCATCTAGTGCAGTCTGCATAGACAATGTTGCTTGAGGTACGATGCCTTAGATATAGTGTGGTTCATTGTTTTAAATTAAGATTGTCAGCTCGTGTTTAATTGCGAAAAGTATACATCTTATATTTGTGTGTAAATATTCTTTGTATATGGTATGTTTAACATATTCTTACTAGGCTTACTCATATGACAAAATAATGTAAGAACAATTTTACTGTATAAGGTAAACGAAATAATTCAAAATATTGTGAACCGGATTCGTATTCTGGATTACAAAAGCTTTTTATTATTTAGACACTTAATAATTCTAAAATTGGGGATTAAATAGTTGATGTAAGGTCATTGACACCTTCAAATCGTTTAATGGACCTTACATTTTATATAGAATTCAACTTTGTTTTGTGTATGATATTATTTTAAAATGTTTTCAAACAACCATCCAAGTACAAGTCGAGGGGCACCCTAATATGTTCATATTTTCGCACAGAACAAATTTCTGTTGAGAGCACTTGGATTACTATCAATGCATGTATGTGCTTTGGAAATTCTATATAAATATTGTAACTGAACAATACGCTGAAGGAAATATTCATGGTGGTTAAGGGTAATATACTCATAGATTCTCCAATACATGCATGGCAAAGGATACAGTAGCAAATCAAATGCAATACAGTTCCAATTGTGGCATCGGTGAAATATATAAATCTATGTATATATATATGTAGAAGTTAGATGCATTGTGTTAGTATTTGATGTTATCTATAATGCGTTAAACGAATCAAATGTTTTTATATATAAAGGGTCTTTGTATGCATATCGCTTTAAGAGCTATTGGCATTTTTATGCACATACCAAAGGTAAGGTAAAGTGTCACCTTCCATAAAGTGGGAGTTTCAAAACTTTATGTGAGTTCCTTATTTTTGACAGATTTCAAAAATATATTGGAATCATTACCTAATTTTTTCAAAAATATTTAATTTAAGACTCGAAAGATATAGAACGTAGAAGTTACATATTTCAAAACTACTAAAATGAAGATGTGACTTTCTTTCTTAAGATTGCAGAATATACTTTTTATGGGCTCACAATCACGGAAATTTTTTGAAAATCTTCATATATTAGTCAAAATTTATCAGACACAAAACGTTAAAGCCTTCACTTTTACATTTCACCAGACATACATGGTAAACTGTTAACCTAGTATGGAAGGTGCCACATCCACCAATCCGAACACGTCTTTTATAAAGCCAATTATACATCCCAGCAGAGGAATTGTAAAGGCCTTCCCCATAGAAGGCATTCTGGAAGGGCTTATAGCAGATCCGCCAATTATCCCCCATGCCTGACACAAGTAGACTTTGTAAAAGGCGTGATTGTTCCTTTTTTTTATCGACAAATCAAATAGCAGACGTTCTCCTTTCCAAGAATAATAGAAGGCCTGTACTATGAAACTTTGTTATATTCACAAACTCTCCTTCTAAAGGCATACTTATTGAGCCCTTATAAAAGGCCGGGTTTTTGAATGGAGAACAGGCCATTTTCGTATAAATTACGGATACCCGTCTTTTTGACTCCCTATGCTCCAATGGGAGTTGGAGGAACACATCTATATATATAAAAATGGTGGCAAAAATGTATAGTAATTCATCAATTAAGAACGGCTGGACCGATTTTGCTTAATTTTTTTTCAGTTGTTCGTAATTGCCAGGAGAAAAATTCCTTTTTTGCATGGATTTTTTTGTGCAATTGTTACAAATGATTTTTCGAATGGAAAAATAAAAAAATTTTGTTGGAAAATTCCGGAAAAATTCGAAAAATTGTAATACTATTTTTCGACGAAATTTTGCTTTTTGCCGTATTATTTGATAGTTTTAAACGATGTAACTTGTGAAAAATTTCGGATTATTATTCCGAAATGACTTACCGAATGGAAAAATTGATAAATTCTCGGTGGAAAACCCGGAAAATTCCGAAAAAAATCGAAAAATTTTAATTTTTTCGGCAAAATTTTGCATTTCATCGCCTGATTTGAGGTAAATCGAAAATTAAATTTTTGTCGGTTTTCAAATGGAAAAAGAGAAAATTTAAGTTGGAAAATTATGGAAAATGCCAAAAAAATTATTTTTTTTTTCGACAAAATTTTGCATCTTATCGTATGTTTTGGTAATTTTGGGCGATGTAAATGTGAACAATTTCGAACAATTATGACTTTTCGAATGGAAAAATAGACAAATTCTTGGTGGAAAACTCGGAAAATTCCAGAAAAAAATCGAAAGATTTGGATGCCTTCGACGAAATCTTCCACTGTATCGCTTAATTTAATGATTTCAGACGACCTAAAGGTGCAAAATTCGTTGTGTTGCTGAAAATTTTCGGATTATTGTGAAATATATAAATATAAAAATAGTGTGAAAAATATATAGTAATTTATCGAGAGAGAACGTTGGCCCAGTTTGCTCAATTTTTTTTTAATTGTTCGTAATTGGCAGAAATTTTGGAAAAATCCTAAGGAAATGCCCGGAAATTTGAGTGCAATTGTTACGAAATGGCTTTTCGAATACAAAAATAGAAAATTATTAGCAAAAAATTAGGAAAATTCCGGAAAAGCGCAAAAAAAATTTTGTTTGATTTTAATGTTGGTTGGAAAATTTAACGAGATAAATAATATCTATATATATAAAAATGGTGTAATAGTAATTCATATTGTATTTCATCAATTGAGAAAGGCTGGATCGATTTTACTGATATATTTTTAAGTTGTTCGCAATTGCCAGGAGAAGGTTTATGAGAGAGAATTTTTGGAAAATCCTCCGGAATAGCCGGAAAATTGGAATAACTGAAATTGCCTTTTTTGTATGAAATTTTGTGCGCAATAATTTTGAATGACTTTTCATATGGAAAAATAGAAAAATTTTGTTTTAAAATTCCGGAAAAATTCGAAAATTTTTATTTTTTTCGACGAAATTTAGCTTTTTGTCGTATGATTTGACGATGTAACTGCGAAAAATTTTAGATAATTATTCCGACATGACTTTCCGAATGGAAAAACATACAAATTCTTGATGGAAAACTCGGAAAAACTCGAAAAATTTGGATTTTTCGAATAGGACATGGTTGTTTTTAGGGAGAGTTATTTACTAGACTATTGCCTCCTATTAGACAATCAAACTTTGGACGACGTACGCGTCGTGCTATAATTAGTCAGAACGTCCGTAATAATCAAACGCAAAAGGAAGGTGCCAAAAAAATGAATGGAGACGTGCCAATATTGCACAGTTTCGCGCTGCACAATCACCACCTCAAATTCGACAAAATGTTACTAGAGAAGATTAGTCGTAAATATAGACTTGAATCGCACTGCTTTTGAAAACGATTCCACAATCGCCTACAAAGATCTTCGCTGCGTTGATATTGGTTCATTGTCTGTCGTATGCCAGCATTGCAATGCATTGAAGTTACAATCGGAAATTCCCGGCTTATGTTGCGCTGGTGGCAAGGTGAAATTGCCGTTTTGACTCATCCGCCAGTGCCATTATAACATATTCCTTTTTCTATGGAAATACAATCTAATCAAAACATTTCCTGGCAAATGCACAAAAATATGAAGGATGCTTTCAAATGCCGTCATTCGGAGCCGAAGTTGTTGATCAACCCAGCAACAATCCGAGTTAAAAGGTAATGGCTTCTCATTACACAGTGGAACAGTGAAAAAAAAAACGCACGAACGTAGTTATGCAATTCAGATAGTATTACTGGAGCTGAGTAAACTCGTAGCTCAGTGAAACATATTTTTTTCACTTTTTTAAAATAGGTCGCAAAAACATTTTATTTCATTTCGTTGCTTAAAAAAAGAAACGAAGACATAATATTCAATGAAATTAAATATTCTAGGAATATCTTAACCAAAGTGTAAACTGAGACAAGGTTTTGCCCAACGTTCGAGTGTTTCCGAAAAAGTTTGATTTTGTGTCAGTGTTATTATTAAAAATTATTCCTCCCATTTTGCTCGAAATTGCTTTCACACATTCAGATTCAAGTGCTGGCGCTTTGTTACCACCACCAACGTCATAAGTTCCTTCAGATCTATTTCGTTGGTGATTCGGCAATAGAACTAGATCAACGTTGTGCAATTTTTACTTCAATAAAACACGAAATGATCGAACAATTGCAAAATTTTCTGCATTGGATACAATTATAGTGTTCAAATACTTGAATTTTTCAGAAAACCGGTTTCAGGTTTTACTCTGGAGCTTATAAGAAGGCGTTAACTTAGAGCGAGACGAAGTTCGCCGAGTCAGAAGTTGTATGGCAGAACAATGTTTGCCGGGTCAGCTAGTATATATATATATATTAGTTTCTTAGATAAGGCTTCTACAGCCATTCCCACAGTAGGCAGAGTAGAAGAGTTTGATATCTAAGGCATTGATACTCTCTTCTCTTCGAAGGGCGAAAGAGAGTCCCTCAAAAAGTTAGAATGCCCTCCAGCTTCTATTAGAGCTTTTATTAGAAGCTGGAGGGCATTCTAACTTCCAAGACATGAATTCCTCTACTGGGATAACTATTAGTGAAAACAGAACTCACACAGAGTTTCGTAACTCTCACTGTCACAATACTCAATTACTCACTCTAATAGTAATTCACTTAAGTGTTACTCATTATTAACCTTGTTTAGTAGGAGTCACGAACGTTTAACATATCAATAAACATAAATATCCTTTTTTACTGGGTCCCATTGTGAATTTACTGATAAATACCCTTACCCTATGCATGATATTATGACGTAATTATGATAAGTTATAATTAGCCAACAAATGTAAAAGTTCAATTCAATATCTCTGGGCATATGGTCATTTTGTATGGGAGTACCGAATGCTTCTTTTTTTCAATACCCCTCTTGGGAGCAGAGGGCTTTCACAAAGCATCTCCATCTTACTAGATTTACTGCTGCTATTTTAGCTTTTTCCAATGTAAGATTGCACTGTCTCAGATATTGGAGCCATGAGAATTCCACTCCAGGGCCATCCTTGTGATACTTTCCGGCTATTTCCAGATGGAGTGGCCGATCTATCTCATTTTCTGCGTTTAATAAGCTTCAGTATTGGTTCTTCGTTGCTTATGTTTCAGAGATCTCTGTTGCTGATGGTGTAGGCCCAGAATGTTCTGCATATGACTTCGAGGCACTTGTTGATGAATGACGGTAGTTTTTGAATGATTGTGTTCGAAACTAGCCAGGTGTCACTTCCATACAACAGAGTAGACTTTACGCATGCATTGAATATTCTGAGCTTGGTTTGTCTGGATATTTGAAAGATTCTCCATACTAATTGCAGTCGTCCGAATGCCGCTCTCGCTTTGTTGAGCCTGCTGCGCCGTCATCTGTTGTCACTATACAGCCCAGACAGCAGAAGCTATCTACGTATTCGACTGGTTGGCCTTGTAGCATGATGTTTTCCATGCTAACATTGTTTGTTCGCATAGCTTTGGTTTTCTTGATATTTATCTCAAGTCTAACATTACGCGCTAATCTTTCCAGATCTTCCAGTTTCGTTTGTATGTTGGAGTTTTTGTGCGAGTAGACAAATATCGCGCATAATCAGCTATGGGCACCACTACATTGATAGCCTTGCATGTGTTTGTGCTTTAATGTTTTATTTGCTGTTTTTTGTTGTAACTTCTTCGTATCGATACGAATTCTTATGTTCTTGAAGCTCCGAGAGAGCTCCCTGCCCATAGCTGCGCATAATCCAAACCCTCGAGTTGGCGTAAGAGACTCCATGTAATTCCTCTTCTCTCTTGACAGACATCCCTCATCATCTCATGCAGCACGAAGTAAAAAGTTGAGGGAATAGAGGTCATCCTTGTTTAACTCCAGCGTTAGTATGAAATGTTTGGCTGATACTCCCGTTGTGAGAACTGAGAGTTCTGCATCCTCGTACATAGCTCTGATTATTCGAATTATTTTCTGGGGAACTGTTTTCTTACTCAATGCTCCATACGGCAGTCCGTTTGATGGTGTCGAAGGCTTTCTTAAAGTCTATGAATAGTAGATACAGGGGAGTACGTCATTCTATAGATTGCTCTATTATAATGCGTAGAGTTTCAGCCTGATCTAAGCAGTTTCTATTTGGCCGGAAACCTGTTCATCTCGCTGATTGTTCTCTATTTTATTTTGAAGTCTTCCTTGTATTATGACTGGCAGTATTTTGTATATGTTGTTCATTAGAGTAATTCCTCTCCAGTTGTTGCAATCTTTCAAATCGCCACTTTCGGCAACTTTACAATGATGCCCTTTTTCCAAGTTAGAGGTAGCCTTTCTTCCTTCCATACTGATGTAATGTGAGGCTGTAGAAGTTGAACTGTTTCGACTGGTATTCCATCTTCGCCTGCTGCCTTATTACTTCTTATTTTTCCAATGGCCTCTTTTATCTCATTTAGGCTGGGAGGGTTTTTTGATATTCTTAAGTTGTTTTATGCAGGGCTGCTGTAATTCATTTCGTCGTCTTCGGTAGCTTAATCAATGTCGACGTTACTAATTTCTTCGAAATGTTCCCTCCATCTTTGCGCCTGTGCATCATTGTCTGTTGTTCCCAATGAATCTTTTGCGGTACCAAATTATTAGAAAATTATTAATTTTTGAAAAATTTGTTAATGCCCAATTTTAATTTGTAATTCAACGTTCAATTTACCTTGTGAAAAATTTGACCAAATTCAGTGTACCTACAAAAAGAACCATGGGGGAAATTTTGATCATTTGTATGAGAGGTAGCAGAAAATGTGTGTTGAATGCATTGTTTTTATGAGGTTTTGCCTACAATTACAAGAAAAATTAACTGACCACATTAAAATACCCTTCAGTTGCCAGTTTGAAAGTTATGTGAGAAATGTTAATTTTTAATTTTTAGGTCATTTTGTGTGATAGGTACCAGAAGGGGTCATCCGATATAAAAAAAAAACTTAATTTCCCTTTACACCCCATGAATGAGGTATGGGATAGCTTCTCGCGTTGCTGTGAATTAACACGCTTTCTACTTTTAGATTCACAACTAACGACACCTACTTGTTTATCGACGAATGCGAACGTCACTGTTTTAGGAGCTCTTACTAGACATGCCGATTGGCTTGACGCTAATACTGCGATGTTGCTGTCGTCAACATTCGAGAGGAAGGAAAAAATTTTTTTTTTTTTTATTTTTTTTTTAAGATGGCTGGAGTTGAACCGGTGATCTCCCGCATGGTAGTCGCGTGTTCTAACCACTATGCCACGGCCGGTCATCCGATATAGTCCATATTTATTCCTGAGTCAAACGTTCGCAAGCGTAAATCTTATCTTAAATTATGACCTTATAGTCCATATTCATTCCTGAGTCAAAGCCCGACAAGCGTACATCATACGCAAAATATGGCTGAGTTCAGTGTACTTACAGAATACTTACAAGTACTGACAAAAACCACTCCACTTTCCGTGCAGAGTTGTTATTAAGTTCCAACAGTATGCAATATTTTTATTATTAATTATGGAGGCAAGACTATATTTGCTAGATCAGATAGTCTACTTATATGTCGAATATGCAAATAAAGTGAAAATGTCCAAACAACCAATTCGTCAGTACAACACACGATGTTTTTCCTTTAAAAATTTTATTGACGTTGAACTGTTTCCTCAAAATGTCCCTCATTTAGTACAATTCAAACACTTTCATCAACTTCCTGCACAAAAGTCATACACTTACCAAAACCCATCATTCTTAAAATGTGCCACAAGTTGTTAAATGCCAATTTTGCTTTATAGCCCTATAATTACCTTCAGAAGAAAGTCCGTAAGTTTAGGCACCGCTTAACATGAAAGTCACCAACACCTACCAAAGTGGGAAAAGTTTATCGCGAACAAAGTTTTGGCGCACAATTTCCCGCTGAAATTTTAAGTTATTCAAATGCTCAGGTTTGTGTTGCATAACGTAACTTTGCATTCATTCAATCGCTTTGCTACGCTTTTGACACACCTGTCTTTTGGAAGCACTTTCACTAATTACAAAAGAAACCTTCGTGGCCTGCAATAACAACAATGTTTAGTTTACCTAAAATCAATGTAGTTGCTAGACAAATGGATTCCCAACAATGCTTTTACTCTAATCTAAGGTAACAGTAATAAACTATGAAGTAAAATTCAATTAGGCAGCTTTTAAAAATATGTACTTTAATTTAGAAACAGTAGATTCCTTTTGTCATTGTGATAAGTATGACCAACATATAATATACAACTTTTATCAATAATGACATATTGTTTTATTATTTACATAAAGTAACTGTGCTACTATTGTTTCGTCAGTATTCTTATTTATCTTTTTTTTTCTTTCATTTCGTTAAACAAAAAAGGAAACAAAGGTCCAGCAGTTCACAGATGTGCAAGAGTAACGACCACTCCGAATGTTTTATGTGATAAATGTAAAAAACAAGAGACAAAGAGATTCATTTCAAAGAATTGCTCGCACTATTGTAAAGTCCATTTCAGCAAAAAGAAAATAATATAAAATAAATACTGGCATTGTTTTACATGAAATACAGTGCGTGTTAAATGTATGATATGAATATTTGAGAAAATGTTCATATTAATTCACCACTATGTTAAAAACACACATTTATGTATTTATTAACAGTTCAGTTGAAATCCTTGTTATTGTTGGGGTCCCAGTGACATACTCAATATAAATTACGTTGTATTTCATTTCGAAATTATGTTAATTAGTATGTAATTAAATTCGTAACTATCATAATAATATATCCAAAAGTTGCTGAAATTTTAATCAATTAAAATTTATATGGGACAAAGTCAAATTGTTTTAAAATAGGAAGTTGAAAAAAACTTCAAAATTGTTTTTAATGATATTGTCAAAGTTCGGTTTAAGATCTTTACTATTGACAATTATTTATAATTATTATTTATAATTGCCAATAGTAAAGATCTTCAGCCGAACTATGACAATATCATAATTCACTACAGATCAACAAAAAACAAATCAAGAGCAATGAAAAACACTGAAGGTACACAGAACGGGCTTGGCACTTTGTCAACAACAAAACTTCAGTGCAATTGTTTCCGATGGACACATGCATAGGCAAGGGCTTGTGTGTGTATTATGCTGGCATGTTGTGCTTTCTTCGCACCATTGGGAAAAGTTCTCATTAGCTTTGAGATGCTTTCTTTGCAGTTATGACGTGTGCCAAATATTTTGGGATTCGCTGTAATAAATCCTTATTATTGTCATGTTTTTGGATGAATTTCGTTCAGCGCCTTTAATGCCACCTGGCGCGAACTTCGGGCTTAAAACATCTTGATATCTGTGAAATGGCCAAATATTTAATGTGTATAATGTAGCATCGATAATTGTTATAAAACATTCCAAAATACCACAGATTACACTTTATTTCAACAAAATTTGATCAGCGCCTTAGATGTCAAATTGAAAATTTTCGACAATGATGACCAGGGCCAACACAAATATGCCCGGAAAAACTAAAAATATGCGCATTAGATAAGCACGCAAAACGCTAAAAAATGTCTTTAAAACTGATAAAATATGCACAATAGATTTTTATTCGTAGTTAATTTTATTCACTGAATACATTTAATTATTAATAAAAATTCATCACAAATAGTTGAAAATTAAATAAAGTTATTATTTATATTACATTTATAAGATTCAGAGTATTGAATTATTACTCTACTGTAAACAAAATTACAAGAGTAAATTCAATGGCGTACTTAATCTTTTCATGTATAAAAAATATTACGTATACGCCTTCACCATAATTTTTTCTCACATATTCAAGATTTCCGCTATTTAAATCTTGATCAATATTCTGTTTATGAAAATATGTGATTTTAAGAAGCTGTTTTGCGAAAGAAATTATAGAACTTGCTTAGTGTTTTGAAAATTTATATAGTTTCTGAGGGAGTTAGAAAGTCCAAGTAGTATAATGTTTGTTGACTTGAAATGTCCCACCGTCCATTATTTCCACGTAATTTTTATACCATCACCCTTAGGGATGAGGGTATATATCATTTGATACGAAAAAAAACTGTAACGCATTAAAGGAGACGAGTTAGACCCCAAGTATCTTAAGACCAAATTCGTTTCAGGACTTTTTAAGACGATTGAGCTATGTCCGTCTGTCTGGCTGGCTGGATGGCTGGTCAGCAGGATAACTCGAGTAAACCTTAACGGATCGGTATGAAAATTTACCAGTATTAATATTTTTCAAAACGAACTTATGGGATTGTAAATGGGCAAAATAGCCCCACCCCTTCTGGTACCTCCCATACAAAATTACCTATTTTTGGATAATTTATATTTCTTTCATAATTTCCAAACGGACGATCGTAGGATATTTAAATTTGGTCAGTTTATTTATCTTGCAAAAGTAGACAAACCCTAAGAAAACCGAAACCTTTGTCATACCCCTTCTGGTACCTCCCATACAAATTACATAATTGACCATTATAGTTTTACATGCATATCTTTTTTGTAAGTAAACTTAATTTACTCAAATTTTGAGTATAATGTTCGCTTATGAAAATAGGACTCAGAAATGAATATGGACTATATCGGTTTACGCCTTCTGGTACCTCCCATACAAAATTACCTATTTTTGGAAAATTAATAAACGGACTCTTGGGGGGTAATGAAAATTGGTCGAATTATTTATGTTATTATAGGAGGCAAAACCCCAGAAAACCTAACTATTTGACACACCCCTTCAGGTACTTCCCATACAAATGACCGAACTCACCCCCATAGTCTTACAAACATATCTTTTTTCTAAGTACACTGAACTTAGTCAAATTATGAGTAATTTGTACGCTTATGAAAATATGAATCAGAAGTGAATATGGACTATATCGGGTTACCCCTTCTGGTACCTCCCATACAAAATGACCTATTTTTGGAAAATTAATAATTCTTCCACAACTTCCAAACGGACATTTGAGGGGTAATGAAAATTAGTCGGTTAATTTATATTGTGATAGGAGGCGAAACCTCAGAAAACCTAACTATTTGACACACCCCTTCTGGTACCTCCCATACAAAGGACCGAACTCACCCCCATAGTCTTACATACATATCTTTTTTTGTAAGTGCACTGAATTCAGTCAAATTATTCGTAAGTTGTACGTATGAAAATTTGAGTCAGGAATGAATAAGGACTGTATCGGTTCACCCTTTTGGTACCCCCTATCAAAATTAAATTTTTTTGAAAAACTTAATATTTCTCACATAAATTCTAATCCGGTTCCTATACCCCCTACACAAATAAGAAAAGTTTTGGACGATTTTGCACCACAAGCAGGGGAAAAATTATACATAAGTAATTTTATTTTAATTAAAAATCTATTAATTTCAATAACTCAAGACTTCAACAATATCTTATATTGGGTGATGGTATTTATCAGTCAGTTTACCTGACTGAAATTTCTGTACTGGTTTTTTTGCATTCCTATCTGCTTTATCATATTTGAAAAGTTAAACGCTAATTGACTATTTCTCTTTGGAAGTACGCATTGCTTCAGCCTCCTCAATTTTACACTAATCCACAACTTTCCTTACGTACTTTGATTGTTCTGCCAACTATACCAACGTGTAATGGATGGAACTGGTGGCAACGCAACGCTATGTAGAACTCATTGAAATTCTTGACGACGGAGTCCTTAATATAAACTCCAGAATAATATTTCGTTTAGTTAGTACCAGAAACACATACTTTGAAAGATACAGCCTTTGTAAAAGAAATTAATTTATTAATATTATTTCTTTAACAAAAAAAAGGCGTCGCCAGTTGCTAAAAATTTAAGAGTTTATCTTCCCATTACAAAGAAATAATCAGGTTCTATATATTGCGAATAATATATACGAAAAGTAAAAAAATAATACAAAAAAACACCTGAAAACCCCAAAATATGCTTTTATATGCATGAACCCCCAAAACATTCCGGTAAAACTGTAATATGCATTTGCATATGCAAGTATGCATTGCATACTTTTGTTGGCCCTGATGATGACACTTCTTTTCCTGAGTGATAATTATTATCACGGTGACCAGTAAAGTGGTTGAATATCAACCGAATTTAAGTTTCTTAGCGGGTTTGGAAAGAAGAGACTGCGGCCTTTCTAACAATATATATAGTTCTATGGTTAACTTTTGACATCTGCCTGCTTTTGCCTCGAAATCGCAAACTTTTTGGATTTTTTTTACTATTTTTAAAGTTTGAAGAAGTTTGTAGCCACTATGTTATATTACACGTTAATTTTTATTACTTACTTAATTTCCCTTTGCACCTCATGAATGAGGTATGGGATAGCTTCTCGCGTTGTTGTGAATTAACACGCTTTCTATTTTTAGATTCACAACTAACGGCACCTACTTATTTATCGACGAATGCGAACGTCACTGTTTTGAGAAGCTCTTACTAGACACGACGATTGAATCGACGCTTAATACTGCGAAGTTGCTGTCAAACAACATTCGAGGGGAGCCGACAATGAAAGAAAATTTTATTTATTTTTTTCTTTTAAGATGACTGGAGCCAGGTTTGAACCTGCGATCTCCCGCATGGTAGTCGCGTGTTCTAACCACTATGCCACGGCCGGTCTCATGTTAATTTTTATTATATTATTCAAAAAGTGCACGCTGTCAAGAGTAAATTGCATATTTCTTTGTATAAATTGGTTAACAAATGTTTAAGTTATTCATGTTTTTCGAGGAACGCAATTTTCATACCACATACTAAATTCAAACAGTTGAAAAAAGTTACCAACAACACCAAAACAAACCAAATTCTTCAATTGGGTGACATCTAGCTCTGAACAATGAACGAAAACGTAATGGGAAATATGCTTAAAAAGGGATATGATTTAAAAAATATGCTCTTAAAACTAAAATATGCTCAAATATGGCTTTATTGGTAAAATATGCAAAACTATGCTCTAACAAATAGGTGTCAAGAGTATGATACATATAAATGCCTTACGCATTTGTTAATATCTCGTTCTAAAAAATGCATGAATTTGCATATTTCCGGTTGCCCTGGTAATCTGTACATATTCCGAAGACCACTTTTCCCTTCGACGAAACATGCGTATACACACGAAAGAAGATTATAAAAACACTAGAAATCTTCAAGCATTTTTTCACATTTTTATACCATCACCCTTAGGGATGAGGATATATATCGTTTGATACGACTCAAAAATGTAACACATAGAAGGAGTCACTTTAGACCCTAGGTTTTTTTGAACCAAATTCGATTCATGACTTTTTAAGTCGTTTGAGCCATGTCCGTCTGTCTGTCTGGCTGTCCGGCTGGTACACACGATAACTTTCGAAAGACGCAACCTAATGTTTTGAAATTCAGCACGAGTTAATATTTCCCTAAAACTACTTACGATATTGCAAATGGGCTACATGGCCCCGCCCATTCTGGTACCTCTCATACAAATACATCATTTCTCCCACTTTAGATTTCGAGTAATAATGTCAATACACCCAACGGGATCGTACCCAAATTCTGTACTTAGTAAAGCTATAACAGGATAAAGTTTTGGAAAAAAAATTGGAAGTCTAGCCACGCCCCTTCTGGTACCTCCCATACAAATGTACCTTTCCGCCCACTTTAGAGATGGAGTAATAATATCAATAAATCCAACGCGATCGTACCCAAAATCTTTATTGAGTAAAGCTATAGCAGGATACAGTTTTTGAAAAAAAAGCTATAACAGGAAAAAGTTTTGTAGGAAAAAACCGGAAGTCTAGCCGACTGAAACTTTCTTACTGGTTTTAATTAAAAATCGGGTGATGGTATTTATCAGTCAGTTTATATGACGGAAATTTCTCTACTGGTTTTAACTATGAGTTGCTGAAAATATGGCAGGTAATAAAAATATTGCCAAAATCCCTTTACATTCTA
Source organism: Muscina levida (assembly GCA_964034835.1). Taxonomy (NCBI): domain Eukaryota; kingdom Metazoa; phylum Arthropoda; class Insecta; order Diptera; family Muscidae; genus Muscina; species Muscina levida. The sequence goes on along the minus strand of OZ035881.1, from coordinate 86,285,518 downwards.
ACTTCGGTAAGTGTATACGAAGCCAATTCATTAATAGCATTATTTCAGATACTACAACTTATGAAATAACCCTCGTTAGTGGATTTTACACGATCACCTTAAAATCAAAAACCTAATTTCTTAATTTTATTTTCATCCGTAAAAAAGGGGAGTTTAAAGTTTGTATGCTCATCTTAGAATTTAAACTTCGCATAGAAGATGCAAGCTTGAATACCAAATTTAAGCTAAATAACTGTTAAACTACCGCACTCTATGAGACAGAAAGACGTGTATGTAATTGTGGTCTAGTTTTTGTCTGATAATGTTTATCTTATAACTTAACATCCGCTTAGAGGATAGAAGCTGGTAAACCAAATTTCTCCCCAATAACTGTTACATTAAGGCTATAATCGATGGAAGAGACTATAGTATTTGTCCGATATTGATCATTTCAGAAACTAACGTCTGCTTATAGGATGAAAGCATAAATACCAAATTTCAGCACGATGTTTTTTAAACTACTGCTGTAATTGGGGGGATAGATGGAGGGACACCCCAAACATGGGAGTTTTTATGGGATATGGGTGTATTGTTTGTCCGATCTTGCACATCTTAGAATTTAACCTCCACTTAGAGGATAGAAGCTGGCATACCAAATTTCAGCTCGACAACCCTTAAACTGTGGCTGTAATTGCAGGGAGACACCCCCAAGAGACACAGGCGCAATTCGTATGGAAGATGGGAGTAGGTTTCGACCGATCTTTCTCATCCTAGAAATCAGCCAACAGTAGAAGGACGAAAGCTTGCATACTAAATTTCAGCTCGATAGCTACTTAATTACAGCTGTGAAAGCGAGGACAGACTCCAAACAGGGGATGTTTTATCGATTGAGCTAATCCTAGAACTTAACCTCCGCTTAGAGCATAGAAGCTTGCATTCCAAATTTCGTTTACACTGCAGCTGTAATCGAGGGGACAGTCTCCAAGAAGATCGAGTTTGTATGATGGGTGAGAGCAATTTTTGCCAGATCGGGCTCATCTTAGAAAATAACCTCCGTTTTGAGGATATTAGTTTGTATTCCAAATTTCGGCTCGATTTATCTTAAACTACGGACATCTTAAATTCGACTCAGAGTTCGACGCTGATCACTTATGTATATAACTGTACCTACCACGCCTCCTTAAGAGCTGTACAAATGGAAGAAAAAAATAATTAGGTAGGAGTCCAAAAGTAGCTTTTAATCTTAGCTGAATATTTCACAAATTTTATCTACGACTTCTGAATAAAGAGAAAGCCTCTCACATTCAGTGAATTAACAGAATTCTATGTTTATATACACAAAATTGGCTTAAAAATTTATTGTTTTTAAAATTCCTGTAACTCGAACACCAATTTATTATACCCGCAATTTGAATATTTAATTTTACGGCAATAAAATTACAGTGTAACTACTCGCAATTTGTTTGTAGTAAATATTACATAATTAGATTTGAACAAATCAATAGACTACATCCAGATTGCTAAAAACTAATCGATATTTGCTAAATGTTCAGATTGTCACAGTATTTGACAACAATTTGTGGTCTACAATGCGGATGTCTATTGCAATTGATTGACGCGTTGTTAATGTGTCACAGCGATGCGGGGGTTTATTTAGAATGTAATATGTAAGTTTGCAAACATAGGAAACAGAGAACATACAAGCAAGTGTAAAATAACCACAACTTAGTATGTATAGGATTGAATGAAATCAATATGGTCTTGTTGTTTATCTATAGGTGGTTTGTTTGGTTTGTATGATTTGTATGTTGAGTTTGCAGCTTTTTGTTCCCTGTGGTTATAATGTAATGAACGTAATCTTCTTCTTATATATAAAAATGAATCGATGTGCATTTGTCTCGCTAAAACTCAAAAACGGCTGGACCGATTTTCAAAATTGTTTTTTTGTTTTGTTCGCTATAGCTTCCGGATGGTTTAAAAGGTTTTATTTTTTCCAAAAGTGGGCGGCGCCACGCCCCTTTTTTCAAATATCGCTCAGACGGCTTTTCTAGACCGATTGATACAAAAATTTTACCATGAGGTACTGTTGACCTGTAGATAGTTTCTGACTACATTTGGTTGTAATTGGATAAAGGGGAGTGGCACCGCCCATACAACTTGAAAATTAAAAAGGCTATATTTCATGAACTATCAGAGGTATGAAGATGAGATTTGGTATATATGTTGTTGGAGCAGTATAAATTACAGCCAGGATGGAAGTGGGCGGTGCCACGCCCCCTTTTCAAAAATCGCTCTAACGGCTTTTCTAATAGATCGATTGATACCAAAATTTTACCATAAGGTACTGTTGACCTGTAGATAGTTTCTGACTACATTTGGTTGTACTTCGATAAAGGGGCGTGGCACCGCCCATACAATTTGAAAATTAAACAGGCTATATTTCATGAACTATCAGAGGTATGAAGATGAGATTTGGTATATATGTTGTTCGTAAAGTTAGAAATACAGACAGGGTGCAAGTGGGCGGTGCCACGCACTCTTTTAAAAAATCAATCTAACGGCTTTTCTTATAGACCGATAGATACGAAAATTTTACCAAGTGGTACTGTTGACCTGTTGGTAGTCCCTGACTATATTTGGTTGTGATTGGATAAAGGGGCGTGGCACCGCCCATACAAAGTAAAAATAAAAGGGCTATATCTTATGAACTATCAGAGGTATGAAGATGAGATTTGTTATATATGTTGTTGGAGCAGTATTAATTACAGCCATGGTGGAAGTGGGAGTGCCACGTCCCCTTTTCAAAAATCGCTCTGACGGCTTTTCTAATATACTGATTTATACGATAATTTTAAAAAGTGGTACTGATGACGTTTTGTTAGTCACTGGCTGTAGTTAGTTGTGATTGGATAAAGGAGCGTGGCACCGCCCATACAAGTTTAAAGTAAAAAAGAATATATCTCATGAACTATCAGAGGTATGAAGATGTGATTTGTAACATATATTGTTGTTGCAGTATGAATTACAGTAAGGGTGGAAGTGGGCTATTCAACACCCTTTTAAAACAAACAGTAATAACTGTCAAAATTCCACAGAATATTGCTGTTCGCCTAGAGATATGAACAGTAAGGGTGGCCAATTTTTTTTATTCGCAAAAATCGTAACCAAAATCGGAATCTACGATGAATTGTAAGAAAATTTCACCAAAAAACTTTGTATCTAAAATCAATTCCTAGCTCGCGTTGGGAAGCATGTAGATTTCAGATAGAAATTTTTTTGGTTTTTAAATGAGCACAAACCGAAAACTTCAGATATATATTTTTTGAGATCTTCTGCGTAAAACTAACTTCCCAGCAAATAAAATAAGGTATTACAGAAACAAATCTATGCATTGGTTAAAAAGTTATGGCCTCTGAGAGTTGGCATACGGAAATTATAGTTTTAATAATCATTTTTCAGAATATTGGGCGGGATCCAAAACAATGTCAAAAATATACTATTCTCTTCGTCTTGGTCCCCAAACATCGGAATGGTAGGTCTGACGTAACTGAAAAAATTAAAAAAAATTCTAAATTCTAAAATTCTCAGCGCGAACTAGGAATTGATTGTAGACATATAGTTTCTAAGTGAAATTTTCTAAGAATTCATCGTACATTTCGATACTGGTATACGATTACCACGTTTTTTTAGTGCGCTGCCCACGCACTTCAATAGTTAAATTTTTAAACTGTATCAAATAATGGTACATACACCAGTTACTTTTCATTTACTTTTCAGGAGGGCGAATCGGTAATAAATCATACATATAGAAAAATAAAGCAATATTCATTGTAGTTATACTGGAAAACACCTTTTGTTTTATTGGGGCACAATTTAAATTTTTATAGTATGTCAAAGGTAACATTAGCAAACATTTGTATATATGGGTTAATTTTTTTTTTTTTGAATTATAGAACTTCTGATAGTTAAAAGTTTAAATCTAGCTGTCATACCTATGAAGTGTGATAGACTTTCTTTTAGTATATTTTGGAAAATCACCATGTAAAAACTACACAAGAACAACGTTTACAAATCTTGCAAATTTATTTTCAAAATGCACGTTCTGTTCGCTATACTTATGAAGTTGTGAAGTTGAGGGTGCATATAATGATCCATCTGAGCAGCTAATAGAAGCCATCGACGCTGTAGACGTTAGTGTGACAGGGGGCTCGAATTTATCGAACCGACGTCTTTCTCAGCAACTCGGTCTCTGCAAATGCTGAGGAAAGATCTTGGCCTACATTCATATAAAATTTAACTGTTAGTAGAACTAAAGCCGGTGGACGATCAATTGATTTTTTTTTATTTATCATGTCATTGATACACATTATTTGAACGAGAAATGGTTCCAACACGACGGTGTAACATGCCATACAGCGCGTGAGACCATTACTTTGTTAAGCCAAACGTTGGTGACCGAATTATCTCAAAAAATTGTAGTACGAGTTCAATACAAAAATAGTATTCCGGATTATTCTTGATTCGTGTGATAAGAAGACATGACAAAAGAAGTTTTTATGGCCAAAGGCATGAAGCTTCAAACGGAATTTTCATTTGCGGTCAATAGGAGAAGGCATAACAAAAATGTTTTTTTATAACCAAAGAGATAGTTAGTATACAGATGGTTCACGCTACTACGGATCAAAATAAATAAATTTGATCTTTGCAGGAATGTCTGTTTCCGATTTGTGGAAGAAGTGGTTTTTCGCCCTACATACAGAAAAAACTTAATCTACATGTCGGCACTATAGATATGACTTTGCTGATGAACTTTTTGTTAGCATTTACAACAATAAAACTTAATTGGTTAACTTTAATGTTAAGGAGTTACTTTAAATAAATTACATAAGTAAATAAACTCAACATATTTTTGTCGAGCTTAAGTACCGTTTTCAAAGTACTTTGTAGACCTAAATGTGAAATATATTACATGTTAATATGCAATAGCGAAGCATTGCCGGGCCCACTAGTTAGAAATATATGAAAATCACACTTTAATAATATGGTATTGAGAATTGCATGATTTGGAGCCAAAATCCTGGTTTATTCATCTTAAAAATGTATTACAACACGATGTAGGAGAACCGACAGGCGTGGTCAAAAACGCGTGAAATTTTTAGAGAGCCATTTGTGAATCAAGCCTCAATTTAGTATGGGGCGAAATTGAACATTTTCAAAAGAAAAAAATTTCCATACAAATAACGGCCGCACTACTTTCTATATTATTGTGTGCGTATGATTGATTTGGAAATTAAATGTTACGTAGAGTATACGTCGTTTTTCGTTAATCTTAAAAAATTTACATTTCACTTCAATACAAAATATACCCAATTACCTAGGGCTACCACACTCAAACTTGAATTGTCTAAAAGTACCTATTCAAAGATTGGTACAAAGGGGACGTGCAACAAACTGGTTCTGAAGTGTCAAAGAAGTGTCAATTTGACTGATTTGTAGTATTACTCCGACGTTGTATTTTTCCAAGGCGGTGTTTATTTTATATAATAATTAGATTTCTTATAGTTCATAAGAGGAGAAATAAAATATAGTTTTACTTAAATATGTTTTACAGGATTTATAATAATCGGGATCCTTGACAGACACCCTTGAATGAAAAATAACAAATTAAAAAGTTACATGGATGAGAAAACACATCTGGTAGGCCAAAATGTCAAATTTCGACCTCTCTAACCCAAAGAGTTCTTGACCGATCTTGTAGACATCGGAAATCCTCCGTCAAAACGCGATTTTTTTTTATTTTTTTGTGTATCATGGAAAATTTCGGATAATTCTGAATCTCAGTGAGATAAAATATGTTGTGTGTAAATTTTGGTTGGAGAAGTTTACGAGATAAATAATAGTTAACGAATAATAATAATTTGATATGTTCTATTGAGCAAATGAGCTATTTTTCATGCTGCAATTGTTTCGAGGTTTGGGTATTATTACACTGATTCCCGATGGTGCACCAAGCCTAATTTTGGTTTGCGAAATGCCATATCTGCCTATAGGCTATGTGTGCGAAATGTTATTGCTATGTTATCATTTTATAGAATTTATGAATTTTGGCGCATCACATTCGCAAACGATACAAGCATTACGATCAATTGATATATAATGCAATATTTATGAATTCGATAATCTTTTTCTAAAAATAAGTTTACGTTTTACGATTTAGGGAGAGTTATTTGTTTGATTAATGCCTCCTATTAGACGATGAAAACTTAGTTGACGTAAACGTCGTGCAAAAATTACTCAGACTATACCCAGTTCATCCACGCCAAGGTGTATGCTTTTATCTTAGGTATCCTTCAATTCCCTGCGTACTGTAGATGGTGTCCTGTGCGCCGCATTTCGGGATACTTGCCAACGTTTAAATTCGCTCGAAAACGATACACATTGGGACGCAACGCTCGCCGACGTCACTTTTTCTGCGTCAGCGAATCAATTTCTTACATTGTTTGCGATCATCGGAGTCACATGTCATCCGTCGAACCCGACCGCATTATCGGATACATACAAGGACGAGATGGCTAACGACATTTTGCACAGAGAACGCACGGCTCCACGAAAAGCCCCCCAATGAAATAACGCCCAGGAAATAACCCCCAATGAAATAATCCCCAAAAAATAGGAAATAACACCCAAAAACAGTGAATGAAATAACATCGAAAAATAAATGAAATAAACCCCAATGCGAAAACGAAACAACCCCCAATATTTAAGCGTTATTTCATATGAAATAACACCCAATGATAAAAATGAAATAACCCCCAATGAAATAAACCCCATCAGCAACAAAAATGAAATTATGCCCAAAATTCATAAAAGAGTCGGTTTCACCAAGGATTTCATGAAGTCAATATAGACCAACAGCAAAATTATTGAAATGAATCGTGTGAATCGTAGATCTTTGCTCTATTTTTGCAGTTCGGAAGACAATAAGCCTTTTACGTTTGGCCTTTACACAACCACCTCCACTGTTCACAAGCAAATCAAACTCTCTGATGTTATTGAATTCTTCCTTCTGAAGAACTTTTACAAATGTAAAAAAATTTCCATTCTTAGATATGATTCTTAAAATGTATCCGTCAATATGAACACAAATGGAAATATCTGTAAACATTCAAAATATATTGTAATATATTTACAGGCTGCAAGTTTTCTTGGAAAAGGCCTATTTTTATATAATTATATAATTAAAACCCCCAAAAACCAACAGCTTTAAAAATGAAATAACCCCCGAATAAAAAAATGAAATAACAGCCAAATTATAAACGTTATGAAACAAGCCCCGAATCTTAAAAATTTGTTGGGTGTTATTTCGTTGGAGATTATTTCATTATTTGAAAACCCTAAATGAGGAATGAAATAATTCCCAAAAAAAATGAAAAACGGACCAAAAAAATAGGGAGTTTTTTCATATGAAATAACACCCAAAAATGTATGAAAAAAATTGGGGAATATTACATTTCTCATTTGGGCGTTATTTCATTGGGGGGCTTTTCGTGGAGCCGAACGCACAATATCTTCGAATTTGTTCTTGAAATTAACAAACAGATGCGCAATGAAGCTTTATTTTTGCTGTTGTCATTGGGAATGCCACTGCCAAATCTTTCGATGCACGGTACATTCGATCGCGAATTGCAACGGGAGCACGACTGTAATCGAGATAAGCTTGCCGAAAGAGTCCGAACAAATGTACCGTGAAGAATGTGTTCGCTAATGAATGTGGGGGCATTTACTTTCTCGATGGGAAAGGCAAGACATTCTTTTCTTTGATCCTGGCAAACAATTCGGCCAAGATCTCAAATTACGTAGGCCGCTGCATCCCCTGGCATTGCTGCTACATTGTTGGAAGGCAGTCGAACTGCAAATTTCGGTTTGAAGCTGCCAATGAATCTTCTCACGGTTGAAAAGCCAAAGTGCACAATGATGAAGAATTCTGCGACAGCGAGAATGCAAAATCAACATTTACATAGACGAGCTTTGGAAGTAGTTGACGAACATTGAAGTATTTACGAGGTGATTCGAGACGGTTTCATGGGACTATGATTTTGCTCTTCGGAGATTCCCGCCATGACGAAATCTACTGCTGCCCATTTACTTAAAGCATGCTTAAAATCGTCGTCAATGCCAAGAAGTTGATATTGACCACTAGTCGCATTGCAGAATCTTCCATCGACTGCTGAATTCTCAAGGCAACTGCTGGAGCTTGACAATGGCCAAATTTTTGTTGATGTTTCGATTGAATTGATATGGTTCCCTGCTAATTTTTGCAAGTTCACATCGTCGATGGAGAAACTCATCACCGAAGAGTTCCCCGGCATTGCACAAAATTTTAAAAATCTCACTTGGATTACTGTACGGGCAATACTAGCAGCGAAAAATCAATAAATCGCAAGGCCAATCTTTCGAAGTCTGTGGGATTAATCTTGAATTTCCCTGTGTTTCGCAAGGTCAGATGTGCGTTGCCTTTTCGTGTTTTGCAAAATTGTCTTTGTTGTATGTTTTTGCGCCAGAAACACACATCTAAAAACATTGTTTATCGTTATCTACCGATATCCAACTTTAATCTTTAATACACAGTACAACATTTTTCAGCTCATTGATTTGGGACTCAATTCTAAGAACTGCACGTGAAAGTAGCCCCAAAAAGAAGAAGCTCAGCTTAATTCGTTTTGTCAAGTTACATGCCATAATAATTTATTATCGATTTGAAGTTAGTAAATATGGTATATGGGAATTTGTCACGTTTTAGGCTCTTTTGTTTGACATAACTCGAGAACTACTAGTCCGATTTAGCTAAAACAAATTTAAAAAAATTCATAATTTCAATTTTTTTAATCTGTTCATATAACGCTTCCCTACATTAGCAACAGTTTAAGTTTTCCATTAATCAAATGATTTTGAACTGGTTTTTTATACCATCACCCTTAGGGATGAAGGTATATATCATTTGATACGACCCAAAAGTGTAACACATAGAAGGAGTCACTTTAGACCCTAGGTTTCTTTAAACCAAATTCGATTCATGACTTTTTATGTCGTTTGAGCGATGTCCGTCTGTCTGTCTGTCTGTCTGGTGGCTGTCCGGCTGGTTCGCACGATAACTTTCGAAAGACGCAACTAAATGTTTTGAAATTTTGCACGAGTTATTATTTTCTCAAAACTACTTACGGTATTGCAAATGGGCTACATGGCCCCGCCCCTTCTGGTACCTCCCATACAAATACATCATTCCACCCACTTTAGAAATCGAGTAATAATATCAATACACCCAACGGGATCGTCCCCAAATTCTGTATTTAGTAAAGCTATAACAGGTTAAAGTTTTGGAAAAAATTTTGAAAGCCTAGCCACGCCCCTTCTGGTACCTCCCATACAAATCTACCTTTCCGCCCACTATAGAGATTGTGAAATAATATCAATAAATTAAACGTGATCGGAACCAAATTCTCTTTTTAGTAAAGCTATAACAGGATAAAGTTTTGGAGAAAAAAATTGGAAGTCTGTCCACGCCCCATCTGGTACCTCCCATACACATCTGGTACCGCCCACTTTAGAAATCGATTAATATTATTAAAAGACCTAACGCGATCGTGCTCAAACTCTGTATTTGGTAAAGTTTAAGCAGGATAAAGATTTGGAGATAAAATCTGGAAGTCTAGACACGCCCCTTCAGGTACCTCCCATACAAATGTACCACTCCGCCCACTTTAGAAATAAGGTAATAATATCAATACACTCGACACGATCGTGCCCAAATCCTGTATTTTGTTATGTTATAACAGGACAAAGTTTTGGAGAAAAAATTGGAAGTCTAGCGACGCCCCTTATAGTACCTCCCATACAAATGTACCTTTCCGCCCACTTTAGGGATGTAGTAATAATATCAGTACACCCAACGCAATCGTGCTCAAATTCTGTAATTAGTAAAGCTATAACAGGATAAAGTTATGGAGAATAAATCTGGAAGCCTAACCACACCCCTTATCAGTCAGTTTAACTGACTTTTGTATCAGTTACAAAAAAATTGTTGTACTCCGTGGCGTATGATTTAAGTGGAATATTATTTATGATAATCATACGCCACCATATAACAATATAAAAAAAGAGCCTAAAACGTGACAAAGTCCCCTATACGATACTTACTAACTACAAATCGGTATTAAATTGTTATGGCATGTAACTTGACAAAACGAATGATGCAGAAGTACTTCTTTTTGCGGCTACTTTCACGTGCAGTTCTTAGAATTGAGTCCGAAAATCATGTGTTGTACTGTGCAATTTTGTCGTTTTTTATTTGATTTTCACACAACTTTCTTTAAGGAAAACGTTGAAAAGAAATATATTTTTAAGTTGTTTTTTATTGGCTGTAAATTAACTTGACAAAACGCATTCTTACTTGATTCTTGACAAGCAAGTTTGGCAACACTACCTATATCGCCCATACAAAACCATATTAAAACAAATCCAAACTATAGTGACAGTGGAAAAAATACTTTGCAATGTTCTTTACATTACAAATTCTTTAAAAGAGTATATTTATGTATAAAACACAAATATTTCACAACATATGTATACTCAAACTACTTCTGTATATCTTTATATTTGTTGACTATCTTATAAATATTTACGCAAAAACCGTTCCAAATCCTTTGACGTTTGAACAGCTCCCACAGAGATTTATGCTGTAATTCTAGGTGAATCCTCAAAAGGGTGTAAAACTTCACACACTGACATTATATTGTTCTCTGAGTTGAATTATGTCATTATACGAGAATTTATTTACACCTAGGTGAAAACAATTTGCTTTTTGTGTAAATGTGGTATTCATTATAAGCTATTACGTACGTACCTTGCTTTAGGATGGGTGAAACAGCTATGCTAAAGATTTATGAATGTTATTAGTTGTGAACGCACTCCTACAGCATAAGCGAGTTTAAGCTATTTATGATGTCTACATACATACATACATGTGTATAAATGCATATGGGTTTATAAGTCATTAAATTCTACTAAAAGTAGTTGAGGTGAGAAGTTCCAGGATGTGTTAGTCTATAAACAATATTGCACAAATATACATACCTGTGTGATATCTAAACACACGAGACACTTTAATGCATTTTCTTGCAGTATATGCGTATGCGTTGAATATGCAGGTTAAAGTTATAGAAGCTGTTTAAACTTTTACAAATCGATAAATATGCTTAAGATTTAACTTTTACGGCTAAAAATTTAAAAATAAATGTATTTAAGAGATGTACCATAACTCGGAGTCATTAATACTACCAATACATAGTTCACTCTGCTAGTGCTCTTCCATATGTTGCATGAATATTAAGAAAGAATAAAGCCATTCGCGTTATGGGTGTTGCGATTGCTTTCGCTCGACTATAAGCATAACCATGTAAACATTTGTACGGAGAGTTTCTTGATGTTCAACAGCAATCCGAACAACAAAGGATGGACAAAACTAAGATCTATCACTACACACCAGAGACCAAGAAAATATCAATGTGGTGGAGTTCTCTTCGATACATTTTTGGAAGCAATAGGAATTGTTGCTGATTTGAGTATTTTTGCAACATAATTTATGTATTCAATATTGTAAAGCTCATTCTTAAATCCTCTTAATAAATACTGCACGTAAAATGAACATATGTTATGCAAAAATGTAAGTTTACATGTTACTCATTAAAAAAATTTTACTCTATCAGTCACTCAAATGTTAGAGCATATATGTATTTTATTTAATTTACATACCTCTTGTCGTATTTAAAGTGATCATATTTCCACAACAGTTTTAATACTGCTGTTTTTCTATTCAAATAAACTTTCCCTATTAAATATGCAATGCAATAAATGCAAAAGTTTTTTTTATCATTATATGTTCGTAGTTGTTTAGTGTTTTTTTTTATTTTTTTTGGTTTGTCAACTCAAAAGTTAAGTGAGCTTGGGTTTGTTGCTGGAGTATCACAGAAACTTTGCAGTATGGGAAAAAATAAGGATATTCCAAATGGCAAAAAGCTAAGTAAATAAAAATACCATAAAACATACGAACAGTAATAAAACAAAATAATGAGATTTTCCCAAATCCGTGGCATATTTAAACAAAGTAATTTTATTTATTTAACAAAGCTTCTTTGTTTTTTTCTAAAAGGCAAGGTTTAAATGGGCATAAAAAAAATTCAACATACAGCAAACAACAACGAAGCATTCAGTTTTTATATCATCAAATTAGCCTATGGTAAGTGTAATGGTATTTTCAAGGACAAGTTGACTTGTAAGTACATATCCAAAAAATGCATAGTAACGCCGAGTAAACAATATGAATGTGAGTCAGTCACACAAAAGATTTTGCTAAGATAATCGGTTAGATTTCTAATAAATTGAACAGTACGTTCATTAAAAAAATTTCTGCTTTTAACTTTTGATAGAGTTTATTACCGTAGATTTTTCGAGCTAGAGTATTTTCATTCACTCGTTCAACATATCCTAGTTGAACGCTATCGACTACATCGATTATGTTATGGAGCTCATACAGTTCATGGTTCATACGACGACGGTACTCCCCGTTAGCAAAGATAGGTCCAAGGCTTGCTGTATATATTTTCCAGCAATTAAAAAAAAATCATTTATCATTGAAAATGTTTTTACTGTTTTCAACATATTCTCCGTGAAGATCAATACACTTTTGCATGCGCTCAAACCAATTTTCGAAGTACTTTTTTCATTCAGATTTAGAAACCTCCAAAACATGGCTTTTGAACGCATCAACTGCTCTGGGCATCAACAGCTGCACTCAATTTTTTTCTTGATGTGGGGAAATAAATTTACAATTCCTTTTATGTGTTCATAGAACGTTTTTCTACATAGGCAACAGTTTCACTTTTGCATTCATCAAATGATTTTGAACTGGGTTTATTTTGCAGCAGTTACAATAAAACTGTTGTAATCCTTGGCGTATGATTTATGTGGAATATTACTTATGATAATCATACGCCACCATATAACAATATAACAAAAGAGCCTCTAACGTGTAAAATTACCATATAAGATACTTACTAACTTCAAATTGATTTTAATTACGGCATGTAACTTGACGAAACGAATGATGCAGAACTTCTTCTATTTGGGGCTACTTCCCCCTGCAGTTCTCAGAATTGAGTCCCAAAATCATATGTTTTACTATGTTAGATGCTTTAATCTTTTTAAGAAACTACTTAAAACAATAAAAAACAGTAATAACTTATGTTTTAAAAATCAGTTACTAACAAAAAAAAAATTTAAAAAAAAAATCACGGAAAAAAAATTCCGGATCCCTAGCATAGCATAGCATCCCTAGTACTCAATAGGGGTACAATAGTGTTGTATAAAGATTTTAGTAACAGTAATTGGATACCAACCACCCCCTTATTTTGTGTGGTTGGAAAAAAAAAAGCTTGAGCCAAAATTTGAGGAAGGTGGGATGGGGTTAAATGACATAACATCGTGGTCAAAGTTGGGGTGAAGGGAAAAAATGGACATCAAGCCACGTAACTGCCCCGGAGTGGCCCCTAGAAAGGTAAAATGTATGACCGATATCCTAACATTTTCCCCAAACATACCTACACCCATCTTTACCACTCTTCACCGCCCCAACGTGCCCCTAGAGGAGTCAAATGTGGAACCAACCCCCAATATTTTTGCTACCCCAACAGTTTCTTACAACATATCTATCCTCTATCTTCAACCCTTAAGGTGGTCCCCTTTCAATTTTTTTTCTGCCACTCCCATTTTGCTTCCTAGAGGGGTAAAATGTATGACCGACCCCCAACCATTTTTCCTTTCTATCATTTTTCCCAAACATACCTACCCCCTTTTTCATTCCCATAAAAAATTAAAATTTTTATAAATTTTGCTCCCACCGCTCTAACGGAAAGATACACAGTCGAGCTACGCTTTAAAGTTATTTAGGCTTATTATGAAAATGGGCGTTCAAATCAAAATGCATTTCGAGCACTTCGTGTCGGTCAATTTAATCGTCCAAATGTGCGTACAATCGGAAAAATCGTGCAAAAATTTGAGCAAACCGTGTTTGTAGGAGATGTGAAAACACCAGTGCATGCGCGTACAGCTCGTACTGCAGAAAATATTGCTGCTGTTAGCGATAGTGTGGCTGAAGAGCCGTCCACCTAAACTCGTCGTCGTGCCCAACAATTGCACCTCTCACGCTGATCGTTAATGCACATTGTGCATAAAGACTAGCATTTACACGCTTACTAGGAGCAATTGACTCAAGAGCCAAAGCCTCACGATCATTCTAAACGTCGTCAATGGTCAGAATGGTGGCAAGAAATGGCAACAGTCAATTTTCGAAGAAAATCATCTTCAGTGATGAGGCACATTTTCACATCAGTAGATTCGTCAATAACCAGAATTGCCGCATTTGGGCGAATGATAGTATAAGAGTGATTGTTGAAAAACCTATTCACCCACAAAGAGTGACTGTTTGCTGCGGTTTATGGGCTGGCGGCATCATCGGGCCGTGTATTTCCCAAAATGAGGCCGGTCAGGCAGTTACTGTGAATGGTGTTCGCCATTGTGAGATGCTAACGAACTTTTTATGGCCCGAATTGGAAGATATGGATGTGGACGATATGTGGTTTCAACAGGACGGTGCCACTTGCCACACAGCTAACGAAACAATGGCTCTTTTGCGCAACAAATTCAATGGCCGTGTTATCTCACGTGGTGGCGATGTCAATTGGCCGCCAAGACCATGTGATTTGACACCGTTGGACTTCTTTCGTTGGGGTTATTTAAAAGTAAAGGTGTAAGACGATAAGCCAGCAACAACTCAAGAGCTCAAGGATGAGATAATTCGGCACATTAACGGCTTAGAACCTCAATTATGCCTCAGCGTAATCTAAAATTTGGACCATCGGATGGAGGTGTGGCGCTAAGGTCGCGGCGGCTATTTGGCCGGTATTTTGTTCCATACATAATTGAACCATACCAATATTATAATAATAAATGACAATAATTTCCTAAATTATATGTGTTTTATTCAAAATCAACATCGGCCCTTAAAATTTAACCACCCTTTATTTTGAATTCGGTTACAATTTCTCTGGCAACAGCATAAGGTTGACTTGATACCGTGTTGTCCACTGAAGTCTCCTTTCGGAAGTTACCAGGGTAGTGAGTACCCAGAAGCAACTCCAGTGTTTTCAGTGGAGGCCAGTATTATTTTTAGCCTTGCGGCTCCGGAAGTGTCGTCAACTCTTCTGCAGAATTTACTCTAAGACTTATGTATTTTCGGCCTTCCTCAATGCACTAAGTCCTAAGGTTTTCTTTGAAGTTGCGATCGTTGCTTACCTTTAGCTTTGGCGACCCCTCAATGTCTTTGAAGTTTTGGGCATTAATATCGGGAATTCTTGAACTGATCCTGCAAAACGTCTCCCTATATTTTTTCCAATCTGCTTTCCGACAAAACGAATTGGTTTTTTTTTAATTAACAAAAAGTCTTCTTGTTTGGGTCGCTGTGTGACGATTGCCAACTATAACATTGAAGTGGTACATGATTTTTTATCAACCTTGGCACTGTCGTAAACAAGAATTATAATGTTATCCTGGAAATCATGAAATGTGTATTAAACGTCAAAGGCCTTCCTGAAGAATAAAAATCCAACTGTATCAGACAATGCATGCGACATTTAAAGTATACAAATTTGTTGTATCCACCAAAAATAAAGAAGAAGCTAAGTCCAGGTTTCTACTCATCCTTGCAATCATTATTCAGACCGTAATTTTGAACCGGTTTCCATAAAAGTTGGCAAATGTATTATTTAAACGCATAGTGATTAATATTATTGACGAATGTGTATTTGTTTTGTTAGTCGATCTTACAGTATTATATTAATTTACGTTAAGTGTATCGAAATGATACAACAAATTCGGCTCAAGATCAGAAAAGTGTTTTTTTTTATTTATTGTTTGATATTTTTGGTCAAATTCAGTGTGTCACGCACTAGGATGACGCGTTTCGAACTCCATGACGAGTTCATCTTCAGACCCCTTTGTGACGAACTGGTGCACAATGGTACATCATCAGCTGTATATATATCTACAATTATGCCAAACGTATGCATGTGAAGTAGATATCAGCCGAAAATGTCCAGCATAGTTATGAATTTGACCATTCACAATCAAACATGAGAATGGAGGATATCTTATCCCCACGATTCCCTTTTTACCTCACAAAGCTCAAGCTTTACCATGGCTTTTCACCACAAAACTCAAGCTTTTTATACCATCACCCTTAGGGATGAGGGTATATATCATTTGATACGAAAAAAAGTGTAACGCATTAAAGGAGACGAGTTAGACCCCAAGTATCTTAAGACCAAATTCGTTTCAGAACTTTTTACGAAGAATGAGCTATGTCCGTCTGTCTGGCTGGCTGGCTGGCTGGCTGGATGGCTGGTCAGCAGGATAACTCGAGTAAACCTTGACGGATCGGTATGAAAATTTACCAGTATCAATATTTTTCAAAACGAACTTATGGGATTGTAAATGGGCTGAATAGCCCCACCCCTTCTGGTACCTCCCATACAAAATTACCTATTTTTGGAAAATTTATATTTCTTCCATAACTTCCAAACGGACAACCGGAGGATGTTTGAATTTGGTCAGTTTATTTATCTTGCAAAAGTAGACAAACCCTAAGAAAACCGAAACCTTTGCCCCACCCATTCTGGTACCTCCCATACAAATGACCGAATTGACCCTAATAGTTTTACATACATATCTTTTTTGTAAGTAAACTGAGATCACTCAAATTTTGCGTATGATGTTTGCTTATGAAAATTAGACTCAGGTATGAATATGAACTATATCAGTTCACGCCTTCTGGTACCTTCCATACAAAATTACCTATTTTTGGAAAACTAATATTTCTCCTATTACTTCCAAACGGACTCTTGGGGTCTAATGAAAATTGGTCGATTAATTTATGTTATTATAGGAGGCAAAACCCTAGAAAACCTAACTATTTGACACACCCCTTCTGGTACCTCCCATACAAATGACCGAACTCACCCCCTTAGCAGTACAAACATATCTTTTTTCTAAGTACACTGAATTCAGTCAAATTATGAGTAATTTGTACGCTTATGAAAATATGAATCAGGAGTGAATATGGCCTATATCGGGTCACCCCTTCTGGTACCTCCCATACAAGATTACCTATTTTTGGAAAATTAATAATTCTCCCATAACTTCCAAACGGACATTTGAGGGGTAATGAAAATTAGTCGGTTAATTTATATTGTGATAGGAGGCGAAACCTCAGAAAACCTAACTATTTGACACACCTCTTCTGGTACCTCCCACACAAAGGACCGAACTCACCTCTATAGTCTTACATACATATCTTTTTTTGTAAATACACTGAATTCAGTAAGAAATTTAAGAAAATTTAAGTTAGGAACGAATAAGGACTGTATCGGTTCACCCCTTGTGGTACCCCCTATCAAAATTATATTTTTTTGAAAAATTAATATTTCTCACATAAATTCCAAACGGGCACCTATACCCCCAACACAAATAAGTAAAGTTTTGGACGATTTTGCACCACAAGCAGGGGAAAAAATATACATAAGTAATTTTATTTTAATTAAAAATCTATTAATTTCAATAACTCAAGACTTCAACAATATCTTATATTGGGTGATGGTATTTATCAGTCAGTTTACCTGACTGAAATTTCTGTACTGGTTTACAAGGTTTGTTGTTAAACTAAGCTTACTATTGTTACTGAGCATACAGTGTTTGCTCACTACTAACTACTAAGCATATATAGTTTGTTAGGCCGTGCCGTGCCAGTGTATGTGTATTTGTTTTGTTAGTCGATCTTACAGTATTATATTAATTTACGTTAAGTGTATCGAAATGATACAACAAATTCGGCTCAAGATCAGAAAAGTGTTTTTTTTTTATTTATTGTTTGATATTTTTGGTCAAATTCAGTGTGTCACGCACTAGGATGACGCGTTTCGAACTCCATGACGAGTTCATCTTCAGACCCCTTTGTGACGAACTGATGCACAATGGTACATCATCAGCTGTATATATATCTAGTATTGCCAAAGTTCGTTGTTCAACGTTTTAAAATATAACAATATTTTACACATATGCTCCAAAAAAAAAGCTATTTGACCTAGCTTTTAAAAAAATATGTAGATTTTACGTGTACTGTCCTAACCCACTATAGCCAATTGTGGGTCAACTTTTCAATAATTTTTTTCTCAGCAGAACAGAATGAATTTAGAAAACGAAATACAGAAAAAGTTCAATAAAATTAAAAATTTCGTAAGCTTTATGCTTAAAATCCCTTGTAAACCCTAGTATTCAATGAATTCCACTCTACTTATTTTGGTGTTTCCATTAGTTTTTCCTCTTAATTAGATGGTTTAAATATTCAATGTATGTTTTCATAATGCTCATGTTGTTCTGGCCGCAAAACATAATTACATCATCAGCTTGCTAAAATCAAAACCCACAAAGCCGGATACACATTCACACACATCACATCAGCAACTATGTTTAATTCATTAGCATCACTTTAGCAATCTGCATATTTTATTGAAAATAATTAATCAGATTTTAGCGAAGGCTTATAGAGATTTATTTCGGTGTTGTGCAATGCGGAGCAAATGGAAAAATAAAATGTATCCATAGTTACGACACTACGTCAGCGGTGTACAATATTTTTTAGATTGTGAAATATTAATAGTGTGATAGCTGGGCAGTTTTTAAAATACATAATATTATGTAATCGAAATTTAAGATAATTTCTGCACAAAATCGATTGTTTGAGTTTTAAACAAATTGTAAATTTTTCTGCAGTTGAATCTTTTTTTGCTGTCATATCGATCCTTTGGTGCAAGACCTGCATAACTCAAGAAATGTGATTTTTGAGATAATGATGTTTGTTATATCATGCTTCATGTTGTTTAAAAGGGACCGGCAGTGGCCTAGTGGTTAAAACACTCGACTACCATGCGGGAGATCTGTTGTTCGATTCCCGACTCCAGTCATTTACATTTTTCTTTCATTGCCCCTCGATGTTGTCGACAACAACTTTGCAGTATAAGTGTCGAGTCAAACGGCATGTCTAGTAGAAGCTTCTCAAACATAGACGTTCACATTCGTCGATAAACAAGTAGGTGTCGTTTGTTGTGAATCTAAAATAGAAAGCGTGTTAATTCGCAAAAACGCGAGAAGGTATAAAGGGAAATAAAGTTTTTTTTCATACCATACCAAGAGTTCCAATCGTTATTAAAGTATAGTAATTTCTATTGATTAGTGGTTCTTAAAAACGTAACTTCCCTTTGAACCCCATGAATGAGGTATGGGATAGCTTCTCGCGTTGTTGTGAATTAACACGCTTTCTATTTTTAGATTCACAACAAACGGCACCTACTTGTTTATCGACGAATACGAACGTCACTGTTTGAGAAGCTCTTACTAGACACGCCGATTGACTCGACACTTACACTGCGAAGTTGCTGTCAACAACATTCAAGGGGAGCCGACAATGAAAGAAAAATTGTTTTTAAAGATGACTGGAGCCAGGTTTGAACCTGCGATCTCCCACATTGTAGTCTCGTGTTCCAACCACTATGCTACGACCAGTCCCATCCAAAGTGGTTTAGTGGTTCTGCTTCTGAATAATCTACATATGCTGCAATGTTCAAAGTACCTTCGTTGTTCTGATTCATAACCTAAATTGATGAAGCACTATCGAGGAGAGGTTAAACAGGGGTGTCAATGTCCTTTATGCGTGCCGGAACTCCATAGGTTAAAGCTAGGGACTAAATCTAAAGGTGACAATGTAATTGTATACTGCGGTAGTCCGGCCAACTATAACATATGGATGGCTGGTATGGTGGGAGGGCCTAAATAACAGAAATTTACTGAAAATTATCAGCAAGATCAAAAGGATGGCTGTAATGGGGATTACTGGGGAAGCACACAGCAACCGGCTTTGGATGTGTTGTGTAGACTTGTACGTCAAGCTTATTGCGGTTTGAGAGGCTGCCAGGCTGAGGAAAGTTGACGATTGGCATCAATCTACACATGGTCATGCGAATATTTTCTGGCTTATGGGTAATGAAGACTCTTTTCATCTTCCACCTCCTACTGATTTTTTGACGAAAAATTTGGATTTCCGCGAGATCAGTTAATGAATCAGCAGATAATGAATCAGCAGACTTATTGTTAACAAAAGGCTGTACTATGCCTGATCATGACTGTCTCGGTTATTTATATAGAGGAGCTATGTATATAATGGCAACGCGTGCTGTGACGGAGCGTTCTTATGAGAAGAGGAGAGAAATGATACTCCTTTTCAGGCGAAAAAAGCGCCTATGGAAGGAAAGAGAGAGCCAGTATATAGAAAATTATAGGGATAGCGGTGAAGTCCGCAAGTTCTACCAAAAAGTAAAAAACAAAGGTTTTGGAACAGGGATCCCCACCTATAAGGACAGAGACGGAAATCTTGTTACGGAAACTCAAAGTGTGCTGCAAATATGGAGGGAACACTTTCGTTCTTTTCTCATTTCCGCAGGCAGCATTAGTGACGAAATCATGCCAGTCCTCGACGGTGGAGTAGATTGTCCACCACCGAGAAAAAATAAGATCAGCACGGCTTAAGAACAAAGCCGCGGGAGCCCATGGACTGCCGGCAGTGCTTTATAAAGCCGGCTGCGTTGAGCAGGCACCAGGCTCAAGGAAAGCATGCCAGATGATTAGAATCTGAGTGTTCTATGTCCTCTGCATAAGGAGGCGAACCAAGTGTGTTTACCAACTATCGCGGGATCAATCTTTTACCCATCGCTTACAAGATCCTTTCTGGTGTGTTATGTATAAGACTAGGGCGCATCCTAGCGAAACTAATTGGTCCTTATCAGTTGGCTCTAGACCTGGTAAATTTACGACCGATCAGATATTCACACAATGACAAATCCTGGAGAAGACAAAAGAGATGTAGATCGATACCTACTATCTGATTATCGATTACAAAGATGCATTCGACAGTCCGATACGACAGAAACAATTACATGTATGGCTGAGTTTGGCATCCTTGCGCTGATATGACTTTGCGGGATGACAGAGTCATTTTCTACCAATCGAGGCTATACCTAGGAGATAATCTGTCATGTGATCTTTCTTAAACATCGCAATTAAGATGATCATGCGGAAGGCTGCAGCAAACAGGACTGGTACCATCTTTAACGAAAGTCACATGCTGATGGCGTATGCCGATGACATATATATCATTGGCCGTGGACTAAGGGATGTTACTGCGACCAGAAGTGGGTCTGGTGATAAGTGAGGACAAACATAAGTTATTTGATACAACGAAAAAGAGCCTACTCGTTTGAGACGTTTTACGAACGTAAACTTTGAAGAAGTAGATGATTTTGTCTACCTTGGCTCCGCCGTAAACAAAAATTATAATGTCAGCCAGGAAATCAAGACGACTATTGATCGCAATCCGCTGCTACTATTGGTTAAACAAGCTATTTAATGGCAAAGCCCTCTCTCGAAAAGCAAAGATTCAAAAGTACCCAACACTGATCCTACCTATCTTACTCACAGCGCACAATCCTGGGTTATGACATAAGCTGATCAATCTATTCAGCGAGTCTTCGAGAGAAATATACTTCCCTAAATATTTGGACCCATCATCGTTTACGGTGAGTACCGTCGTCGAATGAACTATGAGCTGTATGACCTGTACAACGCTAACTGGGCCAAGATGATAGGGGGTTTTACACGATTTTCTCTTTTTCCCTATCCTTTTTCCTTATCCTTCTTTAACGGACAACCATAATGGATCAACAGATCACGGTGTGTAGTGTGATTTGGTACTTACCGGATAAAACGTTTTCACAACCTAACATAGCCTTTGTTCTATGACCAACATTAAATAATTTACATAGCGAGTTGCTTAAAACTTACGGCGAAATTTTGAGCAATATGCTTCGTTACAACGTCAACTGGCGATAAGTATGATATGATATTTAGCGAAGAAGTTGTTTTTTCTGAAGGCGATATCATAACAAGTCGTGGCATGATGGTTAGAACACGCGACTACCACGTGGGAGATCCCAAGTTCGACTCCTGGCTTTTCTAATCTACATTATTCTTTCTTTGCCGCCCCCTCGATGCTGTCGACAGCAGTGACATTCGCATCCGTCGATAAATTTCGTCAATTTAAATATAGGAAGCGTGTTAATTCACAACAACGCGAGAAGCTATCCCATACCTCATTCATGGGGTGTAAAGGGAAATTAAATTTTTTTTTTTTAAGATATCATAACAAGAACGGGAGGCTCAAAATTGTTTGAAGCTACTAATGGGAAAATTTGTCCTGATTTGTGTGAAAATGTCCTTGACAACTCCTGATCCATGAATGTAAGTGTGTTAATTGGAAAATTATCGGAATGCGCACTGTTTGTCCTCCCTTCTTTGACCGGGTGTGTTCTTTATAAACCCTATAGTCTTGTCACTTGAAGCCAATGTTTTTCTCACTCCAACTATCCGCCTATTTAATTTTTTAAGTTAAACATTTGCCAACAGTTGCGAGTAGCCATTAAACCTTTTACTAGTAGAATCCAATATCTTAGCATGCAATCAAGGTTCACTAAGCGTAAACCAACTGTTTCATTAAAAATGTAATGCTTTCTATTCATAGTACTCGTGCCTCTTTAACTGTGCATCTACTGCGAAGTTTTCAACAACCCCATCAAACTGATGACACGATTCCTTAAAGACAGCAAAACAAAGAACATTAATCAAACTTAACGTACTGGCAACATGTCGAATAACCAAAAATATTAACAATTTAGCCACTTCAAATAAATCATAAAGCTATAGATAGCTTTCATCATCCCTTCAGCTGCCTATTGGATTTTGTTAAATTTGAAATAAATTTATATTCATTTAATGAAATAAATCCCTGACGAAATGAAAATCATGATAAATTACATTTAATTTTTAAAGAGAGATTTTATACAAACCAAAATTTGGCAGCAAAATAAATCTATCATTCCCCACCACGTGTTCCCTCTTCGAATGGTTTGCCCAAATGAATGAAAGCTGTCCAAAGTATGAAATGGAATGGAGTCGGAGTCAAACAAATGAATGAATTTGTATATCAACAGCACTGGGTCAAAATAATAATCAATCAAAATAAAGCCATATCCTGCAGTTTTTTTAGCTTGACCTTTTATTTTTGCTGTCATGGTTGCCAGCGAGTAACCAACGCCGAATTAAGACAAAAAGGACACAAAAAGCCTGACGACATTTTACGGTTCACACCTACCGCACTTTATACTTGACACGCTTGACGTGTCGACACAACCATGAATTTAGGCAAATGTATAAATCAACACGAACAGAGGTGACTGATGCGGGGACAGTGTCACTTTACCAAGCGACAGGGAGTTGAAACGCATGTCTCCCACGGCGTTAGCCATTAAGCCAGTATAAGGAAAATTTGGTTGTTGTTTCTATTAATTTGTCGCTAAATATAAACAGCAATTTATGTTAATCATTAATTCCTCCGAGGATTCTACAAATACGTAGCCACAGGCCATTTTTGGGCAGACCAAATCTATTTATAACTTGTAACCATGACAGTGATTAGAACAGCACAGATTTTGCAATTGCAAATACAGTAAAACCTTGGTATTACGAATGCGAGACAGTGTTAGGAGCTTTTGTTTGTTATATTGAAAAATCTATTCATTTATCATATTTGTTAGTTTTTAACGAAGTTCCTAGGACTTTATGAGAATGCTATGTGGGCATTTCATCTGAACCCGATTCACGATTCTTAAACTACGACTGTGATCGCAGGGTCAGACCTTAAAAAGGGACTAATTTATATGAGAGGTGGAAGTAGGTTTTGACCGATCGGGCTCATCTTAGAACGTCCCCTCCGCTTTGAGGATATAAGGTTGTATTGCAAATTAGAGCTCGATATCTCTTAAATCGGCCATGGCATAGTGGTTAGAACACGCGACTACCATTCCGGAGATCACAGGTTCAACTCCTGGCTCCAGTCATCTTAAAAAAGAAAAATTTTCTTTCATTGTCGGCTCCCCTCGAATGTTGTCGACAGCAACTTCGCAGTATAAGTGTCTAGTAAGAGCTTCTCAAACAGTGACGTTCGCACTCGTCGATAAACAAGTAGGTGCCGTTAGTTGCGAATCTAAAAAAAAGCGTGTTAATTCACAACAACGCGAGAAGCTATCCCATACCTCATTCATGGGGTGTATAGGAAAAAAAATTAAATAATAAAAATCTCTTAAACTACGGCTGTAATCGCGGGGACAAACAGACGGACACTTTAAATCGACGCTGATAATTTATATATTTATATTGTCATACCGGGACCGGCCGTGGCATAGTGGTTAGAACACGCGACTACCATGCGGAAGATCGCAGGTTCAAACCTGGCTCCAGTCATCTTAAAAGAAAAAAAAAAAAAAAAAATTTTCTTTCATTGTCGGCTCCCCTCGAATGTTGTTTGACAGCAACTTCGCAGTATTAAGCGTCGATTCAATCGTCGTGTCTAGTAAGAGCTTCTCAAAACAGTGACGTTCGCATTCGTCGATAAATAAGTAGGTGCCGTTAGTTGTGAATCTAAAAATAGAAAGCGTGTTAATTCACAACAACGCGAGAAGCTATCCCATACCTCATTCATGGGGTGCAAAGGGAAATTAAGTAAGTAGTATATTGTCATACCTACCACGCCTCCATTTGGTCTTTACAAATGCATGGTAAGGGGTATAAAATATACAGTTTTTCTCCCCGGCCAACAATTCGGCTAACTTTTCGCCCAAGAAACTCCTTTCTGCTTCCGATGAATTTTGATATATTGTAGAGCAATCACAACGTCTATCATATCATCATCGATAATTGATGCTGATTTTTCTCTTTTTATGGAAACTCCAAAATAGATTCACTTCAATAAAAACTTACCGATCTTTACACTATAAACGCTGCTATACTAGCAGGTTTGCCTGGGTTCTACACCAGTGCCAAGGAACCAATAAAGCCCAAGCAACGATCTCGAACGTTAACGTTCGCTTGCGTTTTATGCTGTAAACAGGTGTAATATGTATAGCAAATCAGCTGTTTTTCGCATAAAAAGCAAGCGAACTTTAACATTCGACATCTGGCTTAGGCTGATAGTCTCGCGGTGTACCGCGAGTGCCGACAATAATCGTATTTTACACGACACAGACACGATCGTAAGCGAAAGCTATGTTTGGTTTGGTTCAGAACAGTCAGTTTGAGCTTGAAATTTGAGCAAGCAACATGACACACGCTTGTTGCACATTCACACACACACAAACACATTATATTTGTGTGTGAATGCGTTTGGCACTATCCCAGTAGGAAGTATCGTCATACACGACTTTGTCGTCAACGATGTACTCAAGACAAAATATGATAAATTGATGTACTTGTGCTTCAAATAAAAAATGCAATGTAACGGGACAATAACGACATGAAATTGAAGACAGGGAAGAGGACGTAACAAATGTTCAGTTTATTAAAAACAGAAGTTCGCGATGGTTCATGTTTCAGACATTGTTTCAATTTGTGATTTTAACTAATTAAGCACTGGTAGCGGCAATTTAACCGACATTGTCGGTCATGAGGTCGTGCATGGTTGTGTGGGCGACGTGTCGCTTATATAGGCATCAACAACTATTTGACCGACAATGTCGCTCATCAGGTCGTGCATGACAAAGCGGACACTTAAAAATTTATGACAATTTCGTCGACGATTTGTACGGACGGTCCCCTACATGTTATCAACGATTTACTATGGTCATGCACCTATTCTTAATGATGTCTTGCAGATACTTCCTACGGGGATTCTTCACACATATAAATTAAAATCGGCTTCAATCACTGGCTGATTCACCATTCAACCCATACCTAGGTATTGTACCGTATGAAGCATTTCGTGTGTAGGTTATGGGAATAGAAATTGCAAAATTTTTTTGGTGCCACCCGAGTATGCAGATTTTAGAATACCCAAAGTTTGAGCACTATTGAAGTATGTTAACCCGTGCCTCTGAGGTCTTAAGGAGGTCTTCTATAGCCACGTTTGGGGGCATAACTCCAAACGAAACAAATTTCCGAAATTTAAGAATTAAAATACCTTTAATCTGTTCATTGTTATATCATTTCTCTGCATAATCAACAGTTTCGTAGTTATAAATAAATTTATGAATAAAAGTACATTTAAAAAAAAATGAGACATAGATCATAAAAATCAATTATCGCGTTTCGACCACCCAAGTGCGTAAAAACGAATTAAACTTATCGTTATATTACATTTTTGTTAAACTGGTTAAACCATCCAAACAAAACTGTTTGAACATGAAAATATATATATGTATTAGAAATACATACATACATTTCAGTCAGTTAAACTGACTTACTTTAATTTCAACACTGATTTTTTTAAATCAACATTGTGTTTTGTTTTTTGTCTTATTTCAAATTCCAAATGTTTATCCTGTCATCCCTGTGGTTTGTTTAGTCTGAATGCGATACATGTTAGCATCTCTCGTAAAACTAAAGTGCAATTTACGCTCCGCTTATACGGAATGCGAACATTCCGCACCGCTAAGAATTATTCGAGCGATAAGTGAGTACAGCTGTTTTTTTGTTTGTTGTCGTGCCAGTGTAGTCACTTTCTCACAACAGACGGAATTATGCGTTATAAGGAAACCATGATGAATCTGAAGGCCACCGCCTCCGCCACTTTCCTTTTTTTTCATATCCCCACACATTTTAGTTGATATGTGAATGTGGGTGTATTTCCTTAAGTTTGTTGTAATTTTAATGTTTGTGTTTTCCTTTACTTCTTTACAAACGGAATAGTTTTCAGTCATTTTCGCTGTAATTCTATTTTATACACTTTCGCTGTACGGAAACGGAAATGGAAATGAGAGCAACATTTAAAATTAAAATGTCGATGAGTGGCTTTAGCCTTCTCAAGGATAGGAGCCAACCAGTGGCATAATAAATGTTCTGGCATGAATCATATGTAATCAGTAGACTTCATAGTGTTAAAGTAAATAACATAAATACGGCGATATAATCAGCAATTTACACACACTAAACATATTGATTTTTTTAAAGACAATACATATTTTCTTCAGTCGTTTTCATTCAAATTTCACCAGAGTACATAAAAAATTTAAATTTTGAAAAATTATTATTTATAATGATTACTGTTTTTAATATTAATGTAATTTGTAAACCCATCAATAGAGTAAATATATCATATGCAACATAACTTATATTAATATATTTTAAGAAACAAACTAATTAACGCAGAAAACGGAAATTTGCATATGAATAGCAATACAGTAAGATCAGCTCTGCCAGAATTCGTCGGCACTGGCTGGTTTGTTATTCTGTAGCCGTGATATTGATTTACCTAACACAGTTTGACTTGATGGTCGAAAATAATGGAAATAGTTCCAACAAACAATATTAATTCCTCCAAGTTGGAACCATCATTGAGCCATCAGTTCTATTTCGGAATAAATCATTCCAGTTTCTTTGATTTCGGAATCCAATAACCTTCTGCAAGTTACATTTACATTTCATATACATTTCTAGTACATTTTCTAGGCTCTCGTAGAACTCGTCTTTGTCATCATCGATTTTCTCTTCTGTCGGAGCATGGGCACATATAAGTGTTATGTGGAAAAACTTTGTTTTGACTCTTATGGTGGCTATACGTTCACACACGTGCGATTTAACACCATTAGATTTTTTTCTTTGGGGTTTTTTGAAGTCGATGGTTTACGCGAATAAGCCGACGACGACTCAAGCCTTAAAAGAGGAAATTGGACGCTGCATTAATGCGAAACGGTCATTTAAAATTTCATTAAAAGATCGCGTGCATGCCTGCAAAGCCGCGGCGGCCATCTGCACGATATATTGTTCCATACATAACCTCATTCTGTCTACTTTACGATATAATAAAGTTTCACGATTTTTTTTAAAATATCTGTGTTTTATTTAAAATTTAAAAACTGCGCTCTTGTTGGGACACCCTTTAAGAATAAACAAAATGACTGAACATCTTCGAGTTCTACACTATTGACAATGGACTTGGACAGACTGTCTGTGTTGATGAGAACCTTTCTCTTGACGATGTTAATACGCAGGCCAACATTGGATGCTATATGGTGTACTTGATCCCATTTGGCTGATATAACAGAGTAGTTGTGGGCGAGCAAGCAGATATCATCGGCATTGTCCAGATTTTCCTTATTAATTCGTGTTGCTTACTGCATGGCCGAATCCAGTACGATTTTACTCCGATTTTACTGATGTGTAATACTTGCCAGATAGCCTGATGATGGAGAGTATCGAATGCTATCCACAGATTGCTACATTATGATACCGGCTTGTTCATTGCGAAAATCTGCTGCAAGTGAGGATGACAGCCTCGCGTGGATTATAGTATCAGTTTGTTGATCATTGTTAGTGTGTTATACCTCTCCAGATTCTACGGCTCCACGAAAAGCCCCCCAATGAAATAACACCCAGGAAATAATCCCCAATGAAATAAACCCCAAAAAATAGGAAATAACACCCAAAAACTGTGAATGAAATAACATCCAAAAAAAAATGAAATAAACCCCAAAGCGAAAACGAAACAACCCCCAATATTTGGGAGTTATTTCATATGAAATAACACCCAATGACGACAATGAAATAACCCCCAATGAAATAAACCCCAACAGCAACATAAATGAAATTATGCCCAAAATTCATAAAAGAGTCAGTTTCACCAAGGATTTCATGAAGTCAATATGGACCAACAGCAAAGTCGCAAAATTATTGAAATAAATAGTGTGGACCGTAGATCGTTGTAGCCCTGCTCTACTTTTGCAGTTCGGAAGACAATCTGCCTTTTACGTTTGGCCTTTACACAACCACCTCCACTGTTCACATGCAAATCAAAATACTTATGAAGAACTCTTACAAATTTAAAAAAATTTCCATTCTTAGATATCATTCTCAATATGAAAAAATGCTCGTAGCATATTGTTGATTTTCTATCCGTCAATATGAACACAAATGGAAATATATGTAAACATTCAAAAGATATTGTAATGTATTCACAGGCTAAAAGTTTTCTTGTAAAAGGCCTATTTTTATATAATTATAACCCCCAAAAAACAACAGCTTTAAAAATGAAATAACCTCCGAATAAAAAATGAAATAACACCCAAATTATTCAAGCTATGAAACAAGCCCCGAATTTTAAAAATTTGTTGGGTGTTATTTCATTGGAGATTATTTCATAATTTGAAAACCCCAAATGAGGAATGAAATAATTCCCAAAAATAAATGAAAAACCACCCAAAAAATTTGGGAGTTATTTCATATGAAATAACACCCAAAAATGTATGAAAAAAATTTGGGGAATATTTCATTTCTCGTTTGGGCGTTATTTCATTGGGGGGCTTTTAGTGGAGCCGATTCTACATTCAGTGAGATCTCCGTTTTTTGGGAAGCTTAATGATTTCTTAATGATTTGATATTCCTGCATAGCTGATTCGACTTTGCAGAAGTACCTCGGGAAACACCAAATCCTCGGTTAAAATTGGTAAGAATCACTCTGAACCATTCAACACGGAGAGAGATCTCAGGCTATCACCCTGTCCTATACACTATTTTATATATAGTTATGGAGAAGGTGATGAGAAAGGCTGGTGTCAACATGTCTGGCACCATATTCAACAAGAGCCACATACCACTAGCCTATGCCGATGATATAGACATCATTGGCCGAAATCTGCGGGATGTTACTGCAGTTTTCTCATCACTAGAAAAAGAGTCGGCAAAAATGGGTTTAGCGGTCAACGAGGATAAAACAAAAAAAAGATTTCGAAGAACAAAGTGTCCTCTCGATGGGAACGCACAGTGAACGTTAAAAATTATTGTTTTGAGGTAGTAGATGAGTTTAAGTTTTGAATCTACCTGTGTCGACGGCGAGTTTCGCCATCGGATGAACCAGAAAGCCAGAATCCAACGACTTCGATGGCTGGGACATGTTGACAGGATGGATGTAATTGCTCTAGCGAGAAAGTTGTTTGAAGGCGAACCTGAAGGACGACGCAGAGCAGGGAGACCCAAACTTCGTTGGAAGGACCGAGTGGTAGACGACGTTCCACCAGCTGGTAGGACTAACTGGAGAACACACGCAAAAGACCGAAGCGTGTGGAATTCTTGTATACTTCAGGCCTCAATTTTATGAACCACGTTCGTGAATTGTAATGGGCCACTTAAGTAAGTATGTAATGACTTCCTTACATAATTCTTTTGATAGAGAATAAGAAGACCAAAAGTCTTTGATTATGGGTCTGATTAACGCTAAGAGTTGGATTTAAGTATTTCATAGTTGATGTTGTTTACACCTGGTGTCTTGCCGAGATTCAGTGAACGAAAAGCACCGGCTGTCTCGGTTTCATCTGGGCAGGCTGTACTTATGTTAGGTCTTATTTCATGTGATGAGGAATGACATTGCCAAACAATTGTAGGTTGCGGAATTGATTGTGTTTCGGCAAAGTAGTAGGAACAAATAGTCGATTTTCGCTCCTCGGATAAGGCAGTTCCACCTCCGGATCTTTTAGAGGGTATGTAGTTGTATGGGCATTCCCTGAAATCTGTTTTGCAATCCTGAGCAGATCTTTACTCTTGTGTGTATCGGTAGCGGCCTGGGCTTCAGAGGCCATGTTTTCTGTCCAAACGCGCTTGTCTCGTCGCGCACATGTTTTGATCAGGACTTTTAAGGCGGTATATTGAGCCTGCAGACAAGGTTTAGAGACTAGCGACTTTTGTTTTCAATAAGTTACAAGCTATAGACTGACATCCACACTTTACGTACGTTGTGGGTACCCTAGATGTAGTTTCGCAATTTCTGATGCTCTTTGAGTTTTATTTTTTTCCACTGCCTTCTACAGTTGTTCAATACACCTTCATACCGGGTTCATCAGGAATCAATGAAGCTTTCACGGAGACTTAGGTTTTACTGTGTCATATTGATTTTTTCAGTCGTATTTCCCCTACAGGCAGGTGGTGATCTGAAGCTCCATCTACACCAACTCTCCTGCGTAGATACAACAACAAACCACGCCACTTTCAGCTTATCGCAATGTGGTCAATTTGAATTTCTGTTCGCGAAACCCATATTACTTTGTGTACGTCCCTGTTAGGGAAGATAGTTCCGCCGTGAGTGGGGCCGTTTTCGCACGATTCCGGGGAAAAGATCTCTATTCTCGTTTATTTGTCCCAGTCCGTGAGATCTCATCACATTTTCCATATTTGTGTTATCTGGATTTAATCTTGCGTTAAACTCGCCAGTGAGAATAATAATTTCGCCGCTATGTATGGCTTTTATTGTCCTATTCAGAAGGCTGAAGAAGTTTTCTCTGTCTATGGATTCGGAAACTTACGCGGGGGCATAACATTGGATACACATAATATTACGTGCATGAATGCAAAGGCGAATGGTTATAATCCTATCTAAATATGGCTGAAATATAATAAGAGCATTAATAGCTTCTTTGGTAAGTAAGAAAACTACGCTGCTAAATCTAGAGGTGCACTTGCATTTCCCTAGTACAAGAAGGTAATGTTTTCGGCCGTCGTTATGATGCCATTACCTGTCTACCTTGTTTCGCATAGAGCAATAGAGAGAAGATTGTATTTTTTGAATTCCTTGCATATTTGGGCTAAATTTGATAATTCTAAAAGTTATTTCATATTCGGAATCGTGTCCTTGGTTTAAAGCTAAAGGCCATCAACAGTTAGGGATCATTTTGGTTTTCATTTGTTTCGGTTTCTGTTATCAGAAAAATTTAAGATGAACCGGTGATTACCGAACGCATCCGAATCTGGTATCGGGATTGCCGATTGGAAACTCTACAGTCCACAGTGGGTAAAAAAAAACTGCATGGCAACCTTCACTGATTTCGCTTATTTTTTTACAGATGACTTTCTTAAAACTTTTCCAGGTTGTAAATTAAGTATTGTTCTAATCGTATAATAATTATGAGCAGGACACTGAGTTAAAGTGTGAAAATAGTGCCCCCACATATTTAATTGCAGTTGAGCCAAAAAAAAAATTGTTTTCATATTTTTCACTGAGTTTAATTCGTAACATATGTTCACATTAATTTAGGTCAGTTCGAAATTTTTAGGACACGTAATCCAAAAAATATTTGATATTAAAGTCAAAAATTTTTATTTCATCGACTTTGACAAATTTTAAAAAAATAACGGTAAGGAATTCAGAATATTTCTGTGCACAATTTTGTTTCCAATAATACAAAAAACGAATTTTGAAAATCGGTAGAGAATTGCGGCCTAAAATTTAAAATTTTCCCCACTGTGCAGTCTAGACGTGCTTTTATAACAATTATTAACGTAAGCATTTTGAGAAGCTTTTAGCTGCGGGTGATCTGGTTTCGAGCCCTGTCACAGACACCTATTGTACATTTCGTTGATGACATATTTAATTTTGCTTAACCATATACCAAGGTTTCCCATATCTGAATAAATATTCTCGTAACATTGACTGCGGATTTACGATCAGTTTATTATAACAAATATTCGCCCATTACAACAAATGTTTAGTATAATTTACATTATTTTGCATTAAAACTCATTGCCAATCTACTTTGGCATATCCAATTTATGAGTAAATCTTTTAACGTTTTCACCATCTTCAATTTCCGTCTACGACATAGGAATGTGTTGAAGTTCTTGTGTTAATCTATAAAGCCTCTTTACTTTGAGTAATAAGCGTTGGTTTGTGTAAACATTCCATTTTGGTTTGTGTCATTAGTGCCTTCGACTTGTTTGCGTTGCAGCAAAGGAAACATATGTTGAAATGTTGCTTCCGTTTCCTTTACTGCGGTCGTTTTTCTTATCTTTTTCCAACAACAAAATACTAGCATCGTTTGTGGTGGAAACTTAAATAACTTTGTATGGCAGTTGAGTGTGGATTGCGAAGTGAGTGATCAATGTTGGTGGTCGTAGTATACTCGCACAAAATTTCCATAGTGATGGTGTGGTTTTGCGTTTGCTTTAACATACGCCGTTATTTGTTTTTTGTTTGTTTTTTAGTAAGGACTTATTGCATATGATTGGACATAAATTTACACACAGAGAGATTCTCTTATTACCAGTTACTCCGAAATGTGTTTTTATTTACGCTGCAAAATATAAATTTTTGTATATTTCCATGTTTGATATGTATTCCAGATACTCATATGAAATAAATTCGTTGGCGGGATCATGTACTAGACCTGTGGAATAAGATATTGAAAAAAGAAATTTGGAATTTGTCTTTAAAAATATATTATGCGGACTTTTCTGAACTGCTATTCAAATCCACATTTGTTTTATTGTTAAAATAACATAGTTAAGAAAAAAATACATATCATATATATTAATCATAGGTCAATAACATTTAACCATTTAACTATTTTATAGAATTAAATACAAGAATCAAATTACTTTTACCTGCATATGGTATTAGACTAATTGGTATATTTCATGGACACCATGTATCGTATTGGCATTTTGTTAAGTTAGTGGAACACAATAGCTTAAAGACATATTTTCAATTAAGAAAATGTGTAATTTAGTTTTCGTTTCATTTTTCAATAGTCGTTTACCTGCCAGGTGTCAAAATTCGGTATGTCTCATTTGATTTAGTTTAAAACCATAATCGAGAAGCCGTCCGATGTCTCGACAGTAACAAACATTAAAAAAACTGTGGTCTTACCTAATATTTGCAAAAAGAGAATTTAGCTTACAGTTGCAAATATCGATTTTACATAAACTTTAAAAAATACAGTAAGAAAGTTTCAGTCGGGCAACTCGACTTATATATACCCTCATCGTCGGTAAAACACAACATTTTCTATTATATTGATATTATTACTCGATTTCTAAAGTGGAGTGGTACATTTGTATGAGAGGTAAAAGAAGGGGCGCGGATAGACTTCCAATCTTTTTCTCCAAAACTTTATGCTGTTATAGCTTAGCAAAATACAGAATTTAGGCACTATCGTGTCGACTGTCTTGATTATATTACTCCATCTCCAAAGTGGGCGGACTGGAACATTTGTACGGGAGGCACCAGAATGGGCGTGCCTAGCCTTCCAGACTTATTCTCCAAAACTTATAGCTTTACTAAATACAGAACTTGGGCACGATCGGTTTGGTTGTATTGATATTACTCCATCACTAAAGTGGGCGGAATGGTACATTTGTAGGGGAGGTTCCATAAGGGGCGTCGCTAGACTTCCAGATTTTTTTCTCCAAAACTTAAGCCTATTATAGCTAAACAAAATACAGAATTTGCGCACGATCGTGTCGAGTGCATTAATATTATTACTTCATCACCAAAGTAGGCGGAGTGGTACATTTGCATGGGAGGTACCATAAGAGGCGTGTGTAGAGTTCCAGATTTTTTCACAAAAACTTTATCCTGCTTGATACAGAATTTGGGCACAATCGCGTTTGCTCTATTAATAATATTAATCGATCTCTATAGTGGGCGGTACCAGATGGGTATGGGAGTTACAAGATGGGGAGCTGCTAGACTTCAAGTTCGCCTTCAAACACCTTTCTCGCTGGAGCATTTACATCCATCCTGGCAACATGTCCCAGCCATCATAGTCGTTGGAGTCTGACTCTTTTAGCTACGTCAATGTCGTGGTAAAGCTCCTACAGCTCATGGTTAGTCCGAGCTGTCCGTTATTCGGCAGCATACAATAGAACGGGTAAAATTAACAACTTGTATAGCTGTTTATAGCTGTACCTCGATATAAGGTGGTGTTACTAAAGGGCTGCCGAAGTCCGTAAAAACATATATTAGCGAGCACTATTCTCCACTTGCTTTCTTGGCTGACACTATTTTCCTTATTGACGGAAGATCCGAGGTATGTAAACTCAACAATAAACTTCAACGTTGACGGTGCGTCCCCATCGAGAGGACTCTTTGTTCGTCGAAATCATTATATTTGATTTGTCCACGTACCGCAGAACTCATTTTTGCTAACTCTTTTCCAGTTATGAGAAAACTGCAGTAACATCCCGCAGATTTCAGCCAATGATGTCTATATCATCGGCATAGGCTAGTGGTATGTGGCTCTTTTGGAATATGATGCCAGACATGTTGATACCAGCCTTTCCCATCACCTTCTCCATAACTATATTAAATAGTGTACAGGACAAGCTATCTCCCTGCCTGAGACCTCTTTCTGTGGTGAATGGTTCAGAGTGATCCTTACCAATCTTAACCGAGGATTTGGTGTTTTCCACGGTACATCTGCAAAGTCGAATTAGCTTTGCTAAGGTCGCAGGTGTCACTCTGCTTTTCATGAGTTTTTTCCAGGATTTGTCGTAAGGTGAATATTTGGTTCGTTGTAGATTTACCAGGTCAAAAGTCGCACTGATATGGTCCAATTAGTTTTTCTACAATTGGCTTAAGACGTTCATAACCTATGCTCGAAAGGACCTTGTACGCAGTTGGTAATAGGCTTATTCCACGGTAGTTTTTACATTCACTACGATCTCCTTTCTTGTATATGGGACATAACAGACTGAGACTCCAATCCCCGTGAAATAAAAAATATCACAAAACAACATTGCCCAGGTGCCAAAACCGTGAGTCAGTTTGATATGTTTGCCGTTTAAATCTGATTCTATTGGTGATATCTGGGATGGGCAGTGGCATGATGGTTGAACACGCGACTACCATGCGGGAGATCCTAGGTTCGACTCCTGGCCCCAGTTACCTCCATTTTTCTTTTATTGCCGGCACCTTCGAGGATGTCGACAGCAACTCCGCAGTATCGACATGTCTAGTAAAAGCTTCTCAAACTGTGACGTTCGAAGCCGTCGATAAACAAGTAGGCGGCGTTAGTTGTGAATCAAACAAGTAAGAAAGTTTCTGTCAGGAAAACCAACTTACATATACCCTCGCCCTAAGTATAAACATAAAATTGGCTTAACAAAATACAGAATTTGGTACCAGAAGAGGCATGGCTGGACTTCCAATTCTTGCTCTAAAACTTCATCCAGTTACAGATTTACTTAAAACCGAATTTGGGAAAGATTGCAAGATTGATATTATTAATCGATTTCCGAAGTGGGCGGAGTGGTACATTTGTTTGGGAGGTACCAGAAGGAACGTGGCCACTGGCCTTGTAGCCCATTTTCAATACAGTAAGTACTCTTGGTGAAATATTAACCCATGCAAAGTTTGCAAACAATTGGATGCGTTTTTCGAAAGTTATCGTGCGTATCAGCCGGACAGCCAGACAGACGGACATGGCTCAAATGACTTAAACAATCATGAATCGAATTTGGTTCAAAGAAAACTAGGGCATAAAGTGATTCCTTCTATGTGTTATACGTTTGGGTTATCAAATGATATATACCCTACTCTCCGTAGGGAGAGGGTTTTAAAAATGAAAGCGTTTTAAATTCACAACAATGCGAGAAGTTATCCCATACCTCATTCATGTGGTGCAAAGGGAAATTAAATAAGTTTTTATTTGTGATATTTTTTTAATTTGCTTCCGTGAAATAATTAAATGATTTTCTGTCCCCTTCTTTAATGAAATATCTGTTCAATTAACAACAATATGTATTGTGGGCAATTTTGTCTCTGTCCACTTGTTTAATGTGATATCTGTTAAACAAACGAAAAACTACAAAACACTATCTTATAACAACAATGATCGCTCAATTGCGTCTAATTTTTAGCTTTAAGTACTTAAAGCCACAACTAGGAGTCATAGTAACTTTAAGTATACATCTTCAGTGTTTTCTGTTGTTGTCCTAGTTTACATCTCTTGAAGTCCCCAATGGGAATCCTTAAACAGGTCCTGTAACTAAATGTGAATTATGCATGACTCCTCCTAACAATCTTATTGTTGTATTTGGGTAAATGTGGCAAAAGAGATATATTTATTGAATTTATTTCTATGCATCTGTGTGTGTGCTTAAAAGCGTTATCTCTACAAGTTGGTTGGCCCTTACTGGGCCATTGTACCCTCCTTGTGTAATGCACGAGTAGCAACTGAGAAATATATTAACATGAAGGCGTGTAAACCCAAATGTACCCCTACAAATTGCTGTAAACACATTAATTTTCTTACAACACTCCAAAGGGGAATGGACAAATTTTCTTAGAGAATAGAGCCAC
This sequence comes from Muscina levida, assembly GCA_964034835.1. Lineage (NCBI taxonomy): Eukaryota > Metazoa > Arthropoda > Insecta > Diptera > Muscidae > Muscina > Muscina levida. Next base: position 86,248,155 of record OZ035881.1, on the reverse strand, counting down.
ATGGCACTTGTAGTATGTACAATGTTTACATTGCTCTAAAGGTCCTTGTTGCACGGTGTGTTTGTGTGTATCGCTATGTAGTAAATCATGGCCTCGATGCGTCTCACTGCGTGGTTACTCATTTTGAGACAATAAAAAAGTTTAATTAAAAACTTATGCTCAAAATTGTTTTGCTGCTTTTCATTTTGTTTGCAACATATTGATGGAGATTTAGAAATAGAATCTGCCAGCGAAGTTGTGATTACAAAAATTCTATATACTAACTTTTAATTGAATATTTAAATAATTTAATTCATTCCATGTGCTCTACTTGGCCGAAGGTCATGTAGCAGCACATTGTGTAGCTTTAATAATTTCAAAATGTTTTCGATTTGTGGTTAAATTGTAATGCAATTAAATATAAATGTTTCACTTAATAGATAAATATTGTGTGGTATCTGTATTTAAATGGAGTCTGGTTGAAAATGGAACGCAAAATGTTAAGTCGTGTAGCCCGTCCGCCGAAATCTAAACCATGTATTAATTTAGTTTACCAGACCCTTAAGCGAATACGAGTACACATTTAGTTTAGTGTATTTTTAATTGGTATCCTGCACAAAAAGAATGAATCTTATAAATACAGTACAGGAATATTTACATATATTCTGGTAATCATTGGAAGTATAATTTAATTATAAATATTTTTATTTAAAGTCTAAAAAAACAGCTTAAAAATTAAAAAAAAAATAACTTTTTAAACAAAACAATATTATCGTTGTTTTTGTAATTATTCGGTCTGTTTATTAGAACATTGATTTTGAATTTATTTCAAGCTCAAGACCAGTGTTTTTGAAAGAAGTTTATAGCAGAATGATATTCTCATAATGCCAGGCAGTCTGTAAAAAGCAAACAAAGAAAAACAATAAAGAAGTTTAGCAAATAGTTTTTCATACTGAATGGTTGTGAAGTTTTTCGAGTCTATGCACTCAAGAAAGAATTCTCATTTCGATGTGAGATTCTGGTGCATCAGACTTGATGAACAATTTGCAACCATTATACAAAAGTCTGCTGACGAGGATTCCAAAACAGCTGTACAGACTGCCTGGCATTATGAGAATATCATTCTGCTATAAACTTCCTTCAAAAACGCTGGTCTTGAGCTTGTAATAAATTCCAAATCAACAAAACAATATTATTTAACTCAAAACAATAAAAACATTCTGATGTCGATAGCCATTTGTTGTATTGTTTCAATACACTAAACAAATTGATAAGTACAACATTTTTCAGCTCATTGATTTGGGACTTAATTCTGAGAACTGCATGTGAAAGTAGCCCCAAAAAGAAGAAGTTCTGCATCATTCGTTTTGTCAAGTTACATGCCATTATAATTTAATATCGATTTGAAGTTAGTAAGTATCGGATAGGGGAATATGTCACGTTTTAGGCTCTTTTGTTTGACATAACTCGAAAACCAATAGTCCGATTTAGCTGAAACAAAATAATTAATAATTACTATTCCTTTTATCTGTTCATGTAACTTATCCCTACATCAGCAACAGTTTCACTTTTCCATTCATCAAATGATTTTGAACTGGGTTTATTTTGTAGCAGTTACAATAAAAATGTTGTACTCCGTTGCGTATGATTTACGTAGAATATTACTTATGATAGTCATACGCGGTGGCCTAATAAGCCACTCTCCTTAAACAATGAAAACACGAAGAATAGAAAAAACAAGATCCCCCCAAATGTTGACGACCCCCGCAAACGATATAAGGACCATGATTTTAAGGACCATGATTTAATATGCACCTGGAATGCCCGAACTCTTTACAGAGATGGTGCCTCTATCCAACTGGCGGATGTCCTCGACAAATACAAGGCTGACATCACCGCCATACAAGAAATGAGATGGACGGGACAGGGATACACACGACGAAAGAACTGTGACATCTTTTACAGCTGCCATGCAGAAATACACGAATTTGTATGTGGTTTCATAGTCGGCAAGAGACTTCGACACCTGGTCTCGCGGTTTAACCCTGTAAGTGACCGAATAGCCACCATTCGCATCCGGGCGAAATATTTTTACATCACGCTGATTTGTGTACACGCCCCGACGGAAGATAAAAACGATGAGATTAAAGATGCATTTTACGAGCGCCTAGAGGAAACATACGACCGCTGCCCTGGCCACGACATTAAAATTGTTCTGGTAGACTTTAATGCAAAAATAGGAAGGGAAGATATTCTAAGTCCATCGATCGGTAAATTCAGTCTGCATACCGACACGTCAGACAACGGGTTTAGGCTGGTTAGCTTCGCAGCGGGAAGGAGAATGGTAGTGAGTGGAACCATATTACAGCACAAAGATATCCACAAGGCAACTTGGCTATCCCCCGATCAAAACACCAAAAATCAAATTGATCATGTGGTAATTGATGGCAGGCATGCATCTAGTTTCATGGACGTGCGTGTGATCCGTGGTGCTAATATTGGCTCGGATCATTACCTGGTTGCAGCCAAGGTGCGCACAAGATTGAGCAGAGCGAACCAAACACACGCACGTAACCAAACACAAAGAAAGCTGGACATCGCGAAGCTGCAAACCCTAGAGATAGCTACTGCCTACTCCAACCAGCTCTCCCAACTTTTACGACACAACGCTTCTACTTCTGACGTTCCCGATACACAGTGGCGTCTAAAGAACAGGATGCTGCCTATAGGGCAACGCTACAGCCAATTGTAACCCGTGCTGTTAGGGAATGGCATAAGGAGAAAGCAAAACAGGAGAGACAGCTATTTAGGCGAAAAAAAAACGTCAGATGAAGGAACGGGAGTACGAGGATATAGAGCGATACAGGGATAGAGGTGAGGCCCGAAAATTTTACCAGAAAGTAAGAGCAAATGGATACGGTAATGGCCTCCCCACCTGTAAGGACAATGATGGAAATCTGGTCACGGATACGCAGACTGTGCTGCACATATGGAGAGAACACTTCCAGCATCTGCTGGTACCAGAAGGCAGCACACGTGAAGTTATCACAACAATTGTTGACGACGGCTTAGATTGCCCACCACCAAGTCAAGCCGAGGTAAGAAGAGCAATATCGCGGCTGAAAAACAACAAAGCAGCCGATGTCGATGGTCTGCCCGCAGAGCTCTTGAAGTCCGGTGGCGAGGAGCTGATAACGAGCATGCACCACCTCCTGCGCACGTTTTCGCTTAAAAAGTGCATGCCCGACGATTGGAATGTAAGCGTATTATGTCCTGTGCTGAAAAAAGGTAATCCAAGTGTGTGCTCCAATTACCGCGGGATCAGCCTTTTACCCATCGCATATAAGGTCCTGTCGAGTGTTGTGCTATGTGAAAGACTAAAGCCAGTGTTATCCAACCTGATCGGGCCATATCAGTGTGGCTTTAGACCTGGAAAATCAACAACTGATCACATATTCACACTTCGGCAAATCCTGGAAAATACCCAAGAGAAACAGATCGATACGTACCATCTTTTCGTCGACTATAAAGCTGCCTTCGACAGCCCGATACGGCAGAAACTACTCGAAGCCATGTCTGAGTTTGGTATTCCAGCGAAGCTGATACGTCTTTGCGGAATGACGCTGACTGACACGAAGTGTTCAGTGAAGATTGGCAAGGACCCTACGGAGCCATTATGTACCAGACGAGGCCTAAAACAAGGCGGCGGCCTATCGTGCGACCTCGTCAACATTGTGATGGAGATGATAATGAGAAAAGCGAGTGACACTATATTCAACAAAAGCCACATGCTACTCTCGTTCGCTGATGACGTCGACATCATCGGTCAAAAACTGCAGGATGTGACTGCAGCCTACTCAGGTATACAGACTTATTCGATTCCATGTGATCAATGACAGAAATAACAGCTGGAATAAGTTCATTCGACAGCTGCCATATGGGAAGAAAAAATTTTGGTTGTTAACGAAAGCCGTAAGGGGCGCCAAATCAAAAATTGGAGATTTGTCAAAAGATGGCGCTCTTGTACATGACAACAACGAAAAAGCAAATATAATAGCCGAGACTTTTGAAGACTCTCACAAAATCACTTTAAACGAAACTTCCCCACATGAACGTAGAGTACTTCGGCATATTAAATGGCTTGATAGGCAAGCTTTGGATGTTAGTGAAGTTTCCCCATCAATAACTATGAACGAAGTTAAGTGCCTTATTAAAAGCTTGAAAAATGCCAAAGCTCCAGGATTGGATGGTATCAAACCAATATTATTAAAAAAAATGCCTGACTCGCTTTATAATGTTATAACCAAAATATTCAACTGGTGTCTAAGGAACGGTTATTTTCCAGAAATTTTTAAAAAAGCCAAAGTTGTGCCCGTTTTGAAAAGCGGTAAAAATCCGAAGTCACCACAAAGTTATCGTCCTATAAGTATGCTGAGCTGCCTTGATAAGATTTTTGAAAAAGTTATATTAACTCGATTAAATATTTTTACCGAAAATAACGCTGTTTTAAAAGAAGAACAATTTGGCTTTCGAAAACAGCATTCAACAATACATCAGGTGAAGAGAATCGTTAACATTATCTCTCAAAATAAACATCGCAGGAGAAGTACCGGAATAGTCTTTCTGGACATAGAAAAGGCGTTTGACTCCATTTGGCATAATGGACTGATATTTAAACTGCACAAATTTGGTTTTCCCGTGTACCTGCAGAAAATTATTAGAAGCTTTCTGACAGACAGGACTTTCGTAGTTAGTGTTGAAGATGGTCAATCTTCACCTAAGGATATACCTGCTGGCGTACCACAGGGATCTATTCTCTCGCCTTTATTATATTCAATATACACGTCGGATTTCAAATTATTGAAAAATGAATCAACGGCTTTATATGCTGACGATACAGCGATAATTACGAACGGCAAGGTATCAAATGCAATCATTAAGAGAATGAAAAGGTCGCTTTTACACATAGCTACATATTTTAAAAAGTGGAAAATAAAAATTAATGAAAGTAAGACCCAAGGTATTATCTTCCCTTTCAATAAATCGCCAAAACGAACTCCCAGTGTTTCCCTCAATATTTGTGGTGCTGAAATACCCCTTCAGAAGTCAGTAAAGTACTTGGGTATACTACTGGACGCACATCTTACGTTTAAACATCACGTTCTCCAGGCTTCCGACAAGGCAGTAAAATGTGGTCGAGCCCTATTTCCTCTGCTAAATCGTAACTCACAATTGAACATAAGAAACAAGCTTCTGATTTACAAAATGTGCATTCGACCAATATTGACATACGGCTGCCAGATATGGTCTACTAGATGTGCAAAAACTTATTTTAAAAAGATGCAAGTCATCCAGAACAAAAATCTCAAAATGATTTTTCGGTTAAATATGCGTTACTCAACATCTCTCTTACATCGACGTTTCAATGAAGATATGATGGATACAGTTGTCAATAAAATAACGCAAAGATTTACGGATCGAAATATATGTTCCAACTACAGACTATTAAGAAATCTAAATGACTAGTTACTTCCGAAACTTCTGAAAAGAAGCCTCCTGAAGTATTAGTATACATTTTCTGTGTTCCCAAAATATCTCAAGGTTTTTGTCCTATCTTTTTCCTTAAAACTGTAACATATCCAAAAAGCGTTTTCCAGATTAAATAAACAAAAAAAAAAAAAATTGTAAATATTTGCTGCAATACTTTTTAGTTATAACTCAAAATATGTTAATATTAATATTGTAAGATATTTTTAAGTGATGATGATAGAAGAAATAATAAAAAAAAAAAAAAAAAGTCTACCTAGGCTCCGCCATCAACAAAGCAAATAATGTCAGCCTCGAAATCCGGAGAAGAATCCTGCTTGCAAATAAATGCTACTACGGACTAAGCAAGCGATTCAATGACAGCGCTCTCTCTCGACGAACAAAACTCCAGCTATATCAGATGCTGGTCATAACTGTCTTAATGTATGGCTCAAAATCCTGGGTTATGACACAATCGGATGAATCGGTTCTGGCGGTATTCGAGAGAAAAATACTCCGTAAAATATATGGGCCCATCATCGTTAACGGAGAGTATCGGCGTCGTATGAGTCATGAGCTGTACGAGCTGTACACTGACATTGACGTGGTCAGACGCATTAAGGTGCAACGGTTGCGTTGGCTAGGTCATGTTGTACGCATGGACGAAAATGCTCCAGCTCGAAAAGTCTTCGACAATGAACTCGATGGACGGCGCAGAAGAGGGCGACCAAAACTCCGTTGGAAAGATCAGGTTACTGAGAACCTTACAGAACTCGGTGTGACTAACTGAAGAAGAAGCGCAGAAGATCGAGGCGCTTATAATATTTTTCTACGTGCGGCATATAATCCACTGGGATTGCATAGAAGTACCAGCTAAGTAAGTAAGTAAGTAAAGTAATTAAAAAGTGAGTAATGCTAAAATTTGGTATTTTTGGTGGGCCACAGTCGGTTAACCGGGTTGATACCAATAGAATCAAAAATAATTACGATGCGTTACTCAGTTTTCGAGATACTGTATCTGGAAGATGACCACATAACTTAAAAATGATCTGTTTTCTGAACACTAAAAATCAGACAAATTTAAAGAGCTAGAGTAGCATATTTGAAATCGTTGGACAATTTCCTGTAAAATATTCAATATTTTTTAGGGGCACAAAATATATTTATTAAAAAAGCGCACTTAATTTTTATTATAGAAATTAAAAGCCATATTGTAATTTTTCGAATCCCGGCCATTATTCGCTTCTTTGTTAACACTCAACTCATTGTGATCTCTGGCCGTGGCACATTGTCGGTATTCACAAATATAACCCCATTTGGCCCAGCATCCATTGTCGTTCCATTCCATATTAGGTCCAAAACCAATCTGAATGCAATATTCATTGTTGTTGTAAAAATCCGGATTATTTGTAGACCAAAAAGTGTAGTTAAATTCTTCTCCAGTAGCTATCCAAGTGAATCGGTGTAAATGTTCCATTGCATAACCTCCAACCCATAAAACGACATTTTTACCTTTGGAGTAAAATGAAATGAGACAATAAGACCAACTGCAAGCACATAACACATAAAATATAATTTACCAAAAGTATTTAACACCAAACTATTAATTTCATCTGATTTTTCTTTACTTTCGATGGTCAACAATGACATACCCATGTCGGCACAGTTTTTATAGACTGATAAAAATTATCTTAAAAAAAATTTATAATGATGAAAAACAAGTGACTCTCTGCAGTGCATACATTTAGTGTTTATTACATCATCGTGATGCTCTATGAAATAAGTGTTATTTTTGTTTGATTTTAATAATTTAGTTTCATCAATGCTGTCAATCGAAGCTATTGTCGAATAAATGAACACAACTGCCAACGAAACTATTGCAGTAAGAATTGTCATTTTTTATAGAACAAAAGGTATATTTTCCGTACAAAGACTTTGACACAACTAATTTGAAACATGTGTTTATGCCTCTTTTATATTAAGGCTAATATAGCATTCACTATATATAGTTTTCGACTCAAACTTAATGTACATATATATAAGCTTATATATGTTATCGTACTTTGTCGATAAAAAGCCGCAGCCAATTTGATTACACGATCGAAAATATACAAACTTAATTACATATATTACATAAGTACACAATGTCATACTACTGTTTAGGAAAAATTTATGATTCTGAAAAAAACCACAAATATTTCAAGTTGGAGAAAAAAATTATAAAGGCTACACGAATCTCAGGCAACAGCGTTTTTGCAGAGTCATTAAAAAAACCCCTTTCTGTCATAAACACCACAAGGTTTTATATTTGTTATCAGAATTAATATTACTTTACAATCAGGCAACAGTTTTGCCCCGACTTCTTCTAAACATTGCACATACAAATAATGCGTGGTTAAATTTTATGCGCCGATGTTGATTTTGAATATAACACAAATTATTTAGGAAATAATTGTCATTTCTTTTTATTATGATAATATTGTTATGGTTCAATTATGTATGGAACAAAATGGTCGCCGCCACCTCGGCGGCACACCTCCATCCGATGGCCCAAATTTTCGATAACGCTGAGGCATAGTTGAGGTTCTATGCCGTTAATGTGCCGAATTATCTCGTCTTTTAGCTCTTGAATTGTTGCTGACTTATGGACGTACACCTTTTCTTTCAAATAACCCCAAAGAAAGAAGTCCAACGGTGCCAAATCACATGATCTTGCCGGTCAATTGGCATCGCCATTACGTGAGATAACACGGCCATTGAATTTGTCGCGCAAAAGAGCCATTGTTTCTTTAGCTGTTTGGCAAGTTGCATCGTCCTGTTGAAACCACATATCGTCCACATCCATATCTTCCAATTCGGATCGTAAAAAGTTCGTTATCATCTCACGATAGCGAACACCATTCACAGTAACTGCCTGACCGGAAAAAATACGGCCCGATGATGCCGCCAGCCCATAAACCGCAGCAAACAGTCACTCTTTGCGTGTGCATTGGTTTTTTGGCAAACACTCTTGGATTATCATTCACCCAAATACGGCAATTCTGCTTATTGACGAATCCACTGAGGTGAAAATGTGCCTCATCACTGAAGATGATTTTCTTCGAAGATTGATTATCCACTGTTGCCATTTCTTGCCACCATTCTGAGCATTGACGACGTTTGGAATGTTCAAGAGGCTTTAGTTCTTGAGTCAATTGCACCTTGTAAGCGTGTAAATTCAAGTCTTTATGCATAATGTTCATCAACGACGAGCGTGGAAGGTGCAATTGTTTGGCACAACGACGAGTTGAGGTCAACGGCTCTTCAACTACAATATCGCGAACAGCAGCAGCACTACCAGTTGTTAGCGCATGCACTGGTGTTTTCACATCTCCGACAGACCCGGTTTGCTCAAATTTGTGCACGATATTTCCGATTGTACCCACATTTGGAAAATTACATTGACCGAAAAAATCATGAAGTCCACGATATACATTTTGATTTCAAAGCCCTTTTTTATAATAAGCCTGAATAACTTTAACGCGTTGCTCGATTGTGTATCTTTTCACCGTTCAAATTGAGTTAGTCTGAGAATAAAAAATGTCAAAAAAAAATGCAGAAAATAACTTGATGTTCAGGTGTGGTTCACATTCAACATCGGCCCTTACAATTTAACCACATTTTATAATGTTTCCCTACATAAGCAACAGTTTCACTTTTCCATTCATCAAATGATTTTGAACTGGGTTTTAATAGCATCACCCTTAGGGATAAGGGTATATATCATTTGATACGAAAACAAGTGTAACGCATTAAAGGAGACGAGTTAGACCCCAAGTATCTTAAGAACAAATTCGTTTTAGAACTTTTTAAGACGATTAAGCTATGTCAGTCTGTCTGGCTGGCTGGCTGGACGGCTGGATGGCTGGTCAGCAGGATAACTTGAGTAAACCTTAACGGATCGGTATGCAAATTTACCAGTATTAATATTTTTCGAAACGAACTTATGGGATTGTAAATGGGCTGAATAGCCCCACCCCTTCTGGTACCTCCCATACAAAATTACCTATTCTTGAATAATTAATAATTCTTCCATAGCTGCCAAACAGACTACAGAAGGACATTTAAATTTGGTCAGATTATTTATCTTGCAATAATAGACAAACCCTAAGATAGCCGAAACCTTTGCCACACCCCTTCTGGTACCTCCCATACAAATGACCCTCATAGTTTTACATACATATCTTTTTATACCATCACCCTTAGGGATGAGAGTATATATCATTTGATACGACCCAAAAGTGTAACACATAAAAGGAGTCACTTTAGACCCTAGGTTTCTTCTAACCAAATTCGATTCATGACTTTTAAAGTCGTTTGAGTCATGTTCGTCTGTCTGTCTGGTTGGTGCGCACGATAAATTTCGAAAGACGCAACCAAATCTTTTGAAATTTTGCACGAGTTAATATTTCTCCAAAACTACTTACGGTATTGCAAATGGGCTACATGGCCCGCCCCTTATGGTACCTCCCATACAAATACATCATTCCGCCCACTTTAGAAATCGAGTAATAATATCAATACACCCAACGGGATCGTACCCAAATTCTTTATTTGGTAAAGCTATAGCAGGATAAATTTTTGAAAATACAACTGGAAGTCTAGCCACGCCCATCTTGTACCTCCCATGCACATCTGGTACCACCCACTTTAGAAATCGATTAATATTATTAACAGAACTAACGCGATCGTGCCCAAATTCTGCTCAAGCAGGATAAAGTTTTGGATAAAAAACTGGAAGTCTAGACACGCCCCTTCTGGTACCTCCCATACAAATGTACCACTCCTCCCACTTTAGAGATGGAGTAGTAATATCAATACACTCTACACGATCGTGCCCAAATTCTGTATTTTGTTAAGTTATAACAGGATAAAGTTTTGGAGTAAAATTCTGGAAGTTTAGACACACCCCTTCTGTTACCTCCCATACAAATGTACCACTCCGCCCACTTTAGAAATCGAGTAATAATATCAATATAAAATAAATTATTTGTTTTACTGAGGGTGATGGTATATGTAAGTCGGGTAGCCCGACTGAAACTTTCTTATTGGTTTGTAAGTAAACTGAATTCACTCATATTTTGCATATGATGTTCGCTTATGAAAATTGGACTCAGGTATGAATATGGACTATATCGGTTCACGCCTTCTTGTACCTCCCATACAGAATGACCTATTTTTGGAAATTTAATATTTCTCCCATAACTTCCAAACGCACTCTTGAGGAGTAATGAAAATTCGTCGGTTAATTTACATTGTGATAGGAGGCGAAACCTTAGAAAATCAAACTATTCGACACACCCCTTCTGGTACCTCCCATACAAATGACCGAACTCACTCCCATAGTCGTACATACATATCTTTTTTGAAAGTACACTGAATTCAGTCAAATTTTGCGTAAGTTGTACGGTTATGAAAATTTCAATCAGAAATGAATATGGATTATATCGGATCACCCCTCCTTATAAATACCATGCAAAATGACCTTGTTTGGAAAATTAGTATTTCTTCTATAACTTCCGGTGTAGAAGTTGGGGTTGGTCAGTTAATCTCTTTCTGTCATAAACACCACAAGGTTTTATATATTTTATCAGAATTAATATTACTTTACAAACAGGCAACAGTTCATCATCGGATGGAAAATTAGTATTTCTTCCATAACTTCCGGTCTAGAAGTTGGGGTTGGTCAGATATTTATCTTGTAATTGGAGGCAAAACCTCAGCAACCCTAACTATTTGACACACCCTTCTGGTACATCCCATATAAATAACCAATAGGTTTTGAACAAGAGCGTTGGAGTAAGCTGTGGATATCTCTGGGTTACACAGCTTTGCGACTTTCAGTTTTCCAGTTTTCCCTACGATAGGTCCCGCACGTCCATCGCCTTACGAAGCCGTGTGCGAATCGCTGCTGCCACAAGATAATGATCAGAATCAATGTCATAACGTTGGAAGCATGCCTTTCGTCGATAACCACGTGATAGATTTGGATTTGTGCAGGAATCTTGTGGCCTATACCTGGCGTATAACGGGTCCTCACGTTCAAGGTTCATATCCTCAAAGGGCCAATGTATATCGTGTCGTTTTTACACATCATTTTTCCGTTTCATTGTCTTTATACAAGGGGGCGAGAAGCAGGCACAACAAACAGGAGTTTTTCGTCCCTCACATTAGCCGTTGGACCATAGCGGGTGATATGATATCCCGTTGTCCATGTGTCACTGGGTGGAGGCTTACACAGTACAATACATGTTTTTGGGATTCAATTCTGAGAACTGCACGTGAAAGTAGCCCCAAAAAGAAGAAGTTCTGCATCATTCGTTTTATCAAGTTACATGCAATAATAATTTAATATCGATTTGAAGTTAGTAAGTATCGTATGGGCGAATTTTTCACGTTTAAGGATCTTTTGTTTGACATAGCATAAATACTATATGGTGGCGTATGATTATCATAAGTAGTATACCAGGCAAATCATACGTCACGGAGTACAACAGTTTTATTGTAACTGCTACAAATTAAACCCAGTTCAAAATCATTTGATAAATGAAAAAGTGAAACTGTTGCTTATGTAGGGAAACGTTATATGAACAGATTAATATGGAAATTGCGTTCCTCAAAAACTTGAGTAACTTAACCAGTGGCCACAAGCAGGCCAATAACAATACGTAAGTAATTTCTTGTAAAAACCCGTTAATATCAATAATCCTAAGTTAAACAATAATCATCAGTATTTTGAAGAAAAGTCATAGAGTGAGGGTATATATCAGTTAGTTTACCAGACAGAAATTTCTGTACTGGTTTACATGACTTTTTGCCCCTAAAATTTCGCGAACTACATCCGATGAGTTGTTGGAGGTGAGAAATGTTGTACCATCATGCTGAAACCAATAACGTGGTAGCGCCCAGGTGTTATGTCCTTGTATGGGTTTTGGGTTTTGATGCTTTAATTTATGATTAGCGTCACTCCAATACCAGCAATATTGCCTATTTACATGACCACTTAGGTGGTTTCATCTCTTTAACATTTCGTTAGCAAACTGGTCCCTGTGAGCAAGATCTTAAGGCTTTAACTCTTTGTGGAGAATGCAGTTTAAGGTTTCTGTTGCTCACGAATAGACTCTCTTACACGATTTACATTTTAAAAGTTCGGGATGCCTTAAAGTTCTAGGTCAGGTGATTTGTGGTTGATCAATGCCGTATGTTGTAATGGGTACAAAATTTTCATTGCGCTGAAGTCGAAGAATCGTTGTTGATGCTCGCGTAAGCAGAACACAATTTCTATAGACTGCTCCCGCATTTCATAACCTCTCCACCCCAACTCTCCGTGGCTGCTCGAAGCCGGCATCAATTCTGAAGACGACGGACTTTTGGTCGACCCATTACATTTTCTTAAGTAGGGGTCGAACAAAATCTTGTGCTCAATCTAACCTCTAATCTGTCCAATTATATTAAACTTAAATAAGAGCAGTTACTATACTTTTGCTACTCGTACTAATCATTACATTAAATGTCCACCCTGACTACTTCATTGAGTAATCTTCTTGATTTTCAACATAGCTTTTGGTAAACCTATAAACGAACCACAATGCACTAACTTTCTTATTGCGGTAAAAGCAAATTCTAAATCGGATTGTGATGCTGCCAAATTAGGAGTTAAATTAAATGTCATTGCGGCAACATAACAAATATTTATATTGTATCTATGTATCTAACAAATACAATTTACTTCAATAAAATAAACTTAATTCAGTTCATTCAGTAAGTTTTCCGACAGATTACAATTTAAATTTATATTTGTTGTTTTATGTAAATCCTTTTTTACAGTATTGGCTAGATAAGTTAACACAAAGGGACTACAAATTGGTGATGACTCAACACAGAAGTGTCCCGCACAGTGATACGTCTCTTGAACAAATATCAAAAAAAATTGTTGAACAAATCTAAACATAATTTTCGAAGGTCTTATAGTAATACGGAAATCTCTTTCAACGTTTGTTGTCGTTTCCAGGACGCTAAGTTGTCCGTACATATATGCCTCCTACAAATACAGTTGTAGCGCTAACTACACAATTATGACAACAATACCATCGATCACACGACTGCCGCAAACGACGCGTTCAGCAATGCTCGCGACTCCTTCCAACGACACATTCGGTAATCGCCACGAACGGCGAATGAGCGCGACGACCAACATCCAACCAAAAACATTCTGGTTGGATGAGTGCGATGCGATATAATTCTCATTACATCGAGAGCTCCACTTACTTAAATGATCGAGCATTATGCTTGGTAAATTGGTCGGTTGCTACCGCAGCGAAGTTTATTGCTAAGTTGCTCTGTACCCGATCTCTCCTGCCCTTCTCAGAGTAATAATTTATCGAAAGAAATATTCTTTTCTTTAATCGCACTGTTGAACCAACTTTTGTTGTTTTAACTAAAATTCCATTGGTTTAACTCGACTACGGTCGATTGAATCGGACTTCGGTCTGTTAAATCGGATTTCGGTCTGTTGAATTGGACTTCGGTCTGTTAAATCGGATTTCGGTCTGTTGAATCGGACTTCGGTCTGTTGAATCGAACTTCGGTCTGTTAAATCGAACTTCGGTCTGTTAAATCGGATTTCGGTCTGTTAAATCGGACTTCGGTCTGTTGTTTCGGACTTCGTTCTGTTAAATCAGACTTCGGTCTGTTGAATCGGACTTCGGACTGTTGAATCGGACTTCGGTTTGTTAAATCGGACTGCGGTCTGTTGAATCCAACTTTGGGTCTGGTACACGAAGATACTCTTCATTCCTGTAGCATTTTATTAGAAATTAGCACCGTAGCATCTTGATACTAACACACCGTCGGGTACGATTATTAGTTCGGTCGCGAATTCGAAATCGATACAACTACGAGTTGCAGAAATTGACCTACAGAAGAACACGAGTCATCAACACGATCCTGAGTTGCGGATACCAAACAGATTTACGACGATAGCAGAATCATCGATACAACCACGAGTTGCAAAAGTCGATTTGCTGAAGAGCACAAGTCATCAACACGTTCCCGATTCCCCAATTAAACAATATATTCCCGAATTACTGATATAATCCTGAGTTATCGACAAACCCGAATCATCAAAATGACCTAGTATTGCTGATATAAACCCGAATCATCAACAAAACCCGAATCACCAATACCCTTCTGAATGGTTTACATTAACCGGAACTACCGACAAACCCGAGTCATCAATCATCACTTGCTGATATTAACCTGACACCCCGACAAAACCCGAATCACCAAGCTGACCACATATTGCTGATATTAATCGTAACCACCGACGAACCCGAACGACCCTGAATTATCGAAAGTACCCAAATTACCACGTTCCTGAATACCGAAACGATCCTAACCTACTTGACCTCTACAGTTTTGAGAGTATAGAGAGATTCGTAAAGTTCCCGTCTATCTTTAATCAACCCGAGTCCCAAAACCTGTCATTGCAGTTATTGGCCACCTAAATACGCTCGACGTATACTTAAAAGAAAACAACCGGACAAGAAAACAACGCTGTCACTGAATACGAATTTGAATTGTTTTCGTATCTAAATACTTTATCCAGTAGATTATGAGTTTGAATTACACCCCCAATAAACAATACTGTTATTTTGCCCTAGTCAGGGAAAATCTACTGAGTTCTTATTCCGAAAGGTTTTGTGGATCCTTATGGCGACCATAGCGACGACTGGACATACCTCAGATGACGAGAATGCCACTTTGCAAATTATATCCATTAAAGATAAACTAGTCGACCATCATACGTAAACTTAATATTTATTAAAATCAAACCAACAGAGACAAGAAAAGTGTTTCACATTTGTATAGGGAAATAGTCCTAAATGTAATGTAACTTCAAGCTGAATCATCAATCTTATGTATGCAAAGGCAACGTCATCTATAAAACGGGAGAGAAAAAACAGAAGCATGACGTTTTAAAATAGAAATTCTATTTACCACTATTAATTTAGCGTTTCAGTTTAAACTTATTACCTTCCTCAGTAATCCACTAATAAGAGCTTCGTTTCCGTGGTCGTATCAGCATTTGCACGAACTTTAGGGAATAACCAAAGCCATGGAAGTCACTCCAGTGTATGCCTTGATATCTATCACTGGCTGGCACAATACCCGATTTATAATAGAAACCATTTAAATTGCTAGAAATTTAAGATACAATTAACTATTTAATACAAATTTGTTTAAGAATTTCGTAGTCGTAGTAGTCGTCGTCGTTGCGTTTACCTCTTTCCACACCCGAAATACCACCAAGCTCCTTTATAGTCTACAGCACAATTTTCCCTATGTACATCGTTATCTTTATCCATCGTTGAAAACTTATAGCCCTTCTGTGGACTCAAAGGATCTCCCGCATTACCTTCGTATTGACCAACTTTCTGCAGCTCATACGACTCTGCTTCATTGCCAATACCAAATTCATCGTATTTGGCATATCTCATGACGTCATCATGATCTTTAAGTTGGATAAGTAATTCAACGGGTGCCAAAGTGGTCGTCATAGCATTTATCTTATCAAGACCGAGCCAAATTTCCCCGTCTAAATCACCAAAGCCGTCTTTGTAGTCTGTCCAACTTCGATAAAAGTCCACTGAGCCATTAATTCGTCGTTGTATGACCAGCCAACCACCTCCATCAGTGATATGATCACAAGTGACCTGAAATGGCTTAGAACCAAGCAGGACATTTCCAATACGACATTTACCTTGAGAGCATTGGGTTGAATTGTTGCTGGCACAACTGTTTGGATAAGGATGGTCGGGTATGTAACTACAAAAATAAGAGACAATAACAATTTTTTAAAAATTTTGCTGTGAATATGAAATTCTTGTAGGGTTGCTGCGAGGTAACTGAACCTATTATTCCTTAAGTTAAAATCCCTCTATAGGCTTAAGTCTAAGTTTTTATATATTAAAGTATTCATAGTTCATTCTTTTGGAGCTTTACTTTATCGTCTTTAACAATATACTTACTTACATTGCTGGCATTTTTTTGCAATCCCATTGGTTTATAAGCGCCTCGATCTTCTGCGCTTCTTCTCCAGTTAGTCACTAAGTTTTGTAAGGTTCTCATTGTCGAAGACTTTTCGAGCTGAAGCATTTTCGTCCATGCGTACAACATGAACCGCTGCACCTTAATGCGTCTGACCACGTCAATGTCAGTTGACAGCTCGTACAGCTCTTGATTCATACGACGCCGGTGATGGGCCAATATATTTTACGGAGTATTTTCCTATCGAATACTGCCAGAACCGATTCATGCGCTTGTGTCATAACCCAGGATTCTGAACCATACATCAAGACAGGTAGAACCAGTATCTGGTATAGCTGGAGTTTTGTTCGTCGAGAGAGGGCTCTGTCATTGAATCGCTTGCTTAGTCCGTAGTAGCATTTATTTGCAAGCAGGATTCTTCTCCAGATTTCGAGGCTGACATTATTTGTTTTGTTTATGGCGGAGCATAGGTAGATAAAATTATCTACCACCTCGAAATTATAGTTATCAACGTTCACGCAGTTTCCCAAACGAGTAGATTCTTTGATCGTTGAAACTAACAACTGCATTTTGTCCTCGTTCACCATAAGACACATTTTCGCTGATTCCTTCTGTATACCTGAGAAGGCTGCAGTCACATCCCACAGTTTTCGAGCGATGAGAGCTACGTCATCAGCGTACGCGAGTTGCATGTGGCTTTTGTTAAATATCGCGGCACTCGGTGTTTACTGCAGCTTTCCTCATTATCAGCTCCATCACTATGTTGATGAGGTCAGACAATAGGCCATTGCCTTGTTTTAGAATGGTTCCGTAATGTTCTTACCAATCTTCACTGAAGACTTCGTGTCAGTTAGCGTCATTCCGCAAAGGCGTATCTGCTTTGCTGGAATACCAAACTCAGCCATGGCTTCGAGTAATTTCTGCCGTATCGGGCTGTCGAAGGCAGCTTTATAGTCGACGAAAAGATGGTACGTATCGATCTGTTTCTCTTGGGTATTTTCCAGGATTTGCCGAAGTGTGAATATGTGATCAGTTGTTGATTTACCAGGTCTAAAGCCACACTGATAAGGCCCGATAAGCTTGAATAATACTAGCTTTAGTCTTTCACATAGCACACTCGACAGGACCTTATATGCGATGGGTAAAAGGCTGATCCCGCGGTAGTTGGATCACCTTTTTTCAGCACAGGACATAATACGCTTACATTCCAATCGTCGGGCATGCACTCTTTAAGCCAAACCGTGCGCCGGAGCTGGTGCATGCTCGTTCTCAGCTCCTCACCACCGAACTTGAAGAGCTCTGCCGGAAGTCCGTCGGCACCGGCTGCTTTATTATTTTTCAGCAGCGGTATTGCTTTTCTTACCTCGGCTTGACTTGATGGTGGGCAATCTAAGCCGTGGTCAACAATTGGCGTGATAGCTTCACGTGCGCTGCATTCTCAAACCAGCAGTTGCTGGAAGTGTTCTCTCCATATATGCAGCACACTCTGCGTATCTGTGACCAGATTTCCATCCTTGTCCTTACAGGAGGGGAGCCCAATACCGTAGCCTTTTACTTTTACTATCTGGTATTACTGTATCGCTCTATATCCTTGTTCTCCCGTTCCTTCATCTAATGTTTTTTTTCGCTTAAATAGCTGTCTTGCCTGTTTTACTGTCTCTTGTGCCGTTCCCTAACAGCACGGGTTACAATTGGCTGTAGCGTTGCCCTATAAGCAGCATCCTGGTCCTCAGACGCTATGCGACATTCTTCATTCTACCAGCATTCGTCTGATCGCCGTTTTTCATATCATAGCACAGTTGTTGGGCGGTTGCCTTGGAATGCGCAATATGCTACCACTGTGTATCAGGAACGTCAGAAGTAGAGGCGTTGTGTCGTAGTAGTTGTAAGAGCTGGTTGGAGTGGGCAGTGGCTGTCTCTGGGGTTTGCAGCTTCGCGATGTCCAGCTTTCTTTGTGTTTGGTTACGTGCGCTTTTCGCTCTGCTCAATCAATTGGTTCCACTCACTACCATGTTCCTTCCCGCAGCGAAGCTAACCAGCCTAAACCCGTTGTCTGACGTTTTGGTATGCAGGCTGAATTTACTAATCGATGGACTAAGAACATCTTCCCTTCCTATTTTGCATTAAAGTCTCCCAGAACAATTTTAATGTCGTGGCCAGGGCAGCGGCGTATGTTTCCTCTAGGCGCTCGTAAAATGCATCTTTAATCTCATCGTCTTTATCTTCCGTCGGGGCATGAGCCCAAATCAGCGTGATGTAGAAATATTTTGCCTTGATGCGGAATGCGGCTATTCGATCACTAACAGGATTGAATCGCGAGACAAGATGTATGAGTCTCTCGCCAATTACAAATCCACATCCAAATTCGTGCTTTTCGGCATGGCAGCTGTAATAGGGTTCCATTTATTACTTTTTCTTTCTCGTGTTTTCAAAGCCAGTAAAGGACCTGAAGGCGGGTGGCAAGCCCAGACCAACTATCAGCCGCTATTCATAAAAAAAATATCACGAACGACGTTGCCCAGGTGCCACCACGAAGGAGGTTGTGAGTCGGCTTGAGATGCAAGATTCACTTTACATCCCCATCATTACATCATTACATCTATAATGTGTGTGGGAAATATCCCCATGGATATAATGCCCGGGCAACTTAAAATGTTATCCCAGAGTTTTGATTCCCTTTAAATACCTGATCTTTATCTAATGTGAACATTTCACATCCCAACACATACAAAATAGTAACTAGTACATGTATTTAAAACACATTCGCACTTTGAGCAACAATTTTTCACTTACCACGACAATTTTTGACCGCCACTGGAGCCTACACATATCATATTGGTTTCTATAAAAACAACAATAACAAAAATAAGTTTTATCACGTTGTAAGTCCCTCCACTACATCAATGTTACCTCTCTTATCCAAATTCTGCAAAATACTGTGGTTTTTCTCTTCAGAATTCTTATATTCATCAGAAACTTTCTTAAGTTGTCCGGTAATATTCCCATAGAATAATGTCAGATTGTAATTAAGGTCATCCACACTTTCTGAGCAACTCTTGGCATTTTCAGCATCATCCTTTTGCCTGGTTTCCAATTTTTTAAGCATAACCTCTTGCAACACTGATATCTTTTGGAATTCTCTTAGCAACTCTGATCTCTCTTGACGAGATTGAGTAACCACTGTTTCAATCAGTTTCTTTAATTCATTTTGATTTTGTTTCTGTTCTTCTACTGGGCTATTTTCAAAGTCTGCAGTTTTTTCTTGTTGTTCATCACTGTTATTGTGGACATCAATTTTAAATTGCTCCCATATTTGTTGAACGCTTTCCTCCAAATGCTTTAATTTTCGTTCAATTGCTTCGTGAAATTTCTGCTGCTTATCAGAATATATCTGAAGTCTCAGATCAAAACTCTCCCACTTCAGAGTGTTGTACTGATGAAATATTTCGAATTTACTGTCTTCTAAAGCCGGCGTAGAATGTTGTGCGAAATTTACTTGCGCATCACCCAAGGCATTAGCGAGCGTAAATACACATAAATAAAATACTGCGGGTGTTTTCATTTTATTCGCCAATATAACAATCTGTACTCCAGTGGGGACTTTTGTGAACTGTTTTACAAAAGAGCTTTGTTAGCATTTTAAATTGCTGCAAAATACTATGAAAGCTTTATTTGCCAACAAAAGCAACGCAGCACATATGACGCATTTTGTAGGGAATATTTTCGGTTATATACTTGTCTTTTGAAGTACATTCTCGCATCTGCTGATAGCGTTGTTCCACCATTACGAGTCCAGCACATGTTGTACCAAAACAAAAAATGTTTGGTTTTGATTAATGGGGAAAAAAATAATTTGTAAATTTCACAATGGGGGATTTTCTAATGTGAGTATTTTTATTGTTATTCAACTAGGAGTAACCAGGTTGCTAAGCAGCTCACAACGTCCAAGAGATCACGTATTCCCCTGCTAATGCCATTGAACATCTGTTCAGAAATTATTAGACGCTATGGCTGAGTTTGGTATCCCCTCGAAGCTGATACGACTTAGAGGGACGACACTGACTGACACGAAATGTTCAGTGAAAATAGGCACGAATCAAACAGAGTCGTTTCCTACCAAGCCAGGCTTCAGACAAGGCGATAGTCTGTCATGCGATATCTTTAACATCATAATGGAGACGATCATGCGGAAGGCAGTAGTAAACACAACTGGCACCATCTTTAACAAAAGCCACATGTTGCTCGCGTATGCCGATGATATAGATATCATTGGCTAAGGGCTGCGGGATGTTATTGCGACATTTTCGAACATTGAGAAAAGAGTTTACTCGTTTGGGACGCTGCGTGAACGTTGACCACTACAACATTGAAATGGTAGATGATTTTGTCTCAAAAATAATAATGTCAGCCTGGAAATTAAGAGACGAGTATTGGTCGCAAACTGCTGCTACTATGAGCTGAGCAAGCGTTTTAATGATAAAGTCCTCTTACCCTACCTGTCATGCTTTACAGCGCAGAATCCTGGGTAATGACGCAGGCGGATCAATATATTCTGGGAGATTTCGAGAGAAAAATACTTCGCAAAATATTTGAAATGAATATTCAAACGAATCATGAGCTGTATGTGCTGTACAACGACATCGACGTAGTCATGCGCGTTCAAATAGACCGAATACGCTGGACGAAAATGCTCCGGCTCGAAGTCTTGTAAAAAGCACGATGGGCGGCACAGCACAGTGGAAAATTTTAGTTCTTATCGGATCCAAAATCTGTAACTTTTTTGTTCTTAGAGATAGAGTTCTGAAATTTTTCACGAATAATCTTAAATGTATTTGGAACTATTCTATAAAATATGAAATATGAACAAATATGAACCAGAACATTTTTCAGATTAAAGGTAAGAAGTTTACTATTAGCATATAGAGATGACTTGTTGTTGTTGTAACAGCTTTACAATTCAAATATTACAAATTTTACAAATTTAAGCCGGGGGTTCTTCTTCAATGTTCAGTCCTAAAAATTGGGCTACTTCCACTGGATTGGTCCATAGATCCAATGGGCTAAGTGGAGTAGGGTGGGCTGGGCAATTGAAGATGTGGAAGGTATCGTGGGGACCCTGACCACACGCTGGGCATATATTGGGGACGGCACGGTCTATGCTGGACCAGTAGGCATTGAGCCTGTTGGTCCATCCCGATCTGAGTTGATCCAGGGCCACTCTTGTTCTACGTTTCAGGCTTGTCTCTGTTTCGTCTACAGGAGGTGGGCGACCTCCAAGAACGACATTCATGCGGTAACTTGAAACCGCGGAATAGGTGGCGTCTCTATGAATGTCATTCAAAGCTGCAGTATATAAGGAGTGATCCAAGGGATCCTGTACGTGGTTGCGTATATTATCCTCATATACTCGAAGGTCCTTCCTGACATGCCTTGGGGGAGCATCCATCTGTGTGATGTTAAAGTTGGGATGACTCCTCCAATGACATCCCAGGAGGAACTGTTTTGTCAGCATGACATTGTGTTCGTTGACTGGGAGGACCTTCGTTTCCTCATGTAGATGATGACCAGAGGTTATCTGCATACAGCCCGTTACAGTCCTCAAGGCGGCATTTTGGCAGCTTTGAATATTTCTCCATTGGGTATCACTCAGCGAAGGAGACCACACTGGAGAGGCATAGTTAACCACTGACCGGCCAATAGTTTTGTAGGTAGCTAACAAGGTTTCTTTGTCTTTACCCCAAGTGCTGCCGGCTAGCGCTTTGAGGACCTTGTTCCTACTTCGCAATTTGTGCGTAATTGCAGTGGCGTGAGCTGAGGAGGTAAACAGGCTGTCAAAGGTGACCCCCAAAATTTTTGGGTGGTTCACAGTCAGTATTTGGACGCCATCGACTACTACGCCTAGATTTATGTTTACCTCCTTTGTCCAGGTGGTGAATAATGTTGCTGATGACTTCGCTGGTGAGAGTTTCAAGTTCCGTCCAGTGAAGAAATTATGTAATACTCCGAGATAACTATTTACACGATCGCAAAGCTCATCAATGTTTTGACCCGTCGCCATAATAGTACAGTCGTCCGCGTACGATATCAGATCTACACCTTGTGGTGGTGTAGGGAGTTTAGAGAGGTAGAAGTTAAACAAAAGGGGGGATAGAACGCCGCCCTGTGGTACTCCTTGTTTAACTCTACCGGACTTTGAGCACTTGTCTCTAAACTCCACGAACGACCGACGACCACTTAGATAGTTAGCACTCCATCTCTTCAAATTATTGGGCAGGGTGGATTGCAGGATATCCTGGAAGAGTGTGGTGTGGCTGACTGTGTCGAAGGCCTTCAACAGGTGCCACTAGGAGTGTCCTTTCACAGGGCCTCTGCTGATTCAAACCCTGTGAGATCTTTGTGGTTATGGCGGTTAATGCAGTGGTAGTGCTATGCATTTTACGGAATCCATGCTGGTGGTGAGCTGCTGTTAGGTGGCTGGACATCTGGGGGAGGAGGAGTGCCTCTAGAGTCTTCGCGACTGGTGACAGGAGGGAAATCTGCCTGTAAGATTGTCCCTCTTTCGCGTCTTACCCTTATAGTCTTAACCCTTATAGTCTTATATGCATGTATTTTTTGTAAGAACACTGAATTCAGTCAAATTTTGCGTTAGATCTACGGTTATGAAAATTTAAATCGATAATGAATATGGACTATGTCAGTTAACCGCTTTTGGTACCACCCAAAAAAATGATCTATTTTTGGAAAATTAATATTTCTCCCATAACTTCCAAACGTGTACCTGGGGGATAATGAAATTTAGTCAGTTAATAAAACCTCACTATTTGTCACACCCATTCTGCTATCTCCCAATGATTAAACAAAATCGTATATTGGGTGATGGTCTTTATCAGCCAGTTTACCTTGTACCTTGTATTGGTTTGTCGGCACAAGTGGTAGGTTTTTCAATTATTGATCATCACTAGTCTAGAGTAAAGAATATATAGTCAAAAACTTTGTTTTTACGAAATGTTTTTTATCTAAATAACTTAGTTTTTTAACATTATTGTATGTAACTTCTGTTTATGCACGAATATGCATCTAAAATTTTTATAGTATTTTATTAATATATTAAGCTTTAAAATTCTTTACATATGAGCGCATAGCTAAACGTAGCTCCTAGTTAAAAGTCTTACCAAAGTTTTTGCATGCAGCCAGAACCAAATTACATCATTCAGTTGTTAAAATTTCAAATGTTTTCACTAAAACCTGATCCGTTATTTATAAAATCGAATTCTACATCAAATTACCTTTCCAATAAGGTATATAAATCCTCAATCGTAATGTGAATAATATTAAAAATATGCTCTGAAATATGTTTCATTTTTATAGTAATAAATCGTTGTCGTAAAAAGATATGTAGTGTTCTAGATTTGTACCGCGAGAATCATCCCGGGAATCTAAAAAATTTCATCGAATATATGAAAATAATAGAAATTGTTTCGTTCCCGGACGGTCGTTTGCTTTTATAACTTGCAACATTTTCAGCCACTCAAAGCTACAAAATGTGAAAAAAAATGCTTAAAGATTTCTACTTTTTTATAATCTTCTTTAGTTTGCATATGCGTGGTTCGTCGTAGGGAAAAGTGGTCTAAGGAATAGATATAGATCACACTTAGTACTAAAAATGTCTAAGATAGAAAAATGGGTTACAGTCAAGATGGTGATTTGGCACTTTTTGTATTTTGAATTGTAGTACTAAGCAATACCAACCTTTTAATATAACTCAATTTAGTGTCAATTTTATAGAAGCTTGGAAAATAACTCGTAAATGCTTATTTTGATTCGGGAATTTGGCATTGGTGGGTCAGTATATCGCCAGAATTTATTTTTCTTCGACATTACATAAAATAATCAAAGAGCATTGAATAATAATAATATGCATATCGTTATTTCGTACTGCAGAAATTTGAAAAAAATCTGCTTCACAATATTTTTGAATTTTTAGCACTTAATCGTGATTAATATCAATCATACGTAATCAACAAATCTTGGATAAGAATTATCAATTAGGTAAAATTAGTGTTCCCCCAATTGGTAAACGTGCGCGGAATATAAACTTTGGACCATGTAAGAAGAATTTGCGTAAATTTGGAAAAATTGTGTACCATTAAACCAATCCTACAAAATGGCAGGCTATTGTGTCCGTCTTCTTTAAATTAACTAATGTTGACCACTAAACACATCTTTTAGAAACACTAATAAATAAATATATCAATATATATTCATAAAAAAAATTACATATTTATACACTTTTAATACTCGGATTGAGGCAAAAAGAAAATATGCTATTTAGAATAATTTTTTAAAATAATAATATTCTATATTTATGCAACATTTATTTATAATATTAGTATGTTTCTAAAATAACAAATACCTGCATTTTAAAAATAGTACTTTTATGTTGAATTCGCCTTAAAGACGGCAAATTTCATTTTTTTTAATACTCAAACAAAAACTTTAAAAAGTTTGAAGTTGTATACACTTTAGGAGGAACAGGAAGCAATGAATGTCTTTGGTTCACCTTACAGAATTTTGTGTATTTTAATTAAGTATCAAAGACTAATCCGAAAACTTAGTTTAAAAAATGCAATTAATCGGCGTTTTGGGTGTCCCATACACTACTGTGCGTCATCAGCGTACGCGAGTAGCATGAGGCTTTTGTTGAATACCGTGCCACTCTTTTTTACTGCAGTTTTCCTCATTATCATCTCCATCACTATGTTAAAATGGTCACACGATAGGCCGTCGCCTTGTTTTAGGCCTCGTCTGGTATAGAACGGCTACGTAATATCCTTGCCAAACTTCACTAAAGACTTCGCAACAGTCAGCGTCATTTCGCAAAGGCTTATTAGCTTCCTTGGAATACGAGTAATTTTTACCATTTCGGGAAGTGATGGTACGTTTTGATCTGTTTTTCGTGAGTCTTTACCAGGATTTTCCGCTGTGTGATTATCTGGTCAGTTGTTGATTTACCAGGTCTAAAGCCACACTGATAAGGCCCGATCAGGTTGGATAACACTGGCTTCAGTCTTTTACATAGCACACTCAACAGGACCTCATATGCGATGCATAAATGGATAATCCCGCTGGGGTTAGAGCACACATTTGGATCACATTTTTTTCGCACAGGACATAATACCCTTAGACTCCAATCATCGGGCATGCACTCGTTAAGCCAATCCGTGCGAAGCAGCTGGCGCATGCATGTTATCAGCTTCTCGCCTCCGGACTTAAAGAGCTCTGCCGAAAGTCCGTCGGCACCGGCTGCTTTATCACTTTTCAAACGCGATATTTATCTTTTTACCTCGATTTGACTTGGTGGTGGGCGTGATACCTTCACGTGCGCTGCCTTCTGGAACCAGCAGTTCCTGGAAGTGTTCTCTGCAACACATTTTGCGTATCTGTAACCAGATTTCCATCTTTGTCTTAACAGGAGGGGAGCCCAATACCGTAGCCTTTTGCTTTTACTTTTTAGTAAAATGTCGGGCCTCACCTCTATCCCTGTATCGCTCATTATCCTCGTTCTCCCTTTCTTTCATCTGACGTTTTTTTCGCTTAAATAGCTGTCTCGCCTGTTTTACTGTCTCCTTGTGCCGTTCCCTAACATTACTGGTTACAATTGGCTGTTGCGTTGCCCTATAAGCACGTCCTGTTTCTCAGGCGCTATACGACATTCTTCATCGTACCAGGATTCGTCAGAGCGCCGTTTTTTATATTCTAGCACGGTTGTTGCGATGGTTGCCGTGGAATGTGCAATATGCTGCCACTGTGTATCGGGAACGTCAGAAGTAGAGACGTTGTTTCGTAGAAGTTGGGAGAGCTGGTTGGAGTAGGCAGTAGCTATTTCTGGGGTTTGTAGCTTCGCGATCAGTAAAACAAATAATTTTTATTATATTGATATGATTACTCGATTTAGAAAGTGGGCGGGGTGGTACATTTGTATGGGAGGTACGAGAAGGGGTGTGTTTAGGCTTCCAGATTTATTCTCCATAACTTTATCCTGTTATAGCTTTACTAAATACAGAATTTGGGCACGATTGCGTTGGGTATACTGATATTATTACTACATCCCTAAAGTGGGCGGAAAGGTACATTTGTATGGGAGGTACCATAAGGGGCGTCGCTAGACTTCCAATTTTGTTCTCCAAAACTCTGTCCTGATATAACATAACATAATACAGAATTTAATATTATTACTCTATTTCTAAAGTGGGCGGAGTGGTACATTTGAATGGGAGGTACCAGAAGGGGCGTGTCTAGACTTCCAGATTTTTTCTCCAAAACTTTATCCTGCTTGAACTTTACCAAATACAGAATTTGGGCAAGATCGCGTTAGGTCTTTTAATAATATTAATCGATTTCTAAAGTGAGCGGTACCAGATGTGTATGGGAGGTACCAGATGGGGCGTGGATAGACTTCCAATTTTTTTCTCCAAAACTTTATCCTGTTAAAGCTTTACTAAAAATAGAATTCGGGTACGATCACGTTTGATTTATTGATATTATTCCTCCATTTCTATAGTGGGCGGAAAGGTAGATTTGTATGGGAGGTACCAGAAGGGGCGTGGCTAGGCTTTCAAAAAATTTTCCAAAACTTTATCCTGTTATAGCTTTACTAAATACAGAATTTCGTATGATCCCGCAGAGTGTATTGATTTTATGTCTCGATTTCTAAAGTGGGCGGAATGATGTATTTGTATGGGAGGTACCAGAAGGGGCAGGGCCATGTAGCTCATTTTCAATACCGTAAGTAGTTTTAAGGAAATAATAACTCGTGCAAAATTTCAAAACATTTGGTTGCGTCTTTCCGGACAGCCAGACAGACGGACAGACAGACGGACAGACAGACGGACATGGCTCAAACGACTTAAAAAGTCATGAATCGAATTTTGTTCAAAGAAACCTAGGGTCTAAAGTGACTCCTTCTATGTGTTACACTTTTGGGTCGTATCAAATGATATATACCCTCATCCCTAAGGGTGATGGTGTAAAAATGCATGCATTAGACGGTTAAGAAAATAACAATTTGCTTTCGGTGTGAAAGTTTTACCGATTCATCTGATACGCAATTGCAATTTCTGACATTTGCTAATATTGCCTTAAGTGAGACTCTACTGTTAACTTTTTAAGTTACATCTGTTATTTCTACATCACATATGTGCATATACTATAGATGCATTCAGCACTGTACTGAACATAAAAATGAGCAAATTGCAATAACATTTTCAATATTAGGCTGAGACGATTTTAATACTGGTATAGATTGATTTAGTGCTGATATTTGTAATACTTAAAAGTTAAAGAGTTAGAACCTGATTGAGTCAATATCACAATCTAATGGACTTTAATTATGTTCATTAGGATGGAAGTGAATGTTCAATTATAACATTTTATATATGCCTAGGTACGTGGTATTGTCTGAGGAAATGGATGCTGCATACAAGGCAAAACTGCAGCCAATGGCGACGCGTGCGGTGACGGAGCGTTATAAAGAGAAAAGGAGGGAGATGAAACGCCTGTTCAGACGGAAAAAGCGTCTGTGGAAGAAAAGAGAGAGCCAGGATATCGAAAACTACAGGGATAGAGGTGAGGCCCGAAAGTTCTAACAAAAGGTTAAAAGTAAAGGTTTTGGAACAGGGATCCCCACCTGTAAGGACAGAGACGGAAATCTGGTCACGGACACTCAGAGTGTGCTGCAAATATGGAGGGAACATTTTCAATCTCTTCTCGTTCCCGAAGGCAACATAAGTGACGGAATCGCACCAATCATCGACGATGGAGTAGATTGTCCACCACCGAACCAAAACGAGATCAGCACGGCAATTGCCCGGCTTAAAAATAATAAAGCTGCGGGAGCCGATGGACTGCCGGCAGAGCTTTTTAAAGCCGGCGGCGATGACCTGGTAACATGCATGCACCAGCTCATAAGCACGATTTGGCTCAGGGAATGCATGCCCGATGATTGAAATCTGAGTGTCCTATGTCCCGTGCTTAAGAAAGGCGATCCTAGTGTGTGTACCAACTATCGCGGGATTAGCCTTTTACCCATCGCATACAAGGTCCTGTCTAGTGTGTTATGTGAAAGACTAAAGCCCCTCCTGGCGAACCTGATTGGACTTTATCAGTGTGGCTTTAGACCTGGTAAATCCACCACCGACCAGATATTCACGCTACGACAAATCCTGGAAAAGACCCAAGAAATGCAGATCGATACCTACCATATGTTCATCGATTACAAAGCTGCATTTGACAGTCCGATACGACAGAAATTGTTGGATGCTATGGCTGAGTTTGGTATCCCCGCAAAACTAATTCGACTCTGCGGGAAGACACTGACTGACACGAAGTCTTCAGTGAAAATTGGCAAAAATCTGTCAGAGCCATTTTCTACCAAGCGAGGCTTTAGACAAGGCGATAGTCTGTCCTGCGATCTCTTTAACATCGTAATGGAGATGATCATGCGGAAAGCAGCAGTAAACAGGAATGGCACCATATTTAACAAAAGCCACATGTTGCTCGCGTATGCGGATGATATCGATATTATTGGACGTGGATTGCGAGATGTTACTGCGGCTTTTTCGAGCATTGAAAAGCAGTCGGCTGAAGTGGGTCTGGTGATAAACGAGGACAAAACCAAGTTATTTGTTTCAACGAACAAAGAGTCCACTCGTCTGGGACGCTGCGTGAACGTTGACAACTATAATTTTGAAGTGGTAGATGATTTTGTCTACCTTGGCTCCGCCATAAACAAAAATAATAATGTCAGCCTCGAAATCAAAAGACGAGTATTGATCGCAAACCGCCGCTACTATGCGCTAAGCAAGCGATTTAACGACAAAGCGCTCTCTCGAAAAACAAAGATCCAGCTCTACCAGACTCTGATCCTACCTGTCTTGCTCTACAGCGCAGAATCGTGGGTAATGACACAAGCGGATCAATCTATTCTGGGAGTCTTCGAGAGAAAAATACTCCGCAAAATATTTGGACCCATCATCGTGAACGGCGAGTACCGTCGTCGAATGAATCATGAGCTGTATGAGCTGTACAACGACATCGACGTGGTCAAGCGCGTTCAAATAGACCGAATGCGCTGGCTTGGACACGTTGTACGAATGGACGATAACGCTCCGGCTCGAAAAGTCTTCGGCAATAAACTCGATGGGCGGCGCAGGAGGGGGCGACCAAAACTCCGATGGATAGACCAGGTGACGGAAATGTTAAGTAAGCTTGGTATGACGAACTATCTACGGAGCGCAAAAGACCGAAGCGCTTGGAATGGTTTTCTACGTGCGGCTATTGATACATGAATTTCTGTTGTTGCTGCCAGTAAAGAAGAAGAAGAAGGTACGTGGTATTAAATTAATTAAAAGTTGAATTTTAAAGAACTCCTGAATGTGGTATTCAAAATGTTAGTCACTGTAGTCTAACTTAACTTAACTTAATTTCCCTTTGCACCCCATGAATGAGGTATGGGATAGCTTCTCGCGTTGTTGTGAATTAACACGCTTTTCTATTTTTAGATTCACAACTAACGGCACCTACTTATTTATCGACGAATGCGAACGTCACTGTTTTGAGAAGCTCTTACTAGACACGACGATTGAATCGACGCTTAATACTGCGAAGTTGCTGTCAAACAACATTCGAGGGGAGCCGACAATGAAAGAAAATTGTATTTATTTTTTTCTTTTTTTTTAAGATGACTGGAGCCAGGTTTGAACCTGCGATCTCCCGCATGGTAGTCGCGTGTTCTAACCACTATGCCACGGCCGGTAGTCTAGCCAATTCTAAATCTATATTAAAGATTAGGGTTTTAATAGGCTGTTATGTTCACACACGGAAATACGTGCCACGCTAGTCACCCTTTACATAGATGCACTTACATATATCCATCAAAGGATTTAAATAAACTTTTTGATTTGAACAATTAAGAATGAAAGTACATAAAAACTAACAGCAAAAAAAAATTCAACAGATGCACAAACATATAAAACTAACACAATCCCAAATTGAAGAAGGCAAACAAAACAAAAACTTGAATTAAAGTTTTAATTCGACTACAAAAGTTTACAAATATCTGTATTGTGCACACGAATCAACATGTTCAATAGAGCGGATTGGCAGTTGTGGTCAAAATGTAATCATTTAGATTCTGATTTAAGGCATTTAAAACCTCAGAATTGATATGGATGAGTAATTTTGTCTATACTCTTATTCCCACAAAAACAATTGTGACCATAGTGTCTACTTGAACAAGTTAAGCGCAATGTTCACAATTTTGGTGTATGCATATTACAATATCTAATATATAAAATTCTCGTGTCACGGGGTGCGTGATTGAACTCCTTCGAAACGGCTCGACCGATCCTCATGAAATTTTGTGAGCATCTCGAGTAGGTCTGAGAATCGGCAAAAATCTATTTTTCAACCCCCTAAATGTTAAGGTGGTCCACCAGCGCCGGGAAGGTGGCGCTGGGGTGGGTTTATAATCAAAATTTGAACAAATGGACCAATTTAACTGAAATTCAGAATGTATGTTTGTTTGATCATCAGACAAAATTGTATGTACAAATGGAACCGGTAGGTGGCGTTTGGGTGAATTTTTAATCAAAATTTGAATGAATCGACCAATTTAAGTGAAATTTAGTATGTAAATTCGAGTGATCATGAGAACAAAGTTTCTGTATTAATGGCCCTGGTAGGAATTATAATGAAAATTTTAACGAATTAAACAATTTGTCTGAACTTTAGAATGTATATTTGTTTTATAATGAAAAATTTTTTTCTGTATAAATGGACCCGCTGTTGAGTTGGCTGGAGTTGAATTATTTCGAAAATTTATATCGATTGTCCGATTTTATTCAAACTTAAAATGTATTTTTGGACATGAGAAAATGTTGGATGTATGTTTTTATTCAGTTGCCGGTGTTTAGATTATGATACACTTAATTTTTGGAATGTCATTTAGTCACCAGTGCTAAAATTACATATAAACATCTTTAAAACATCAAAATTATTGAGAAGTCTATATATAAAAATGGATGTACATTTTGATATCACCACTTATTGCGAAATCGGTTGAACCGATTTGTACCAAAATGTCAGTGAAAGTTGGTGATGGACTATAGATGGTCACCCAGACCACAAAACGACTTAAGGTAGAATGGTGAACATTTGTATTAGTACACTTCCTATAAAATTAAAGAGCTTCAGAAAGTGGTTTTTCGCATATTAAACTTTAAGGGGACTAATCCGAAAATTGTTGCTATCACCCAGACCAAACGGTTTATAGGGTTGTTGAGTCAAATGAACAGATTTTTGAAAATTCGTACATGGTAGCACTTTGCCCGTTTTTGTCCAAAAATAGGTCATTTTGTATAGGAGGTATCAGAAGGGGTAGGCCGATATAGTCCATATTCATTCCAAAGTCAGACTCTCACAAGCATACATCGTACGCCAAAAGTGTCTTCAGTGTACTTACAAAAAAAGATATCTATTTAAAACTATGAGGCTCAATTCGGTCATTTGTAAAGAAGGTACCAGAAGCGATTTTGGTTTAATAGGATTTGTCTACTACTACAAGATAATTAAACTGACCAAATTCAACAATCCTCCAGTTGACCGTTTTTAAGTTATTTAAAAAATATAATTTTTTCCAGAATAGGTAATTTTGTATAGACGTACCAGAAGGGGTCGGCTGATATGGTCCATATTCATTATAGATTCAAACTTTCGTAAGAGTACATCTTTCGAAAAATATGAATGAATTCAGTGTACTTACAAAAAAGTTATGTATGTAAGACTATAAGGTGGAATGTGCTCATTTGTATGGGAGGTACCAGAAGGGGTGTGGCAAAGGTTCTGGTGTTCTGTCAGTTTGTCTACTTCTTCTTCTTTCTTCTTTAATGGCAGCAACAGCTGAAGTTTATTTATCAGTAGCGCCGCAAGTAGAAAACTATTCCATGCGCTTCGGTCTTTTGGGCTCCGTAGATAGTTCGTCACACCAAGCTTAGGTAACAGCTCACTCATTTGGTCCATCCAATGAAGTTTAAGTCGCCCCCTCCTGCGCCGCCAATCGAGTTTATTGCCGAAGACTTTTCGAGCCGGAGCATTTTCATTCAATCGTACAACGTGTGCAAGCCAGCGCATTCGATTTGTTTGAACGCGATTGACTACGTCGATGTCGTTGTCCATCTTATACAGCTCATTCGACGACGGTACTCGCCGTTAACGATGATGGGTCCAAATATTTAGCGACGTATTTTTCTCTCGAAAACTCCTATAGTACACTGATACGCCTGCGTCATAACCTAGGATTCTGCGCTTTAGACAGAGTGGTAGGATTAGTGTTTGGTACACTTGGATCTTCGTTAATCAAGAGAGGGCTTAACTATTAAATCGCTTGCTCAGCGCATAGTGGCGGCGGTTTGCGATCTATACTCTTCTATTGATTTTCAAGCTGACATTATTCTTTTTTTAACGGCGAAGCCAAGGTAGACGAGGTCATCTACCACTCTAGACAGAACCTTGTAGGCGATAGGTAAAAGGCTGATCCCGTGAAAAGTGTTACACACTCTTGGATCGCCTTCCTTAAGCACAGGATATAGAACACTGAGATTACAATCATCGGACTTGCATTCCTTAAGCCAAATCGTATTTATGAGCTGGTGCATGAACGTTTCCAGCTCATCGCCACCGGCTTTAAAAAGCTCTGCCGGAAGTCCATCGGCTCCCACGCCTTTGTATTTTTTTTAGCCGTGCAATTTCCATGCTGATCTCGTTTTAGATCGGTGGTGGACAGTCTACTCCATCGTCGATGATTGGTGTGATTGGTGTGTGCTTCCTTAGGGACGGAGCAGAGAACGAAATTGTTCCCACACACACTCTGAATGTCCGTGACCAGTCTCTGTCC
Organism: Muscina levida; assembly: GCA_964034835.1. Classification (NCBI taxonomy): domain Eukaryota; kingdom Metazoa; phylum Arthropoda; class Insecta; order Diptera; family Muscidae; genus Muscina; species Muscina levida. The sequence continues at coordinate 86,214,611 of OZ035881.1, read as the reverse complement.
TTACAGGTGGGGATCCCTGGTCCAAAACCTTTGCTTTTTACCCTTTTGGTAGAGCTTTCGGGCTTCACCTCTGTCACTGTAATTTTCGATATCCTCGTTAATTTTTTTCCTCCCTATACAGTTTTTCCGCCTGAATAGGCGGTTGATCTCCATACTCTTAGCATTTAAACGTTCCGTAACCGAGGGCGTCGCCTTTTGCTGCAGTTTTGCCTTGTATGCAGCATCATTATCTTCAGGCTCTTCGCGACATTCATCATCGTACCAGGGCTTATCTGAGCGTGGTTTTACATAACCCAGCCGCATTGACCGGCAGTGGTCAGAGAATTTGCAATATGCTGTCACTGGGTATCGGGAACATCAGAATTAGGGGGGTTGGTTCGAAGTAATTGAGAGAGTTGGTTGGAGTAGGCATCGGCTATCTCGGTGGTATTGAGCTTTGTGATGTCTAGCTTCCTTTGCGTATGGTTACGAGAGTTTTTAGCATTACTTACACGCGTGTGTACCTTGGCTGCAACTAGGTGGTGATACGAGTCGATATTTGCACCGCGCATCACACGCACGTCTTGAGACATGCTTTCCATCAATTACCACGTGATCAATCTGATTTCTTGTATTTTGATCGGGAGATATCCAGGTTGCCTTGTGGATATCTTTATGCGGGAATCTAGTTCCATTCACTTCCATGTTTCCTGTCGAAGCAAAACTAACTAGTCTGAATCCTTTATCGAAGGTGTTGTTGTGCGGACTGAGCCAAGAGCATCTTCCCTCCCTATCTTAGCATTAAAATCTCCCAGAACAATTTTAATGACATGTGCAGGGCAGCGGTCGTGTACACAAATCAGCGTAATGTAAAAATATATCGCCCTGATGCGAATTGTAGCTATCCAGTCACTTACAGGATTAAATCGCGAGACCAGATGTCGAAATCTCTTTCCGCCTATGAATCCACATCCAAATTCGTATCTTTGTGCATGGCAGTTATTAAAGAAGTCACAGTGTTTTCGTCGAGTGTATCCCTGCCCGTCCATCACTAATTGCATATAAAGGTATAATTTTTATCAAAAACCGGGTATCTCTTAAGAAATTAATGGAACAAATTTTTGAAGAAATGCAAAAAATTTCACGAACCGCCTGTCAAGCGGCCATTGAAAATACCGCTTCAGGTTTCAACATACAACTGATGTAATTTTTACAAAATATGATCAGTATTTGTTTACATTCATAAAACAGTACAACACATGATTTTGGGATTCAATTCTGAGAACTGCACGTGAAAGTAGCCCCAAAAAGAAGAAGTTCTGCATCATTCGTTTTGTCAAGTTACATGCCATAATAATTTAATATCGATTTGAAGTTAGTAAGTATCGTATAGGGGAATTTGTTACGTTTTTGGCTCTTGTTTGCCATAGCATAAATACTATATGGTGGCGTATGATTATCATAAGTAATATACCACGTAAATCATACGTCACGGAGTACAACAGTTGTATTGTAACTGCTAAAAAATAAACCCAGTTCAAAATCATTTGATGAATGGAAAAGTGAAACTGTTGCTTATGTAGGGAAACGTTATGTGAACAGATTAAAGGAATTGTAATGCTTCATTTTCATATAAATCGGACTAGTGGTTCTCGAGTTATGTCTAACAAAAGAGCCTAAAACGTGACAAATTCCCCTATACGATACTTACTAACTTCAAATCGATATTAAGTCATTATGGCATGTAACTTGTCAAAACGAATGATGCAAAAGTTCTTCTTTTTGGAGCTACTTTCACGTGCAATTCTCAGAATTGAGTCCCAAATCAATGAGCTGAAAAATGTTTATCTATTGTAATAGATAAACAATTATCTTGTTTTTCGTCGTTTAAAAAGTAAAAATACTTTTGGTCCATCTTACAAAAAAGTAAGTAATTTAAAGTAATTTAAGTTATTTAAAAGTAATATTTAAGCTACAAAAAATTCGACTGCTATTGCCACAATTTTTCTCCTGAACCATTCTGATTTTTTATCAATGCTTAGCTTAATATGTATGAGTAGTGTGTTATTCACCAGATGTTTATTACCAAAATGGCAAACTATTGTTTTTTGTTTCTTTTTTCCAATGAATCAACTCAAAGCAAAGCGTTTACATTCTGTGCCAAGTCATTTAGAGCCACAAACAGCCAACAACATGAAAGTTATTTGTGGCACAAATTAAACTACCGCAGCAACAACAAATTATCATAGAAGGCATTCATCTGGAAGACAGATCTGGTGGCATCAGTTAATACTCGTTGCGGTGCTCAGAGGATTGTGAAGTAAACCCAGTAACTTTACATCAGCGCTCCTCTTGGTACAATGAATGGAAAAAATATTACCGACGCATAGATACGACCAAAGGAGTGAATGAACAAAGGTTTACACTTTACCTTCATTTTGGAGTGATGGTAAATTGGTCTATTTTGCAAGATTAAAGTTGTTGTGATTATTGTTGTAGTCATTTATATTCATTTTTATATAAATAATAACAACACTAGTTATATTTTCATTCAGCTGTTTGGAAAATCACTTTCTGTAGCCAACCTACGACCAACGACCTTTAGATGTGGACATCTGTCCGATTGTGTGCTTATTAATTTATTATCTGACTCAGTCACCGCTTACAATGTCCAATCAGCCCAATGTAAAACTTTTCAAATTTATGTTTCTGCTTATGTAAATTTATTTTGTACATCGCAAAACGCAGAGAGCAAGTGAAAAAAAATATTGTGAAAAATTGTTCCATGGAACATGAACAATAAAATGTTGAAATAAAGCCACTTTGAATACGAAAAGAATTAAAAATGAAATAACTGTAATCACAAAAGCAACAGCAAAATTTTATGCAATAAAGACCAAAATCCGCAGTTAAAAGTCCTTTTAAAAGCGAGTAAACGCACAAAGGGCTCTACAGCTATGAACACAGTAACAACAACAACAGCAACTACATTTACCATTACCCATAAGGGATAACGATAGAACAACAGGCGGAATGCATAAATAACAGGAGCAGCAAAAATGTGAAGCGATTAAAGATATTTACTGGCCACCACCACCACCAAACAGACCACCAGCACTCAAATTATTAAGAGTGCTTGAACGGATGGTATCTTGTCCTTTTGCATTAACTTATTTTGAAAATATTTTCGAATTACTTTGCTTTTTTGTTGGAAATTTAAGAGAACAATAAGAACGTATTAAACTTATTAATTTTGAAAAAAGTTTATGAAAATTAAAACTATATTCATTAGTTATACCATTACCCTTAGGGATGAGGGTATATATTATTTGATACATAAAAAGTGTAACGCATTAAAAGAGACGAGTTGGACCCCAAGTATCTTAAAACCAAATTTGTTTCAGGACTTTTTAAGACGACTGAGCGATGTCTGTCTGTATGGCTGGTGAGCAGGATAACTCGAGTAAACCGTTAAGGATCGGTATAATATTTTACCAGTATTCATATTTTTCAAGCCCTTCTGGTAACTCCCATACAAAATTTCCTATTTTTGGACAATTAATATTTATTTCATAACTTCTAAACGGACGACCGGAGGATGTTTGAATTTGGTCAGTTTATTTATCGTGCAAAAATAGACAAACCCTAGGAAAATCAGAAGTGAATATGGACTACATCGGTTAACGTCTTCTGGTACCTCCCATACAAAATGACCTATTTTTGGAAAATTACTATTTCTCCCATAACTTGCAAACGGACACTTCGGGGGCAATAAATTTAATTTATCTTATAAAAGGTTAATTCATCTTATAAAAGGAGTCAAAACCTCAAAAAACCTAACTACTTTATACACCCCTTCTGGTACCTCCCATACAAATGACCGAATTCACCCTCACCCTTTACATACATATCTTTTTTTGTAAGTACACTGAATTCAATCAAATTTTGCGTAAGTTGTACGGTTATGAAAATTTTAATCAGGAATTAATATGGATTATATCAGTTAACCCGTTCTGGTACCTCCCAAACAAAATGACCTATTTTTGGAAAATTAATATTTCTCTCATAATTTCCAAACAGACATTTTTTTCCTCCCCCTACCCCGGAAAAACAGCCAAAATGGGTTTTTTATCGCTGCTTTTTTGTTTGTGGCTCAATCGTTAAATCAAAGGCATTGGTGTATATGTTTCGACGAGTACTACATTTGTCCTATAGATGTCGCTGACATACGGCATCATCTTTTAATAATGGCCTCATTTAGAGCAATTTCTACCCCTAAAATGTAAAAATATTTTTTCATAGGATTAAAGCCCTTTAAAAACCAATAACATTTTGCTTTGGAAGTATACAGTTTTATTCAAAGACAAAAAAGTTACGAATGATAAGATGTATTTACAGCATTAACAAAAAACATTTATTTATGTTGTTTGCATTATTATCGCATGCGCTAATGATTCTATACTTTGTAGCTCTAATTGTTGCATAAGTCTTAATGACATCGAAAAAAATTTAAATATTTTCTTAAGATAATTCATTTTTAATCTAGTTACCGACGAAATAAAATTTTTATTACAAATAAAATCCCAAAAAGAGCAAAGATATGTATGTAATTACAGCAAATATTGGCGCGACTCAAGGTCCGTTCACGACTTTTTGGTTTGGAATAATTTTTCATTTTGATTAGTCATTCCAAGCGCTGATTCACTTACATTTCACACTAATGTTCAGTGTTGCAAATTGCATGGGAAGAATACAAGTGCATAATAATGTCTACATGTATTTTATTATTAATTCTTCCATTGTGGACCAGACATCTTTATAATTTCGTTGCTTGAATATTGGTGACGCTGAATATCTTCATCCGCATGTTTGAAAACACTGTTTGCGCTAAAAAGTATGCAATAACTTGTATTTAATTTTTTTCCATATCGCTAAGAAGTATGCAATAGTTTTCTGGAAAAAATATTAGTGTTGATGCTGTAAATACATCTTTTCATACGTTACTTTTTTGTTTTTGAATAAAACTGTATACTTCCAAAGCAAAATGTTCTTGGTTTTTAACAGAGTTTAATTCTGGAAAAAAATATTTTTAAATTTTTTGGGGTAGAAATTGCTCCAAATGAGGCCATCATTACAAGATGACGTCGCATGTCAGCGACATCTGTAGGACAAATGTAGTACTCGTCGAGACCTATACACCGATGTCTTGTATGTTACGATTGGGCCACAAACAAAAAAGCAGTGATAAAAAAACGATTTTGGCTGTTTTTCCGGGGGATGGGGGAGGAAAAAATTTTTTTTTAAGTTGTCTCGAGGTGATCTTAAATATTTGCCCCCGACTTTGGAAAAAATTTTCCGTGACCCGGTCTAGTATATATCAGTCAGTTTACCTGGCTGAATTTTCTGTACTGGCTTTATATATCGAAATATATTAAAAATTAATTATTTTTTTATGAATTTTCTATTTTACATGATTTTTTAACTTGTTTGTAGTACATATTTGCGTCATCCTCAAAAAAATGTGGTATACAAAAATTATTTTTAATTTTTAAAATTTTTTTTTAATTTTTAAATTATTTTTAATTTTTGTGGGTATCTGAATTGTGACGCCTATGGTTATAAATATCATGATTTAAAATATGTTTTCAGATTTTCTTCATCAGCACAGTTTTTTAGTTTTTTGGATTTAAATTTTTTCAGCTTTCTCTTTGAGTCATTCAAATACATTTTGCATAAATGTAATAAAAACTTTATTTGATCCAACAGAATCTTTTTTAAATACAATAACCGATACTAGTAAAGCTTAAAACATGAAAAATAAGATGAACAAATATATATTACCTATTAGTTAACAAAGTTATTTATTTATTTTAAACTGTTTGTTTGTTAGTTTTAGTCGATCGTGTTTTTATATATTAAATTTACGTTAAGTGTATCAAATGATACATCAAATTCGGCTTACGATCAGAAAAGTGTTTTTTATTTTTGGTCAAATTCAGTGTGTCGCGCACTAGGATGACGCGTTTCGAACTCCATGACAAAGGGGTCTGAAGATGAACTTGTTATTTATTTATATTATGCTGAATATCCTTGCAGTCTAGTAAAAAATTTCAGGAGCAGTCAGGGAATATAATAGGAATATTTTTCCTTCGTAACGCTTTTCTAAAGTTAGAATGTCTTTGTGAAACCTTTCAATATGTTCATCGGACACGTCGCTGCAGCATTCATTCAATCCAAATAAGAGGGCACATTGAAGGACTTGTTGCATCCCAAGTTTATGTGGAATATTAAAAAGAGTATAAGGTGATTATAAAATAGAATAGGGCGATATTTGCAGCAGAACAGGCATGTTGCTGATGTTGCCAAAACTTATTTTCAAATAATCAAAAACTCTTCCTGATAGCAATATTTTGATTACGTATTTGTATTTAAAACACAAGGAAAAAACCCCTTGTCGAACAGTGTAATCGATATGTCAGTAATAAAATTTTGTATAATGTGATCAATAACAATAAAAAACCAGTACAGAAATTTCAGTCAGTTAAGCTGACTAATAAATACCATCACCCAATATAAGATATTGTTTAAGTCTTGTGTTATTGAAATGTAGCGATTTGTAATTAAAACCAGTTAGAATGTTTCAGTCGGGCAACCCGACTTACATTTACCCTTACCCTCAGTAAAATAAATAATTGTCTATTATATTGATATTATTACTCGATTTCGAAAGTGGGCGCAGTGGTACATTTGTATGGGAGGTACGAGAAGGGGTGTGGTTAGGCTTCCAGATTTATTCTCCATAACTTTATTCTGTTATAGCTTTACTAATTACAGAATTTAGGCACGATTGCGTTGGATGTACTGATATTATTACTACATCCCTAAAGTGGGCGGAAAGGTACATTTGTATGGGAGGTACTATAAGGGGCGTCGCTAGATTTCCAATTTTTTCTCCAAAACTTTGTCCTGTTATAACATAACAAAATACAGAATTTGGGCACGATCGTGTCGAGTGTATTGATATTATTACCTTATTTCTAAAGTGGGCGGAGTGGTACATTTGTATGGGAGGTACCAGAAGGGGCGTGTCTAGACTTCCAGATTTTTTCTCCAAAACTTTATCCTGCTTAAACTTTACCAAATACAGAATTTGGGCACGATCGCGTTAGGTCTTTTAATAATATTAATCGATTTCTAAAGTGGGCGGTACCAGATGTGTATGGGAGGTACCAGATGGGGCGTGGAAAGACTTCCAATTTTTTCTCCAAAACTTTATCCTGTTATAGCTTTACTAAAAAGAGAATTTGGTTCCGATCACGTTTAATTTATTGATATTATTTCACCATCTCTATAGTGGGCGGAAAGGTAGATTTGTATGGGAGGTACCAGAAGGGGCGTAGCTAGGCTTTCAAAATTTTTTTCCAAAACTTTATCCTGTTATAGCTTTACTAAATACAGAATTTGGGGACGATCCCGTAGGGTGTATTGATATTATTACTCGATTTCTAAAGTGGGCGGAATGATGTATTTGTATGGGAGGTACCAGAAGGGGCGGGGCCATGTAGCCCATTTGCAATACCGTAAGTAGTTTTGAGAAAATAATAACTCGTGCAAAATTTCAAAACATTTGGTTGCGTCTTTCGAAAGTTATCGTGCGAACCAGCCGGACAGCCACCAGACAGACAGACAGACGGACATGGCTCAAACGACTTAAAAAGTCATGAATCGAATTTGGTTCAAAGAAACCTAGGGTCTAAAGTGACTCCTTATATGTGTTACACTTTTGGGTCGTATCAAATGATATATACCCTCATCCCTAAGAGTGATGGTATAAAAATCTGTAGAGAGCCCCCTTAGGGGGTGAAGATAGGAATTAGGTATGTTTGGGAAAAATGTAAGGAGCAAAAATGACTGGATGTCGGTCATACATTTGAACCCTCTAGGGGCGATTTCGAGCAGTTGTGGGCCTTGTTGTGGATTTTTCCCAAGAACGAAAAGTTTCTCGGTAAAAACCGGGGGCTCGATTTGGCATTTGAAAGCGCCTTTAGTTTTGCTGCTTTTGCCGTTTTAGATTTTGACATTATATCCAAGATCGAAATCGGTGGTTGTTGAAAAACTCTACTTTTTTTATGTTTTGTTTATTTATAGAACAAGAACGGGCGTAAATTTAAGATATTTAAACGTTTAACCTAGGCCAACATGTAGCTGATTTGGCTGTTACATTTGTAAAAAAAGCAAAGTTGAAGAGATTTCCTTGTTTTTAGGAAAAACAACAAAAAATTTATGTAAAAAATAAGAAATATGCTTAAAAAGGGATATTTTCTAAAAAATATGCTCTACAAAATATAAAATATGCTTTAAAAAAGGATATTTTTAAAAAATATGGTCTTTAAATCGAAATATACTAAATTATGACTTTATGAGTAAAACATGCAAAAATATGCTCTAACAAATAGGTGTAAAAATACTTGTAACAGTATAAAGCATATAAATACCCTACCCATTTGTTAATATCTCGTTCTAAAAAAAAACATACATTTGCATATTTCCGGTTGCCCTGATTATCACAATGTTTATCGTCTTTTAGCAAATCTAATGCTAAACATGACAATTGGGAAGTTGGATGCACTGAATTATTTACACTTTTAGCATTGCAAGTAATGTGATTCTTAGTACAGTAAACGTACTTTTTGGTACAATTAAAATAAAAAGTCAAGTTTATCTGAAAACCCCACATTAGCGAGTCGAAAACTATAGTCTTTCAGGGAGTTAGAAAGACTACTCTGAGAAAAAATTTTTAACTTAAATTAAAAAAAAAAAGTTTTGTTTGAAAGGCTCATGATGACTCAAAAAACTAATGATGCAGTTCGGTTCCTCGTATCCGAATTAGGGTAAAACCGTCGAGTCCGGTCATGTAATTTACATTTTTTGAAAAAACTATCACAGTGTAAATCAATGAGAAAAAGAGGAGGTACTTTTTAAAACTTGATTATTCCACATTTAACATAGCGGAGTGTTTTATATTTTTGAGAAATCTCTATAATTACACCAGAAAAAAAGGCATGTGCTCATCGAAAGTAGATTATTCCACTTTAAAATGACATTACCCAATTCAAATATACATTTTTGGAACAAAATTAATATTAGAAGTTTTTCAGCTAAATGACGGCATGGCACTGAATTCTCATTGGCTGCTCTTGCATTTCGTAAAAAATGCTTCTATATTAAGACTCATACAAGGAGACCTACAGATTGACGTCGAATCCGAACGTCACCTTTTTAAGAAGCAAAGGAGGTATTTGCCTCATCTGACCGTATCTACAGCAAATGCCGTTTGACTCGACCACTCGGAAGTTGCTGCTTACAACAACGACAGGCTCAAACCGCTTAATAGTCGCGTGTTCTAATCATTATAGCACGGTCTGCTACAGAAATATGTAGTTCGAAAATAGAAACCCGGTTTCATTAAAAAGCGTAGAACCGCGTTATCTGCAAAAACATGTTTATAATTCACTAGTAACCGAGACCATTTTATTTCAAGGAAAGCATTTAACTATGTTAGCAATATGTCATGATTTTGACTGACAGTTGTCTTTTGCCAAAGGCTACCCAAATTGCTCAAGAGCATTACGTAGTTAGTTACTTTCTAGTCGCTACGGATAGTAAACGTTCGCACGGCAATTGTAAAATACATTAAAAAGGATTATTTGCAATACATGGAATTTAAATATAATTAACATAGATTATCGTTTAAACGAACAAACGCTGTATAATAATTAAAAATAAAGGTAGAAACCAACTAAATAACCTTAATTAAATAATACAATAATCATCATAATTCTATCATGCAATTGTCTGAAACCGGAGCAATTTTTACGAAAACACGGAAAAAAACTTAATGATTATTAAAATTTTTACAAAAATCCAACTTTTAAGCGCCATAACTTCGTCATTTATTATTGGATTTTAAACAGCTATCGTTTTTTTTTTAAGAAAAAATTTTATTATCTTTTATTACAAACACCAGTGAACTAAAATTAGAGAAAATGTCATTTTAGTAGACCTCTACCTTTTTTCAAAACACTAAAAATGAAAATTTGACGATATCTCAAATCCGTTCTACTTTCCACATATCTGAGAGAAGATTTGAATTCAGCATGACATTTTACATAAGGATCAACTATTTAGAAGCTGAGTGCTGGGTGCTTGTGAAAACTCAAAAAAAAAATGGTTTATCTCTTTTAGATTAAGAGAAAATCACATCTCCATTTTAGTTAGTAGCTCTGAGGTATGTAACTTCTACGTTCTATATCTTTCGAGCCTTAAATTAAATATTTTTAAAAATGATTCTAATATAATTTTGAAAATTTTTAAAAATATTTAATTTTAGGCGTGAAAGATATAGAACTTAGAATTGGAGATGTAACTTTTTTTCTTAGCAGGGTAGACAACGACAGTGTGAAAAACATTATTTTAATATTTTGGTTAAAGAAAATGTGGGTATGCAGATTTACAATAGGTTTACAATATAGGTGGGTCAGTTGCTGAAAGGCCAAACTTCACTTTTCAAAAATTTCTCAATTCTGTTTTGTTATTATTTAATTAATTTTGATCTATTTGAAAATTATTTTGTTCTTTTATTACACCGTAAATAGGTGAAAATGACACACCAAATCGCCGAGACACGTCAAGCTAATTTTGGATCGTAGAATCCAGTAGTGTATCCCGTTTTGAAAAGTTAGCTCAAAATCACGAGATATTTCATTTTAAATTTGTAGTAGATTTAAGGCGATTTTTGATCGCTCGTTATCTACTCAGAGTGAGCGGTACCCTGGTCAGCGTCTGACCCAGAATGGGCGGCTGTAATATAATCCTGGCAGGAGGAGAAAACTGCGACGTGGTGCGCTGGGCTTGCAACCCGCCACCGACATTTGAACTATTGCAATGAAAAGAAGTAAGAAAAAATAAAATGTACCCCCAAAATGTTGACGACCACCGCAAACGAATTAAGGACCATGATTTTAGGATATGCACCTGGAATGTTAGAACACTGTATAGACCAGGTGCCTTCATCCAACTGGCGGAAGTCCTCGAAGAATACAAGGCTGACATAACCGCTTTACAGGAAATCCGGTGGACGGGACACGGGTGTTCGCGCATGAAGACGTGCGACATCTACTATAGTGGCCATGCGGACAAGCACGAGTTTGGATGTGGATTTGTGGTTGACAAGAGACTGCGACACCCAGTCTCAAGGTTTAACCCGGTGTGTGAACGTATGGCCACCATAAGAGACAAAACAATGTTTTTCCACATAACACTTATATGTGCCCATGCTCCGACAGAAGAGAAAAGCGATGAGGACAAAGACGAGTTCTACGATAGCCTAGAAAATGTATATGACCGTAGCCCCAGCCATGACATCAAAATTGTACCAGGCGATTTTAATGCTAAAATAGGCAGGGAAACCGCATTTGAGCCTACAATCGGAAAATTCAGTCTGCACACCGAAACGTCGAACAATGACATCAGACTGATTGATTTCTCTGCGGCAAGAAATATGGTAGTTAGCAGCACTAGATTTGACCATAAAAATATTCATAAGGCAACATGGTTATCTCCAGATCATTTGACGAGGAATCAGATAGATCACGTGGTAGTCGATGGAAGGCACGCATCGAGTGTTCTGGACGTACGAGTGATCAGGGGTGCGAACATTGACTCCGATCACTTCCTTACCGCAGTTAAGGTACGCACTAGGCTAAGCATGGCGAAAAAGTTGGACATCGGTAAACTGCGGACCAAAGAGGTAGCGGACGCCTACTCCAACCACCTAACTCAACTGCTGCGGAATGCTCCAACCCCTGATAATATAACCTCGCAGTGGCAATATATAGCCGACTCCATAGAACGGACTGCGAGAAGCGTACTTGGGTACTCAAAGCCGTCTCAAGAAGATGCCTGGTACGATGATTAATGTCGCAATGCCACGAGAGAGACGGATGCTGCATACAGGGCAAAACTGCAGCCAATGGCAACGCGAGCTGTTCGTGAACGGCACAGGGAGAAGGGACGAGAGGCAACTCGTCTTTTTAGAAGAAAAAAGAAGGAGCTGAAGAAGAGGCAGGATGAGTGCACTGAGTTGCTCCGAAGTAGAGGGGAAGCCCGAAAATTCTACAAGAGAGTTAAAGCGAGAATGCGTGGAACAGGGTTGCCCTCCTGCAAGGACAGCGATGGTCAGCTAGTGACGGACCCGGATAACGTTCTGAAGATATGGAGAGATCACTTTAGAAATTTACTGGATACTGACACCACTCCAGAAGACCCCGCTCCAATCCATGACGATGGTATTAACTGTCCACCTCCGAGCCAGAGCGAGATACGTATGGCCATCTCCCGCCTTAAAAACAACAAAGCTGCTGGAGCCGATGGTCTCCCTGCTGAATTGTTTAAGGCTGGCGGGGAGGAGCTGATTATGAGCATGCATCAGCTCATGGAGAACTTCTGGCAAGAGGAGAGCATGCCCGGGGATTGGAGTCTCAGTCTGTTATGTCCCATATACAAGAAAGGAGATCGTAGTGAATGTAAGAACTATCGTGGAATAAGCCTATTACCAATTGCGTACAAGGTCCTTTAAGCATATTGTGTGAACGTCTAAAGCCAATTGTAGAAAAACTAATTGGACCATATCAGTGCGGCTTTAGACCTGGCAAATCTACGGCGGATCAAATATTCACCTTACGACAAATCCTGGAAAAAACCCATGAAAAGCAGATCGACACCTACCACCTATTTGTCGACTACAAAGCTGCCTTCGACTCTCCGATAAGGATATAGAATAGGCTTTATCAGGCCATGTCTGAGTTTGGTATTCCTGCAAAGCTGATTCGACTTTGCAAATGTACCTTAGACAACACCAAATCCTCGGTTAAGATTGGTAAGGATCAGTCTGAACCATTCAACACGGAAAGAGGTCTCAGGCAGGGCGATAGCCTCTCCTGTACACTATTTAATATAGTTATGGAGAAGGTGATAAGAAAGACTGGTGTCAACATGTCTGGCACCTTATTCCACAAGAGCCACATGCCACTAGCCTATGCCGATAATATAGACATCATTGGCCGAAATCTGCGGGATGTTACTGCAGTTTTCTCATCACTCAGCAAAAATGGGTTTAGCGGTCAATGAGGACAAAACAAAAATAATGATTTCGACGAACAAAGAGTCCTCTCGAAGAGGACGCACCGTGAACGTTGACAATTATTGTTTTGAGGTAGTCGACGAGTTTACCTACCTCGGATCTTCCGTCAATAAGAAAAATAATGTCAGCCAAGAAATTAAACGGAGAATAGTGCTAGCCAATAGATGTTTCTACGGACTTCGGCAGCACTTTAGTAACACCACCTTATCTCGAAATACTAAGAAACAGCTATACCAGGTGCTTATCTTACCTGTTCTGTTGTATGCTGCCGAATCATGGGTGCTTACTACAACGGACATACAAAACCTGGGAGTATTCGAGAGAAAAGTACTCCGAAAAATATATGGACCTATCTGTGTCGAAGGCGAGTTTCGCCATCGGATGAACCATGAGCTGTATGAGCTTTACCACGACATCGACGTAGCTAAAAGAGTCAGAATGCAACGACTACGATGGCTGGGTCTTGTTGCCAGGATGGATGTAAATGCTCCAAAGGTGTTTGAAGGCGACCTTGAAGGACGGCGCAGAGCAGGGAGACCCAAACGTCGTTGGAAGGACCAAGTGGTAGGCGACGTGCCATCATCCGGTAGGACTAACTGCAGAACACACGCAGAAGACCGAAGCGTGTGGAATTCTTTATTACTTCAGGCCTCAAATTAATGAACTACGTTTCGTAAATTGTAATTGGCCACTTAAGTAAGTAAGTAAGTTATTTAAAAGTTTTCCATTAAGAAATATAAAATTTTTTTCGGAAGTTTTTCCAATTAATTCCACATTAATTAAACGCGTTGGCTGCGGCGGGGCTCGAACCCCGATCATTCGGAGGAGAGCCGTGTGTCTACAGCATTATGCCACTGTGCATGTCATTCACGCTCCCTTCGTTGTTTCAGGTCTGTAGAAGGCATAAATCCTTTACGGAATGAAAGTAATAGCTGATTATATTAAAATTCCGGAAAGTTATCAGTTACAAAACTGCTTTTTATTTCGACAAAAAAAAATATCAGGAAAGGACCTTAAAATGGGACTTTACAACATTCAAATGTTCTACAAAAATATTGCTTAGAAAATTATAGTGACAATTCTCAACACGCATGCTCTTTTAACATTTTCTGGGAACAAGTAATCTAAACTGAAAACAGTACACATTTATGTTCAATTTTGAAAAATATGGATGAACCTAACGGCTTTTTTAGAGCAGGTAATAGGATACTATGTAGGATATCAAGGATAGAAATTTAATTACAAGTTATACGTTGCGATCGCCGAATATATTTGAAACTGTCCTTTTAAATGTTGTAAGTGCTGTAAAACTATCTTCTGACATGATTTATTCAAAGGGTGGCATTGAAACCAATAACTTAAAGGAAGGATACATTATAATATTTTCTTAAAAACGGTTTAAATCAATAATATTTTAAACCTTGTCTATTTTTCTAAAAAGTTATAAATACCCTTCCATTATTGTTTAATTTCTTTTTTGCTGATAGATTTTTTTGTTTATACATAGTATGTATCAGAGAATGACAAAATGTATAATAAGAGTACTGATGAAGTATTAATGTCCAAACGTGTACATGTGTAAAGAGTAAACGATCACATCATGCCCATACCCGCACACACTTGTGCATTGGTACACCCAAGTACACGAGAACCCAGCACATGTTGTTACAAGTGTTGGTTGTGTTGGGTGCTAGTTATACATGGCATGTTCCGTAGAGTATGGGAATGTACATGAGTACACCTGAGTACTCATGTCACCCGTAGTGTTTAGAAGAGTTGACGAATGTAAGAACGATCAAACACGATGATCTATGATGATCATTATCGTAGCTAAAAAAACTTCATAATTAAGTTGAGTCTGCTTCCGCTTCTGACCTCGTGTGCGTCGAGTGTATTTTGTGTATACTTGTGTATGAGAAACAAAAGTAAGGGTAGGTGATGGTAAGGTTCGTTATAAATGGTGTGCAAACGTGTCTTTATCAACGCAAGTAAGAGTTTGTAAGTATTCTCTGTGTGTTAGGTATAGTTCCACACAAGTATACAAATTATGGGTATGTACTTAAGTATACATTAATGCCGAGTACTTATTGTCATTCTCTGGTATGTATATCGAGCACCTATATTCAAAAAATGCTAACTCAAAAAAGATGACTTTTCAGGAAAGCTAAAAATATATTTATTACTAATATTGAGTACAATTTTCATGTGAGTTGAGACGATCCTGTGATTAGTTTTTATTAAGTTTGTTAAATGTAGCTAAACGATCAGAAAGGTTTTTTATTGTCAAATTAATGGCAGTCCCTAGTGAGTAATAATGAATTGTCATTAATATTGGCAATAAAAAACCTTTCTGATCGTTTAGCTAAATTTAACAAACTAAATAAAAAGTTATTACTAATATGTCAAAATATTACAATATTTTGAAAATTAGGTTTGTATAACAAAATCTTTGCCAGATTCTTATTCAGCAATACAAATGTAACGAGATTAGAAGTAGAATTATACTACATTAAAATTTTTAAAAATTTAAAATTTACTATGTGTGTTAGCTTTTATTTTCAAACAAAAAAAAACTTAATTTGAGATAGCAGAATAACAAAAATGTGTATAAAACGAGAACAAATTATTTTTTTGCATTGAAATTTGTATTACATATGGGGATTGTATAGGATAGCTATTTGCCGTCAGAAACTCAGTTTGACCAAATTTGAGTTAGCATATTTAAAATTTAGGATTTCGATATTATAATATAGCCTTTTTTAGTAAAAAGGGGGAAATTTATAAAAAGAAGCAAACAATAGTTTTCTCCATAATTATAATGTAGGAAATAACAGTTAAGGGATGAAAATCGATCGATTTCAAAACGATCGTTTTTAAAAGGTCTGATGTGTTTCGAACGATTTTAAATTCATTCCTGGCTTTAAGTCCTATGTTTTTGAAAAATATAACAAAAAATTAAAAAGAATATACAAAATGTATTTATTATGATTCTATTTCAAGATTCTTAAAACGAAAATTTTAGTTTTCAATCGTTTCGTTTTCAAAATCGATTTTTATCACATACCTGTATATGTATATATTTTAAAGAAGAGCAACAATAATATTCTGTACAATGGGCCAGCCATTAAAACGAAACATTGCTTACGATGTGCCAATTTATGGATGTGTTTGCAGTCTTTTGAGATATATTCAAAAAATTTAATTTTAAAACTTATTTAGAGAGATTCATTAATAATTTTATTATATACATGAATTGAAATGATTTTTAATAAAATCCGCACGACTTCGTTCATCTGTATTTTTCATTGTATGCTGTAAAGCATGTTGCTGCTCCATTAAATTTAGTTTTGCTGTAAATAAATAGAAAATAAATTAAACGATTTGGTTAAGAATTAAAAATTTAACAAATATTACCCATTGCAGTATCCTCCCACTCTACGGCCATATTATGCAGCAAGGCCAAAGCAATGATAATGTGACGCACTGCATTTGCTGAACCAAATATTTCATCATTCAATATGGCAAAACGTTGTTGCCAAAGTTGAAGACACCTGCGTGCTGGTTCATAAGTTAAGCGCAAGGAGCTGTTGAAAGCTTGTTCAGCTAAAGTGATTGGACAGGGAACAGGAGTATATAGGTACGAAGAGCATTTCAATACCGAATCGCCAAGCAAAAGACGACCACGAAATTCATTTTGCTCAAATCGCTCCTTAATTCTACTCTCTGCAAATATTTCCGCTGCCGTTTTATTACCATCTACGTGAGTTATTACATGGCAATCCAAGTCACGTATTTTAAAATTGGCATCCGATACTATTTGTATGTGAAGTTTATCTTCGGCCTTCGGTGTTGTAACTTCACGCCGCATCCGCTTACATTTTATCATTGTGAGATTTACGGCACCAATAACTTGAGGCATATGGGCCAAGTCGTAAAAGGCTTTCGTTACTTTCTCCTTTTCAGCCAACAAGCAAGGCATTCGAATGTAGCGCGATGCTTTGTAAGATAATGCTTCTGCTACCCGTTTACAAATTTTCAGTAGAGTTCGGATTGTAATGCTATGAACCTGAGCAGTGATTTCTGGATGCTAGAAAGAAAAAAAAAACAAATATTATTAATAGCTGTTTATTTTCAAAAAGGTGTATTTATCATTTTATCATCTACCATTCTTGGAATAGTGCGAATTATACTGAACAACAATTTGAGTAGTGGTGTAAACAACAACAATTAAGTAAAAACCAATGTTAGGGAAAAAATAGCAGTGACGCTTTTGTATATCATAATTGATGGAAAAATACTTTGTTTTCTAAATCCATATTTGGAACAAATTTATAAAAATTTTCGCATTATGTTGTAAAGATTATCTTACATACATCATATTGTCTAAGTAAAGAGTAGTGTGTTATGGCATTAAACATCCGCATATATCGTTTCTCAACGACCCAAATTACTGTGTGCCGCCCAATAATCCATATAGTCTCTCATTACCTCTGTTCTGCCCCAATAGCGCAATGCTGCCATTATTTGTGTCTCTACCGGAACTTGATTCTTCCTCTTGTTTACTTCGCCGCCACATTCAATCTCTAAATCGTCTTTTATCATCTCGACCAAACGCCGCATACTCTCCTTGCTGTATCTATAGCTATGCTGAAATTCCTCATCTGTCAAGTCCACCAATGGATTAAAACGTCGCTGTTTGGGCCACTTTTTTCTTCTCCGGCTCAACCTGCGACTTTTGGATACACACAAATTCGTATATTGTCGACTGCAATTAATATTTCGTATAATTCGATCCATATTGAGGAATTCATTGAAAGTATTGAAATCATTTAAGTCGCTCTGAAATTGTTCCATTATTTCCAATTCCATTTTTACTTTGCCCCCGGAAATGGAACTTAAGAATTGTTTGGTGTTGTTGAGCTCGGAAAAGAGAAAATTCGCTTATAACAAATTTGTTTTTGTTTTTGATACACTCAAAAAAAAACTAGTGAGGAAAATTGGATACACAGAGTTGCCTGTGAATTGTAGTAGATAAAATGTGCATACAGATAAAAAAAACCGGTGTGTAAAAAATTGTAACGACTGTAGTGCCGAATAGGTCGGCATATATAGTAAAAGCTTCTAAAACAGTTGTCGTTCGGATTCATCTATAAAATGTAGATCCCGTTTAGGTAATTTCAAAAATACAAGCGTGTTAAAAGGGCACTGGGGTGTTTGCGGGGCAATGATGTAATGGATGTATTTCCATAGGTTGAGGGAAGAAATAAAAACCCAAGTGATATTAAGTGTTTTGTTGCTATTGTCAATAGCGTTTATTTGTGTTACCTTCGTATAAAGGATTTGAGTGTACCAATGTTTATATGTTAAAAGGGTCGTAGAACCCTTGTATGAGATATAGGTAGGATGGAGCCAAGATGTATTAATAAAGGTGGAGTTATCTGCACAACAAATTTGTCATTGACAATTTATTTTGTGTAGTTCCTCTCTAGTGTCAAATTCTCCATACAAAATTTTGACAACCGAAAGGCGCCACTCGGCGAGTATATGTAAGTTGACAGCGCAGAGGCACCAAAATCAGAAAAAAAGTTAAAACCAGCTGGCTGTTAACGCCACCTGTATTAATACATCTTGGATGGAGCCGTAGATGCTCTTGTAATAAAAGTGGGTATGCTAAGGATGGAGCCGTAGATGCTCTTCGTAGGAAAGTTCGTATAAACTAGTCTATTGCAAGATCTAAACCAAGATGGAGAAGGTGGCGCCGATAGTGTTATCGATATGAGCTTTAAACAATTTGCCTGAAGTTGTCATAAGAAGGAGTTTATAACAGATAGTATTAAGTGATTGTAAATCGTATTGTGGGCATGAAAAAGGACGTTTAGACTTAAACAGGGGTTTTAAGGGGAATTTAGTAAGTAAGCACCCAAACAATAGCGGCATCAAAAAATTAAGTACGCCATTGAAATCATCAAAAATTTAAGCAATGCTTAATGATAGGCAAACTACTTTTGTTGTAACAAAAAGAACTTATATTGTACCAAAAAGTACAATTTACCGTACCAAAAAGTGCAATTTATTACAGCAAAAAGTAAAAAGTTATTTTTTTGTACCAAAAAGTACAAGTTATTGTACTTTTATTGTACAAAAAAGAACATTAATGGTATCAAAAAGCAATTTAAAGGTACCGAAAATTACAATTTATTGTACCAATAAGTACTTATATTGTACACAAAGAGTACAATTTATTGTACACAGAATGTACAATTGTACACAGTATAAAGTACCTTTATTGTAGAAGAAGCGTCCGAATGAAACGTCCAAAAAGCTGGGATTTACCCAAACAATTGCGGGCTTTGCGGGTGAAAACAACACTTATAATAAAAATTTACTTCTTTTTGACGAATGTCTATATACTACACTTAAGTCGGTGATTCGAAAATATATGTGCATTTCTTAAAAAACGGCAGACATTTTTTGTTTCTTAATTCGGTTGCTTATGCTTGCGTAAATAGATTAAATTTTCTTTAAATCTCGCGCTAGTTAGAGCCGTCGATGTTTAATGTGGAGTATTTCGCATAAATAGGCAGTGGTTATGCAAAAATCTGTATCAGTCGGCCTAAAATCGTCAACCCGTCGTTTTACACTTGATTTGTGTATCAAGCCATCAAGTGTTATAACTCAGTTATAGCGTTTTGCAATGTGTGATCGTGCGTGTGCAATTAGTTGCAAAACAAAACACTCTTTCACACGAAAATAATAATTAACGCCGTTCTCCAACTCGATTCTTATTCGATTTGTCAAAAAACAGGTGATTTTATTTGATTTTACCTTTATCAAATTGTATGTAAAATCTATTCTGTTCTATTCTAAACAGGCTTTTACACTTTTCTTGTTTGATTCAGATTGGAACTTTTGTATTTGCGAAATCTTTGTTTGTTTGTTCCCACTGTGATTTGATTACTATTCTTTGCAATACTAAAAAATACAACACTGAGTTTTTCATCTTTCTTTTCATCTTATTCAGCGTGTGCAGATATAAAAAAAATAAAGTGTGGAGCGCGTCTTTATAGTAAACTGCATCGTGTACCAACAACTCGTAGCTATTTCAGTCGTTAAAACAATAAAGTGTTTATATTTTTCTACAAATAAGGTAAAACCAATGTTATTGTTTACAAACTCAGTGGTGCAGCGTAGAAATCAGTGCTCAGAGACTACAAATTGTTGTTAAAAAAACATGGCGTCCCACAACATCGCCGGCATATTTTTTTTTTACCCTCACGCCACAGTGTTTTAAGTGCTGCCACTTGAAAGTGTTCATATGTGTACACATTTTTTTCATCCCGTTCTTCTTATTGACAGTGTCGCGATACAATTCCTCGGGAGTTTCAAATTTGTAACTTTCTCATAGACTACAAGGAATCGAATTCTTTGTGACCAGCAGCAGCCACCGTTCATCATTTAGGATGTCTGACGATCAGAGTCGTGGACGACGCCGTCCATCTCGCGAGTACCATTCATCCGAAGCGGGAGGTTCTCGTCGGCCCAGGGAACGTTCTAACTCAACAGAGGAACCGGTAAGTGTGTTATTGTTGTGCTATTGAAATTTCCTAGAAGACGCTCCATATATATACCATTATGCCACAACAGAGAATGAATGTAAATCATGGCGACGATTTTGTACGACACGGATACATTTTCATTAAAAAAATTGATCAAATTTCATTATTGCTGATGTGAGAAATTTGGTGGCGATGGTTATTTCTTAAATTGTATGTGTGTGTGTGTGTTTGTGGATGTTTTCAACACTACAGGAGCGTTTACGTTCCGGGGGAGGTTTATCGCATGCAAAAAATTGCAAGCTTGCCAGATTTGCAATATAGAGCAACGTAACGTATACCGTTAATTGTACAGCCGTTACACAGAGTCAAACAACTAATTGGAAATTTAATTTTTCTTGTTTCGGGTTACAACTAACTGTTTGAGGTTAGTTTTGTTTATAAGTGGATCTTGCGGTGGTCTTTCAATCAGTTCCAGGCGTACTTATCACCCAAAGTGATACTAAAGGTCATTGTTATCTTCTATATAAAAAATCTAGACAATAGGTTTACGCACATTTGTTTTGTCGTGTAGCTTTTGTATGATCTTAGCAGTGGGTCTATATTCGTTGTTTTTTTTTTCAATTGTTGGGAAACAATGGACTGTTTATTTAGAATTTTTTTTTGTTTGTTAGTTTTGTGTTTGGATTTTCTTTTAAGATGTAATATAAGTGGCATAGCTTTGTGTTGTGCATTTTGCATCCAAATAAATTTGAGCGGTGCTTTCTGTCGTATGTACCCAGTTGGCAAAACATTTCTTAAAGACATTTAGAAATACCGGGTGTTTAAATTTTAAGGGCCGAATTATATTTTGAATAAAACACAAATTATTTAGGAAATTATTGTCATTTCTATTTATTAAGATAATATTGGCATGGATAAATTATGTATGTAACAAAATGGCTTCCGCGACCTCGGCGGCACACCTCCATCCGATGGTCCAAATTTTCGACAACGCTGAGGCATTATTGAGGTTTTATGTCGTTATTGTGCGGAATTAACTCGCGCTTTAGCTCTTAAGGCAATATAAGAATTAATCGTAAAAAGTGTTGTCAACGACAAGCTGAGCGACAAAACATTGACACATATAAGGACACATAGTACTGAGGTGGCAGCCCCTGGCCGAAAAATTGCTGCTTCGGGTCAATCCGGTACATAGAACCGGCTGCCGTGGGATAGTAGCAAAGGTATCCAAAGCCCTAGGCCCCGACGGAATATCCATGTTGATGTTGAAACAGTTGGACATACCGGGAGTAGAATATACGTCATGTCCTCAATCTCTCCCTGACCACTCTAGTAGTACCCGAGGCCTGGAAAATGGGTTGAGTGGTCCCGCTACTGAAACCTGGCAAAGACGCAAGCAGGGGAGAATCATACAGGCCCATCTCTCTCCTCTCGCCAGTAGCTTAGACACTTGAGGCGCTAATCCTCCCGAGCCTGACAGGACATTTCCCAATTGCGGATCATCAGCATGGATTCCGTAAGCAGCATAGCACTACTAGTGCTTTACACGCCATCACCACACAAATAAGTCGCTGTCTTAACCAGAATAAGCCCAGTGACAGGACGGTTCTCGTGGCGCTTGATTTATCGAAGGCTTTCGATACCGTAAATCACGCCACGCTCTTCGAGGACATCGCCATCACGTCCCTCCCGAACTATTTGAAACGTTGGATCGTGAATTACATGTGTGGACGCTAGTCGTACGTGGAATTCAGAAATAGGAAGTCCAAGCCAGCGCTACAAGAGAGCCTCTAGATCAAAGCGCATATCAGGCAGGATTAGCAGACATTCACTCAGACGCAGTCGTGGAAGCAGTGAACAACTACAGTGTGAATGTCGTGCTCGGAGATCACCCTCCATCAGTGGCTTCGGAGGAAGAGGTTTTACCGCGGCAGACGAGAGTTGTTTTGGCCCAACTAAGATCTGGATGGTGTAGCCGCCTCAATTCATATTGGGCAAGAATTGACTGCAGTACGTCGAATGTCTGTCCCGCTTGCAAACAGGGACCACACGACACGCTACACCTTTTCAACTGCCCTGCCAATCCAACTCTACTTGTTCCCAGGTATCTTTGGACCCACCCAGTGGAAGAAGCTACCTTTCTTGGCCTGGAGACAAGTGCAGCAGAAAACCACATACAAGGCGTACCAAATAACACCTGATAAACAAACAGGCACATATACTGCTACAACAACAAAATATTGATGTCATGTTTCAATCAGATTATTTTTTTCTTTGAAGCGGACTTACGTTTAAGGTGTTTGAAGAAGTAAAAAAGAATGGTGTCGAAGTTGATTAATTGTTGAAAGCTGTTTTTTTTTATTTTATTTCTTTATAAATATAAAGGCAAATTGAAAATATAGTCAGTCACCTAACCGGCCTTTGATGTTGTTGTAAAAATATTGTCGTTTTTGTGGAAGTTGACGAACTTTCAGAAGACATGTTCGTTCATTTAATAATCTATGACAAAATGAGCTCATCTGAAACCTTTAAGTCTCTTCCTTAGTTGTCGTTCCTCTTGTGGTGATACGGGTGTGACCAAATATTTTCTTCCCAAAACACTCGCACCCTACGGGTAGAAGGGTTTACATCATTTGATACTACCCAAAAGTGTAACACATAGAAGGAGTCACTTTAGACCCTAGGTTTCTTTGAACCAAATTCGATTCATGACTTTGCGACTGACAAGACGCAACCAAATGCTTTGATAATTACGGTATTGCAAATGGGCTACATGGCACCGGCCATTCTGGTACCTCCCATACAAATACATCATTTCGACCACTTAGAAATCGAGTGATAATATCAACACACCCAATGCGATCGTACCTAAATTCTTTATTTAGTAAAGCTATAACTGGATAAAGTTTTGGAAAAAAATTGGAAGGCTAGCCACGCCCCTTCTGGTACCTCCCATACAAATGTACCACTCTTCCCACTTTAGAAATCGAGTAATAATATCAATATACTAAGTCGGTTTTCCCGACTGAAACTTTCTTACTGGTTTTAATTGCTCTTAAATTGCTATTGTTGAAAAGTATCAAGTGTTTATTAAATAAAGTACCAATTTTATTGAAAATTTTTTAATTTTTGCTGAGCCGGTTGTGATCTAAAATTTTAATATTTCTATAAACACAAAACTCTTATCATCATAAAACATACAAAGTCGAAACTTCACCAAAACCCAGACAAGAGTTCAGTCTTTTCGAAGATATGTATCTTTAACTTTTCTTATAGACATTTAATTATTTTTAGGGGAAAAATAAGAATACATTTTAATTTTTTAATTTTAATTTTATGACAAATTAATTAATTAATTCCTTTGAAGATCATTCACTATTGGCAAATATTGCCAATATAGTTTGTTGTGTGAAATGAATTATGCGACAGTTGGCTGAAATTTCTTCAATTACGGGAAACATGGTGATTTATATTCGGAATTTGATGAAGTATGGAATATATTTTCATTATCATCATCGCAGATAACAAAGTATCTTTAACAATGTACCCTAAAACTACACGAGTATACAAGTCATATACCCTCGAATAAAAATTGTTCATGATGACCAGAGACTGCTTTGAATATTAACAAATTTGCATTGCATGTTTGCTGTTTACATTACGTTACGTCCATAAATAAACGAAAATGTAAACAATTGTGTTTGAGTGAGAGCAACAACTACAATGCAAATTGTTGCCCAATACGACAGTGCAGCCATTCAGGCACTATTGTTATTAAAAACGAAATGTGCGTGCTTACGACCAAAAATGTCACAGAGAATATGAGAATATGATATTTGCTGATCTAAAAATGCGTTGTCCCAACTAGAAAGCCGTTTTACTTCTAAAATTGTTATATGAACTACATGATGTATATGAGCATTTCCACCTAAAGGAAACAAACAAATTCAACTCATAACCCATTTCGAAATACTTAAATGCAAAATCGCACATGTACGGCTGTTCTTATTTTGTTATTTGTTTTGGTTTGATAAAATAACATAAAGAGATGCATAATATCAACCACAAAAATAATACATACATAAGAAACTATACGGTTACAAATAACTGAAAGTTGAAATGAAATGTTGACAACCTAGGAAAAGAAGGTCGGTCTCGATTTCAGGGAGGTGAATGGTATTATCTTAAAGCAGCAGGAAGAACTGCGTATGTGCCTCTCTCGGATGAGGGCGAAAGACAAAGGGAGAAGTCAACCCTTTCCATCCCTAACCTCCAGGAATCCACTAAAAAGGACATATTATCAGGTATCCTTACAGAAGGACTCGGTGATATTTCACTCCTGAAACATATACTGCAGCTAGGTCTTGTTCTGTAAAAAGCTTCAGTAGATGAATGGAGATACCGTTGAATATCTTAATTCTAAAAAACTAATATCAATTGAAAAATAATTTCGGGCAAAAAAAAACTTCACCCTCTCTTTGTCTCCTAAAACGTACATTTGCACAAATGCCAATAAAAAAACTTGTGCAATTTTTCATTTTAAACCGCGCACTAATAGAGTTTGCTCAATTTGCTGCAATACAGATACAAAAATCCTCCCCTATATGTTTGTTTATCTTACGGAGGAAACGTTGTATTTGAGAGTTGGTCGTACGATCATATTGCGGTCTACTGGTTAATTACATATAATGTGAGTTATAAGCAAAATGTTATTGACTAATTGGTTGTTGTATATTATTTAAAATAATAAAATATTGTTGAGCTACATGGGGGGAGATCGGATTTATTATGCAATTTCTGAAGTGGTGCTATAAAAAGGAATTTGTTGTTGCTCAATATAACATTTTACAAGGTTGCCAAATTCTAACTATGGTTATTATAGGAGAATGCGCTTTAGGAAAGCAGTGGTGGCAGGCACAGATATTACACTGGGCAACAAAGTGGAGAAAATTGCTTGTTTCCTGTGATTTTTTTCTTTGTTCCTATATCAAATTGACGCTAACTTTTTGAATACGGGAACAGTTTTTTTCTAACACTAATTACAGAAATATTAAACGCTGGTAGTTTTGAAGGGTCGCAGATAAGGCTACTCGTGAAAGATCGCAATTTTGTCAAATCAATGACTGAAGGCGAATCCAAAGCTTGGAAATCATTTATTAAATACATACTATAAGTATTTATCATCTAAACCAAATTTCTTATGTTATTTTCTTTTCTTTATTCTCTCAGAAACCCAAAGTAATCAAAACTGAACCCGATTCACCAGAACATTTATCACGCACAGCGTCATCATCATCAGTGTCTGGTGCAGTATCCGTTAAAAAGGAATCTGATTCACCCGACCGAAGCCCGTCTGGAGCAAGCGTACCTGCTGCTGTCCCCATCAAAAAGGAGGACCCCGACGATGTTGTCAAAAGAGAAAATCGCGATCGCCGTGATGACCCATCAACATCTCGCGGCAACCGTACTAATCGCTATGAAGTTTCCTTGGTTTACACTAAACCTTCAGATGTTATAAGCAAAACTGGTACTTTCGGCAAGGAAATCACTTTGCAAACTAACTACTTCCGTTTGCTGACAACACCAACTTGGAAAATCCATCAGTATCATGTTACATTTGCTCCCGATATTGAATTGAGACGCTTGAAGAGCGGTATATTATCGGAACATCGTGAAATTTTGGGCGGTTATTTATATGATGGTTCAAAACTCTTCACCACTACTAAATTAAGAGAGGAGAAAACCATATTGCACACCAAATCTAAGCAGGGTGAAAATTACGTTATAACCATTAAATATGTGGGCGTTATTTCCATGACTGAGTGGCAGTCATTACAGATCCTCAATTTAATATTGAGACGTTCCATGGAGGGTTTGAAATTACAACTTGTCGGACGTAATTTCTATGATCCGGTCGCTAAGGTTCGTATAGTATACACTTATTCACTTAGAAACCCTCTCTATTTCTAATAACACATTGTCTTGCTTTATTTTTTACCTTTACAGATTGATTTGCGCGAACATCGCATGCAACTATGGCCGGGTTATCAGACCTCCATTCGCCAACATGAAAAGGATATTTTACTTTGTGCCGAAATTGCCCACAAGGTGATGCGTACCGAAACCGTATACGATATCTTTAGACGTTGTCAAGAAAACGCCCGAGATTTCCGCGAAGATTTCAAACGTCACATTATCGGTCTAACCGTATTGACGGATTATAATAACAAAACTTATCGCATTAATGATATTGATTTCCATAAGACACCAAAAGAAACCTTTAGTATGAAAGGGGAAAAGGTCACATTTATGGATTATTATTACAAGGTAAGTGTTGTTTATGTTGTTGTAAAAGTTTAACTTCAACATAATAATGAAAGTGCTACAATAACATTATAGCAAAATTATTGGAATTAAATTATAAATAACACATTATCGAATCGATTCTTACGAAGGCAATTATCATACTCCGATGACTTTTTTGAGTCTGTGGTTTTGTAATTCTTGGAACTCTTAGAAACTCTTAGTAACTTTTCTCGAATCTTTTAAATGCTTTCCAAAAATTCGTTTCGGCCATGACAATTGCGTTCAAATAATTCCTATGAATTTAATGGTTCCTTAACTCAGTAGAAAGTTTTAGAGTCCCTAAAATCGGTGATAATAATTTAATAAATTATGTAAGATTATGCACGAATCGGTTACCAACATTATGTTTGGATATCAAAGTCTTACAAAACTAAAAAAAACTGAACTAACATCTTCCAATTTTAAGCATTTTTCATTGCTACTAGTTTTAATTATAGCCGCACCAGCAATAATTTATCAACTACTCCTTAACTGCTACATTATAGAAATACAACATTCGCATCCGTGATCCCCAACAACCGTTGTTGCTATCAAAAGCAAAAGAGCGTTCCTTACGTGGTGGTGAAAAGGAGGTAGTTATCCTAATTCCCGAACTATGTCGTGCCACGGGTCTTAACGATACCATGCGTAACAATTTCCAGTAATTATCCAATTAATTATCTTCTTTACTGCAAAGGATTCAATTAAATTTTAAACCCTTTTTTAGACTTATGCGTGCAATGGCAGATCACACCCGTATGAATCCCGACAGACGCATTGAACGTTTGCGCACTTTTAATGAACGCCTCCAACAAACCGAAGACAGTGTAAGAATTTTAACCGATTGGAACATGAAATTGGATTCACGCTTAGTTGAAGTTAAAGGCCGCATTTTGGATCAACAGAAAATCGTGTTCAGAGATCATAGAAAGTAAGTAACTCAAACAAAATTTGGAATATTTGACGAAATTTTTAACATGACTCTGTAATTCTTTTCTTTAGAGAGTCTTCAGGCGAACAAGCCGATTGGACACGGCATTGCCGTAGCATGGGCATGTTTACCACACCTTCGCGCGGTTTAGAACGCTGGGCTGTTATTGCAACTAACCGCAATTCTCGTGATATGCGCAACTTTGTTGATTCATTGATAAGAGCGGCCAATGGCATGAGCATGCGAATCGAAAGACCGAGAGAGTAAGTATTTATAAACTGTTAACTTTGAAGTTTTTCATAACCGAAATTAAGGAAATTGCTATTGGAAAAATAGTATAGTTTATAGTTTATCACGAAAATCTAGACACAATTCTTTTATCTGAACTTTAGCTTACAAAAATTAAAATTTTATTTTACCAATCATTTTGTTGGCGGTCCAATGACAACATTGGCCATATACTGCCCCCGCGTTTTTCAATATCAAGTGAGTTTTATCATATTGGCCTAGCGATCACAACAAAATTACAGACTTAATTGAATTCGGCATATTTCGTTGCCTTAGGAAAACTAAAACCTCTGCAAAGATATGCCTGAGTCTCTCGACAGACCACCCGCCTGTAATATTTTCAATTACAGAAAAGCCCGAGGCTGTGGTTACGACAATCAGATAACGTCTAGGGGCACAAGCTGGATGAAGTATAAAAAGTATGTGAGCAGCCATATTTCGGACCGATTAACTAATGAGACTACAAGAGCGTTTGAAAAAAGGAATTATTGTTGCGCCACATTTCTAGTTGAGTCTTCGGCATTCGATTATGTATGGCACGATGGATTACAGCATAAAATTTGAACACCAACACTCAGTCTCTTTAAATCGTATCTTGCAATTAGATTCTTTGGAGTCAAATATGGTGATTTTATAACAAGTGACCACATAATAACTGCCTGAGTCTTCGATCCTTTTCTTTATCATATTTCTACAACTGACATCCCAACAAATTCGAAACTAGGTTTAGGTGGAGGACATGTAATGATACAGCACAATACCATGCCATTACAACACTCGGAGACCATTATGATCCATTGTGATTGTCCTGATTTAAGAAAGAAGAAATATTAAGGGAAAAATATTTTACAATATAAAAGAGTTCAGACGAATATTACAATGGAAAAGAGATATAAGTGCTAAAAAAAAAAATAATTCCGGTGTGTTCTCTCTTTTAACTTCATATATACAGGTAGTGAGATTACGTGGGGACACTATGGTCCTCTGCCCTTAAGCCAGCTCAAACCATCAGGGAACTTCATCAGATTCTCCATGTTGCATGACGACAGTTCAGTAAGACTATTAAAGACCCATTTCCCGAGGAATTGCCTCCTTCTTTTATGAAGAGCTTGCCAATGGCATAACAAACGCTCAATGGCCTCAATTTCCGCCTCATAGTCGCAAAACCTGCGGTAATCCTCCTGTGTCGTCTCCCAATTGAATGTAAATGCTCTGACGTCGCAGTGTCCCGTGATTACTGCAATAAGTCGTCTAACGGACCTCCTATCCAGTTCCAATAGTGAACGGTTAATTTTTCATCCAGTCCTGGCCAAATATCTCGTGATACCACACAGCCGGTGCAATGTTCCCAGGATGCATTTGCCAGCCGTTCGATGTGACGGGTCACAATTCCGTATATATCACACATTGGTGGTCGCACTGATCCATCCGATTGGCCGGGTCCCAGTGCTGAGCCTTTCCGCGACAGTTTATCCGCAATTTCGTTTCATGAAATGTCACTGTGTCCAGAGTCGAACACTATTCTCCGGCATTTTAGAGAGCGCCGTCCTACATCTGTACACTAATCTTGACTGTCCACATAGATTGTGAAAATCTCCTTCAAATTCCTTGCCAGTATTTCCTCCACAGGTTTTATAATAGCGAAGATCTCCGCCTAGCACACACTGCAATCGCCACCCAATCGGACGTGTTGTCTGAAGTTGAGATCCTCGCTAAAGATACCCGATCCTTTTCCAATTTCCATTTTAGAACCATCAGTGAGGATAGACAGCCCCCGAAAGGAAAGGAATCTTTTCAATCTTCTCTATCAGGGATCACTATTTCCGGGCATGATGCATAATCCAACAACGGGACCATATAGTCCGTTCCTTTGTTGAATCCATGTCTGCTGAACCATAACAATATTGATGCGTGACACGACTCCGGTCAATATCACGTCCAGTGCCGCTTGTGCTGTGCTTCGTCTAGCACCTGTTATAAACAGTGATGCCAGTTGCAAAATTCGAAACTACTGACATCAACCTTTGCGGATGACACTGCTATTGCGAGCTCGCATAAAAACCCTGTGACCATCTTCATAATATCGAGACTTGGTATACTGACTTGATGATAAAAGTGAATGAATGAAAAGGCTAACAAGTATCGTTCACACTGAATACTTGTCCACAAATCCAAATGAACAGGATCCCTATACCAACGTCAAATCAATGAGTGGAAATAACATATCAAGACAAAAATGACCCAAATGAAACAACCCAAAAATTCCTATTGTCAAGATATGAAGGTGACACGTTTAAAAAAAAAGTTAAATTAAATATGATTAGAATCTTAAGGCCGTTCCGTCCACAATTTTTATTAACGAATTGCCATGACAAGGACGAGCAATTAAAAAAATCACATTTATACAACATTCTTGTTGACATTTGAAGATGAATAGGTAAAGAAGCATAGTTAATTTTTACTGGCAACTTTTGTTGCTACTGGGGCAATGTTACACTTAAATTCTTTGTAGTCTCTGTACTCCTTTTGGTGAAATTTTTTATTTTCTCAACAAATTAAAATTTATAAAAATTTTCAATTTCAGAGTCATGATCTACGATGATCGTAATCATAGTTTCATGCAAGCTATGGAAGATTGCTGCCGTCAAGATCCCCAGCTTATCATGTGTTTAGTGCCGAATAACAATGCAGAAAGGTTAAATTCAGAACTACTTATAATATTATGTACATTATGTTAATGCTGCGGTTCCCTCCACTCCCTACAGATACGCTTCCATCAAAAAGAAGGGTTGCCTGGAACGCGCTGTCCCCACCCAAGTCATTACTCAAAAGTCCGCGGGCAATCAACGTGGTCTCATGAGTATCTGCACAAAAGTTGCCATACAAATAAACTGCAAATTGGGCTACACGCCATGGATGATAGATATTCCGCTGTCAGGCTTGATGACAATCGGTTATGACGTAGCTAAGAGTGCACGTGACAAGTCAAAGGCTTATGGCGCTCTCGTAGCCACCATGGACTTGAAAGTGAATGCCACTTTTTACAGCACAGTAGCCGAGTGCAGTTCCCACGATGTGCTGGCCAATAGTTTGTGGCCCATGATGACTAAGGCATTACGTCAATACAAAAAGGAGCACAACAAGTTACCCAATCGTATTCTTTTCTACCGGGATGGCGTCGGTGAGGGCTCTCTCAAGCAGGTCTACGAACATGAAGTCAAGGATATTGTAGAGAAATTGGAACAAGAGTACAAGAGAGCAAATATGGAGAAGCCGCCAATGTTTGCATATATTGTCGTCACTAAATCTATTAATACACGCGTTTTCGCCCGTGGTCGTAATCCTCCACCAGGTACTGTTGTCGACGATGTCGTCACTCTGCCCGAACGTTACGATTTCTATTTAGTGTCACAATCCGTACGCCAGGGTACCGTTGCTCCTACCAGTTATAACGTTGTCTACAGTAACATACGCCTGGTCCCCGATCAAATGCAATTGCTAACGTACAAAATGACTCACTTGTACTACAATTGGTCCGGCACCACACGAGTTCCCGCTGTCTGTCAATACGCCAAAAAATTGGCATCCTTGGTTGCATCGAGTTTATATCAGCCGCCACAGAATGCATTGGAGAAAAAACTATATTACTTGTAAAAATTTTATAACGATGTATAATTTCTCTTAATCTCAAACTGATCGTGGATGATCTATACTTGTTTTGTTTAGATATTAAGAATTCTTTATTTCTTCATCATTTTACCCAGAACGGCAAAATCTGTTTTTTTTTATCGAACTGTGTTTAAAACAGTTCAGCTCTATGCCGTTCTTTGGCAACGTCAATAAAATGATAATTATACTGTATCTCATTTATGTGTTGTCTATATGACGTCATATTCAAAACAATATGCAAATCATTTCATTAGTCTTCGATTTTTTTTTGTAACAGTTTAAGCATTTATTATTTCTATTTTTCATTTGATCAAACTTGACTATCTATAAGTAACTCATACTAATCTTTTCCAAACATTATTTTTTACCATAACAAAACATACTGAACTACATTGCGGCATTATAAAGAGAAAAGTTTAATTCGCAATTTTTTTATTTGACTTTGAATTTAATAATTCGTTTTATGGGGTAACTAACGCAAATAACGTTTTATGTCCCCCTTCATATATTATTAATTACTTTAATAATATAATTTGAATTTTGAAATAAAATTGATATTTTATGTAATGCAATAAACAAATTAAGTGGTTTATTATTTTTTATAAAGAGGCAGCATCACTGACATGGTGTAAAAATATATCTCCAGGAAACTGTTGTTAACTGTGTCTAACGCACGATCTCGCGCCGAGTGGTGTCGCTCCAGCCCAGCTGTTACAACAACAACTACAATTATGAATAAGAGCCGAAATTTTTATTTTGATCAGTTGGCGGAGTGGCCGTGGCAAAAGTCTTTTTTGGAGTGATATTTAACTACTTTTACCAATATCCAGACGGATTTTTTTGAATTTTTTTTTCATTCCAACTTTCTGCAATTATAAATTCGTTTCAATTCCAAATCTGGAATACGAATGTATGCTTATGACCACATAAAATGAGTAGGCTTATCTGCAGCTATGATCTTTAGTTCGTTCCATGTGTTGTTGAACGTCTTCGAAAATTGTGACTCGGCCAATCTCTCCTGCGGCTACCTTTTGGATTCCACTCAATTGCGTTGCTTGTTATGTCGCCTTGAGGTATTGGTAAGACATGTCCAATTCAACGACATTTCTGTTTTCGGATTTCAGTATTAACATTAGTACATAACTCAAGTAAATCTTAAGTGATCCAAAATGAATTAATTGTAAATGGGCAGAATAGGTCCACCCCTTCTGATACCTTCCATACAAAATTAGCAGTGGATCAGATGGTAATTTGTTTCAATGGCGTAAACCATGTGCTGAATTTCATCTTAAAAATACAAAAGTCTCAGTAAGGCATACAGGAGGCTCTGTTACAGTAGTCTGCATTTCGAGTACCGGAGAAGGTAATTTGATGGTAAAATGGGCAAATTTGTCTACCTCAACATCCTAAAACAAAATGTGAAGCAAAGTGAAGAGAAATTTTCCATAGCGAAACAAGCATATATAGGGCGTTGCCAAGTTTTGGTCGATCCATTACTTCCCCAAACTTATGGAAACACCTGCACATAACCCAGGTCTTAATGTAATTAAATATCTCTGGGAAGAATTAGCTGAGAGAGTTTATCAAAAGATATTTAACATCTTAGTTTAATCTTAGCTCTGCTTTACTTAAAGCATGGTATTTCGTAGGGGCAGAAGTCTGTCAAAACTTGATAAAAATCAATTCCAAAGCATTCACAGACCGTCGTGGACAACAAAGGATACGCAACTAAATATTGATTGTTTAATTTTTGCATTGTTAGAATTGCTTTTTCACATTGTCCGACTATGAGTTAAGCGCAAGGAATGTTTTTTTTTTGTTTTTCTGCGGTTATTTATACCATCACCCTTAGGGATGAGGGTATAAATCATTTGATACGAAAAAAAGTGTAACGCATTAAAGGAGACGAGTTAGACCCCAAGTATCTTAAGACCAAATTCGTTTCAGAACTTTTTAAGAAGAATGAGCTATGTCCGTCTGTCTGGCTGGCTGGATGGCTGGATGGCTGGTCAGCAGGATAACTCGAGTAAACCTTAACGGATCGATATGAAAATTTACCAATATAAATATTTTGCAAAACTAACTAATGGGATTGCAAATGGGCAGAATAGCCCCACCCCTTCTGGTACCTCCCATACAAAATTACCTAATTTAGGATAATTAATATTTCTTTCATAACTTCCAAACAGACTACCGGAGGATATTTACATTTGGTCAGTTTATTTATCTTGCAAAAGTAGAAAAACATAAAGAAAACCGAAACGTTTGCCACACCCCTTCTGGTACCTCCTATACAAATAACCGAATTGGCCCTCATAGTTTTACATACATATCTTTTTTGTAAGTAAACTAAATTCACTCAAATCTTGCGAATTATGTTCGCTTACAAAAATTGGATTCAGGACTGAATATGGACAATATCGGTTCACGCCTTCTGGTACCTCCCATACAAAATTACCTATTTTTGGAAAAATTAATATTTCTCTCATAACTTCCAAACGGACCCTTGTGGTGTAATGAAAATTGGTCGGCGCATTTAGAACTGAATATGGACAATATCGGTTCACGCCTTCTGGTACCTCCCATACAAAATTACCTATTTTTGGAAAATTAATATTTCTCCCATAACTTCCAAACGGACCCTTGTGGAGTAATGAAAATTGGTCGGCGCATTTATATTGTGATATGAGGCAAAACCTCAGAAAACCTAACCATTTGACACACCTCTTTTGGTACCTCCCATACAAATAAATACATATCTTTTTTATAAGTACACCGAATTAAATCAAATTTTGCATAAGTTGTTCGGTTATGAAAATTTGAATCAGGAATGATTCTATGAATGGAATGTGTCTATTTGACACAGCTTTCCCTAATTGTACCTCCAATACAAATAAGTAAATTTTTTACGGTTTTGCTCCACAAGCAGGCAAAAAATAATATATAAGTAATTTTATTTTATTTAAAAATCAATTAATTTTAATGACTCAAGACAAACAATATCTTATATTCGGCGATGGTATTTGAACAACAAAAACACAACATTAATTTGGATACACACAGTTTTTCCCAAAACACTACTTTTTTTGCGGGACAAACCCATTTTTCGAAGCCCGTATTTTTACATTTGCACCAAATGCATTTAATAAAAACTTTTTATTTTGTGAATTTCATTTATTTCGGAATTAGATTCAATCACTATTAGCAAATGAAATATAACACAAATTATGCACAATGCTTTTCAATAATTGCCATTATAACAATTACCAATAGCATAGTGCATACGAAATACATTTTTGTTTTGTTTGTTTTTATTTTAATATCTAAACATAGAAATCAAACTATTTCTTCGATATCTGGCGTGTGCGTCCGTCCATCTTAGACATCATAACCGACAATGTGGCGTTTGCCAATGCATTCACCGATGTAGAACCAGAAAATAACTTCAGCGGTAACCAAAGTGTTGAGCCAGGCCTCGCGAACTGTCAAGTTCTTGTAGGCACCGGTGCGGGCTCCTTGCACCAGACGGCCAATGCCTTGACGGATGGCGGGAATGTCACCGGGGGTTGGTGGAGTCAATTCCACTTTGGCGTATTTCATGAACACGTCCAATTGAGGACGAGCCTGTGCAAGTAATCCTAAAAAGAAGAAATGATAGCATTACATTAGATGCATGTCAATTTCCAGCAGAAAATTATGGGCAAACAAGAAAAAAAAAATTACATAATGAAATGTAAGGTTAGACTTGAGAATTTTCAGTAAATTTTAACGTTAAATTTTATTGTTGCGTGAGTACTTACTGCTTACTAGTGCAGAACCCTTAGTAGCGACGCCAGCCATTTTGCTTTAGTGATATTTGGACAAATGTACTGGAAAAATAAATTAGAATTTGTTAAAAAATCGGCAAGAGCACAAGAATTGCAAGTTTTTTCCATTACCCGTCAATGAAATACACAGCTGCAAAAGTTGTGACTATTCACAATAAGCTGGAGAAGAGATGTACAATGTTGTATTATTTACACTATCAGTGAGTTGCCATTGTACGGCTTTTTAATTCCAAGGTACTAAATTTTGTAGCACTAGTGATGTGTTAATATTACACCGAAAAAAAAGAATCGTAGGGAATACTGTCAAATTTGAGCTTGATTATATTACATCGACACAAGTTAGGCTGAATTATTATTTAACCACACTTAAATAGTGATGTCATAAGCATATAATCAAAGTCTTAGTATGGATATATCTAATACGGATCGAAACAATATGTTTATTTTTATTTTTTTAAAAAATTTAAAACCCATAGGGAATTTGAACGACATTTATTATCGTAAACAATTTTACCTAAATACAAAGTTAAAGAATGTCAATCGGAATCCATAAGGACATTTATTTTATGAGCATAACGGCGGAATCAGTCATGACATAACAAAGCATAAAATATCAGTTGATTGATCAACTGATTGAGTTTACGTACAAATTGCTGTTTTCACACCTTTTGTGGTAACAATATTCGTAAACCACCCTATTCCTTCGAATAGGCGTAAGGATCTACTGCTATACAACTTTGATTTGTATTGCTTGTATAAAATCGCAATAGATCCAATATAATGTGTAACGAGTTTCCGCGATCCTTCGCGCTCTTCAGGCTTTGTTCTACATCGAGCTTATAATCATTTAATTCTTGTTGAGAACTCTCCCTAAGCGGATCAATCCTTACAAGATATCCCAACATTCAATTGTCGAAATTCCCAATAAGGCGGAAAATCTTTTGAATAATTAACATTAAGTCCCTTGTGTTTAATTTTTTTTATTCTTTTTCTCGCATCACATCCTTGGGGTTTTTTTGCCTTTCAAACAGATTGAATCTACTACATATATTTTATATGAAAGTTGTTATTTATTACATATCATAATTGGCGGTATAAGCAGCTGTTTTATTGTTGTTTTGTTATATTGTTGTTTTGTTTCGATGTTTCGTGGAATTTGCAGTCTATTAAAACAAGAAATGATCGAGGAAAAGTGAATTTTTGTGGTGTTGTTATTCATTTCCTTATAAAACCTTACAATTTCCTTACGTCTCTTATGTCTTCACTAATGTTTACTATTGCACTATGTTATGTACAGTTATATTATGTTCTGTTCAGATGCAGAATGGCGCTCTTAACACCGCCAGGAAATAGTTGTTGTTGTTGTAACAGCTTGGACTATTCAAAATTTACCAGTTTTAATCCAGGGGTTCTTCGGAAATGTCTAGTCTTAAAAATTGGGCTACTTCCAGTGGATTGGCCCATAAATCCAATGGGCTAAGTGGAGTAGGGTGGGCTGGGCAAGTGAAAATGTTGCAGGTCCAGGTGGTGAATAATGTTGCTGACGACTTCGCCGGTGAAAGTTTCAAGTTGCGTCCAGTGAAGATATTTTGTAAAACTCCGAGATATCTATTCACACGATCGCAAAGCTCATCAAAGTTTTTACCCGTCGCACATTGGGTTGAATCAGACCCAAACGTGCTATTAATTCAGGGAAAGTTGGACTATTGTTTATATATATATTTTTAGAAATTATATGCCTAACTGAGTGAAAAAAAAATATTTTTTTTATTTTTTTTTTAAAAAACATGAATATTGAAAATTATGGAAAAACTGCATTAAATTAACAAATAATTTGCCATGGTATTTATTTGCCGATATATACGATATATACCTCATTTGAAAGGTATTCGAATGTACTTTGCATATATAAGTTTCATAATGATTAAATGAACCCATTCAAAGATATTACCCAAGAATGTAATTTTAAGATTTTTTCCACTATTTTTTCAGTTGAAAGAAGTTTTTTTGGCGCATTTTTATTGAAATACACCAATTTCTATTCTATAATAAAAGTGCATGTTGTAATGTATAAAACGCATATTTGTTTATAAAAAGTGGTTAAGTTATTGATGATTTCCGAGGAACGCAATTTTTCTATCTCAAATTCAAATCAAGCAGTTGAAGAAAAATATCAACAACACCAAAACAAAATATTTCCTTTAACTGTTTGATATTAGTATGGGAAAGGAAAATTGCGTTCCTGGAAAACATGAATAACTTAACCACTTGTTCACAGATTTTTACAAACAAATATTCGTTTTACACGCAATGTGGTACTCATTGTTTAACTCTACGGGGCTTTGAGCACTAGTCTCTAAATCCACGAACGACCGACGACCACTTAGATAATTAGACGCGAGCACTTTACAGGGTCGGATAGGGTGGTGTCGGCAAACTTAATCGCGACCATGTCATCCTTCTTCGTTGGGTTGGAGAGAGATTGAACTGTGGACCACAACTTACCCACTCCTGAGCGCAGGTTGCAGTTTTTCAGGTGATCTATCAATTTTCTCCGCTTGTCCTCATTTACCAACCTGCTGATATCAAGGTTCAGCTCGACGATACGTGGGTCGTCAGGGTTGCAACTTCGGATGTCATCGCGCTCATCTACTAACCTCGATGCCTCTGCTGTGAAGTGCGGTCGCACTAAAGATAGTCTTCCAGCACGTATAAAGCGGGCTGCTGCTGCAATGACAGTATTGCGGAATTTTCTCTTAGCTTGGTGAACGTTGGTGGGAGCTGGGGGTCACTGAAAATGCGATCGGTGAATTCTTTGAAGTCGTGCCAGTCTGCTTTTTCTGGTTGATGAAGGTTCGGCGTTCAGAGACGATGAAGTCTTTGGGTCAATCCATACAAACGATTGTGAGTAGATGGTCAGATGCCAGTGAAACTACGGCTCTCCATGTTGCGTAGTTTATCAGACCAGGTCTCGCAATTGTTATGTCTGGGGAGCTGGTGCAGTTACCAATAATCCGTGTGGAAGCTTCCTCATTCAGGGTGCAGAAGGCGGACTCATCAATTTGTTCCCACAGTGACGCGACTCTCTGGTCGCCTATCTGACTGCACTACCTTTAACTTCAAGGTATTGGTCTCTGGCGTTGAGATCGAGGGAAAGAGCTCTATACTGCACTGTGTTCTGTATGATGAATGCGATACCCCCACCGTTGCTTCTGGTGCGGTCTTTTCGGAGAACGTTGTGTATTACAACTGCGCAGACTGGAATTTCTCGTTAGTTTTGTCTCCTGGACCGCAGCGACCACGACGTTGTTTTGCTGCATAAATCTAGTTAACTCGAGTAATTTGTTCTGGAGGCCGTTGCAGTTAAACTGCAATATGGATATCACCCCAGGTCTCTGGAATGCAATTGATGGTGTCAGCGGCGATGGTTGTTGTTGCTGCTGTTGATGTTGTATTTGCTGCGGTTGTTGTGATTGGGGTCCAGGAAATAGTGTTCGACAACGCTGGGTCCCCGGATACGGTGATATACTAGGAAATGAAGTGACGGATGAACGGAAGGCTTATCCCTGGGACCCGGTCAATCGGATGAATCTGTTATGTGTTATATACGGCTCTTGGACCTGGATAGAAAGGTTGTCGGATGACTTATAGGCATAATTACAAGACACTGACGTTAAGGCCTTTACATTGAACTTGGAGAAAACATGATGATGATTGCTCTACCATTGTCCAGATCTTCATAGAAGAAGGATGCAATTCCTAGGGAATATCAACAAAAAATAATTTAAGACTTTTTCCGTTTTCGGATTTGTTACACCAGTGTAACATACCAACATCTCCTTTATAAAAATTGAAACAACAGATGACCCAATTGTGGAAACCTTTTTAATTTAAAACATATTCTGAAATCATACCCACAATTATTTGAACTACAAAGAAAATATCTTAACAATTCAAAACGAGAAAATATTAACTTTATTTCAGGGACCGAAAATAACTGTTATTGATCGATTTTACAACTAAAAAAATCAATGTGAAGGAAATGTGCTAAAATTATTTTAAATACACCAATATATTGGTTTTTACTCCCTCTGTAGAATTTCGCAATAAACTTTTATTTTGTGATTTTTATTATAAAAGTCCCAAATAACACTTATTTTTGATTTTTATTATATCGCTCATCAAATAAGAGTTATTTTTGATTTATATTCTATCCCTCAATAAATAAAAGTTATTGGTCGTGTTTTTTTGGTATCCTATATAGGAGACCGGTATAGGATACCAACAAAACGCTTCGACGTTAACAGAAATAAATTACTTGGCAGCACAGTTATTTGTGTCAAATAATTTTGTGTTTTCTTTTCATTCATTCGTAAATATTGAATAAATTGTATTTTTGAATTTTTGGTTGATATTTTCTAAAAATGTTTTAATATCTATATAAAAATGATTCTCGTGACCCTTCTTGGGATTTAATGTGTTGGAGAGATCTTAAGCTACAATTTGAAATTGTTTTTTCGATGATTTATATACATAAATAGCTGTAAGATAGCATTTCATTGAAAAAAAATCATTCAAAATCAAATAAAATTATTTGACTTTCTCTTTTCTTTTTAATATTTTGTTTTCATATTCAATAAAAAATTTGGTCACATTTTTATTTTTACTACTATTTTGAACAACCTATCCCCGTTTAGCTTAGCATGTAATTTTATCCCCGTTAGCGTATATGGGAAAACATTTGTATGGCTAAGCGCGTATAAGTTACCAACAAAACGCAACCATTGTTGATTTTAATTTTTTGAGTCATTGAATAAGAGTTATTGAAAACTTTTTGAAATAAAAATTACGAAGTGAGTTTTATTTTGCCAAACGAAAAATAAAAATCAATTAAAGACTTATATTTTTCAAAACAAAATTTAAAACTCACCTAATGATTTTTATTTTTCAGGCCTGAAATAAGTCTTGCTGATATCGGCATTATTGTTATTTGTAATAAAAGAAATGTATATATGATTTTGATCAGCTCAACGAGATGAGCAAGTTTAGCTAAATATAATTGGACAAAGTGTTCACTAATAGTTCGCGAACTGTGAGTTAAACTAGCAAAAAGGGTGCAAAATTGTATAACCTCGAAAAAAATTATCTAATTGGCGGGTGTGTACCATCTCACGCAACACTGTTTTACAAGTTCGCAAATTCAACCATATGCATGCATTATTAATCCTAAGTATTTGCCGGTATTTCAGCTTGAAGACGTTATTCGCGTTAATCCTTCATTGGGATGCTCAGAGGTACTGTAGCAATCTTTATAGAACTCTTGTCCTTTGAAGCTAATTCTTTATTCAACCAATAATCATTTGTATTGCATAATATTGTCTTTTGTTCCAATACAACGCTTTAATACAAACATACTTAGTACATTACGTTATAAGAAGCTATATCATTTCATTTTGAATGGGATTCTTATTAATTTGAACAAAAATCTTAAATGATATCACAGATATCTTACTGTTTTTGGGGTCAAGGAATCCATTTTTGACATTTATATATATATATATAGATTGGAAAGGGCATAGTCTCTCCTTTCCAAATACACAGAAAAATTCAAAATAGGTTTATATTCAACCATTATTCAACTACCTTGTCCAAAATTTGACACAATTCACTCTAATTACAGAAAAGATATGCCTGTAGAACTAAGGAACAAATTTGGTCATTCATATGGGAGGTACAAGAAGAAGTGTGTGAAATGATTCGGCTATCTATGGGTTTGTCTACTTAACTTAAAAATGCTGGCACATTTTCATAAGGATCAGTTAAAGTTTACTCGAGTTATCCTGCCCACGACCCATCCAGCCAGCCAAACAGACGGACATGGCTCAATGGTTTTAAGAAGTCCTGAAACAATTTGATCTTAAGATACTTAGGGTCTAACACGTTTCCTTTAATGCGTTAAACTTTTATTTGTAATAAATGATATACATAAACCTTCATCCCTAAGGGTGATGGTAAAAACCATCGTTTTTTCGTTGCATTGTGTAGCTATGAGTTAAAT
The DNA here is from genome assembly GCA_964034835.1 of Muscina levida. Lineage (NCBI taxonomy): Eukaryota > Metazoa > Arthropoda > Insecta > Diptera > Muscidae > Muscina > Muscina levida. The sequence goes on along the minus strand of OZ035881.1, from coordinate 86,172,757 downwards.
ATGGTCTGAACGTCCCACAATTGTAATTATTTTGGCCAAAATATAAATATTGTTTGCATATCGATTGAACCAAAAGACTTTTATTTGAACAAAATTTAATTAAAAGTCTTCAAGTGAGTTCTATATTTCATCAGAAAAAATATGTCTCAGGCTGATTTTTATTTTCGATTTTGATTTGAAAAACTCTTTGAATGATTTTTATTTTTGATTTCTATTTCAAAAAGTCTTCAATAATTATTATTGTGGGACTTTTAAAATAGAAATCAAAAATAACTCTTATTTCTGTTCGATAAAATATAAATCAGAAATAATTGTTATTTTGGGACTTTCAAAATATAAATAAAAAAAAAAGTCTTATGTTCGGAGAGATATAATAAAAATCAGAAAATAACTCTTACAGAGGGACTTTTATAAATAAAAGTTATAAGAGTTACGATCTCTGCTTTATTTATAATTTTATAAGCGAAACTAATATTATCATTTATGAAAGTGTACATACTTTTTGTTATAGCTGAAGGCCTTAGATGCCAGTGCTATTTCGCTTCCAATATTTCTTTTGTATTAATTATAAATTAAATATATTGTAAATAATAAACTATATCCTTGCTGAAATGATTTTACTATAATCATATTTTTTTAGTTCCTACAACATAAATAAGGCATCTGCGTCAGATGTTCATTTTCTAGACTTGTTCCCTTTTTATAAAAACCTAAGTTTAACATGCTTTGTGTCAGCGTTTAATTCAACTACATTAAAAAAATTGCTACAATTATGAACTCTACTTCATGAACATACATTCAATATATGCGACTGCAGAGACCTCTGTTAACAAAATTGCATTAACTAAAATTTCAAATTACATTAAATTATTGTGAATGGTTCCTAATATATAAAATACCACCACCTCAACCAACTACAACTCTGGACCAATTGATAGTTTCATGCAATCTGGCAATGCACTAACACACACGCCTTTTTCTTATTTGCGACCGAAAAGCAAACGAAAAATTCCCGTCTTTGAGCGAACGTCGGCATTAAGAATTCTTTCTTGTATTTTAGTGTAAATTATCTGTGTAGCTTTTCATAAACCACCCAATATGATAAAAGTATTTAACTCTTAACGTCAAACGAAATCAAATTAAACACAGTTTTAAAAGTGAAGAGAACAAAACGAAAATTGAAAAAAAAAAAACAAATTTTGGAAAAAGTTGATTCACTGAAGAAGTAGTGAAAAAAAGTAAGAAAAAGGCAAAATTCAACACCACCGCGGAGGCGGGGGCCCAACAACAAGATGAGATCAAATCGATGTTGGTGATGATGAAGTATGAACGTCTGTGTAAAAGTCAAAAAGAAGATAAAACGTACAAAGAAGAAATGGAGAAAAAGTAATGAAATGTGAATAACATACAAGCAGAACAACAACGACCAGACCAGCGAAATAAAAAAAATACGTGCAAAGTTTTTTATCTGTCTTTCTGTTCCACACTCTGTTTCTCCATCATCTGAGTGAGTGGTGTGTGTGTTGGGGTTTTTGGTGCACCACACAGCCCTGGGAGGAGCGAAAAATAACAAAGTAGTGAAGTGAATTTTTTATTACCAGTATTCGATTGAAGAAATACAAAAAAGACGCAAGTGAGAATATAATCAACGACGAAGATATTAAAAGAGAGTGCAAAAATCGTAATTAAAAAAAAGAGTTACTAAACAAATAGATATAAATACACACATATTGCTTGCGAATATTGATTACAGTATTATTAAAATATTTTAAGCCTTGTGTATTTGGCATTTTTGCAAATAGCTAAAGTGCTGCAAAAAGTGGGTGGCGTTGCAACTGGAGGAGTCGAGTCATTGAAACAATCGTCAAACATCTTTGAGTAAATTTTTAATAAAATTTAAATAAAAGGTAAGAATCCAGAAGCTGCAATCGTAACATACGAGCTTATATTTTTCACACTTCAAGTTTCAATGAGGCGTTGTCCTTTTCTGTTGGATCATCGGTTGGAAGTTAATGTCCTTGTTATATATGTACGTACATACTGTCAATAGTTTTGTGACCTTTTTATGAAAAGTTTTGTACGTTTTTTTTTGTTAAGGAGAATGTGTCGCCACGCCCTTGGGTAACAGCTAAATAAGTTAAAAGTTTTCAATGGTTATTCAATAGTAATTCCGCATAAATGAATAAATATTTGTCAATTGCTTGGTCGTGCTTTTGCAAAGCAAATTTTTGTTTTATAGCTTAACGTCATCCAGTCAAATCGATAGTTGTTGGTGTTGTTGTTGCTTTTCGTGTTTTGTACTTGTGCTCTTTTTTCGTCACTTTGCTCGTTCTCCTCTCGTTGGCTTACTGACGGATTGTGACACTTTAGTTGTCAACCTTGTTGTTGACTTTATCGCATTGTTGTTGCTATTTGTGCTGCTGTCGTTATTTATGAATGTGCAAATACTAAATAGCCCATAATAGTGCGTTTTGTTATATGTACTTTTTAAGTTGATTAGGAGTTTGTTTATTTAAAGCTCGATGAGAAAAGAGTTTTTAACTTCGACGAATTGAGTCAATGCTTTGAACCGAGCAATTATGACCGGTCCTCGGTTCTTTGAGTTGGTACATGAAGCTGTTCGACTGCTGGGCTGGGTAAATATTAGTGGATAGGCGCAAAAGGGGCCTGATGACAATAAGATTTAAAGTTTAAATGTACTTCGCCTATGAGTCGACATTTCTTACTGTTACAAACGAAAATGTAAAATTGTTGTAAATTATTTTTTATAAAAGGACATCGAAACAGAAGCAGGAACAGCCAACACTTAGATGCAGAGTAGCGCTCCCAACACTGTTAGGAAATAGTGTTCAACTCTGATGAGTTCCCGAACACAGTGACAAAATATGGAACGAAATCGCGGATGAACTGGCGACGAGAGGCTCATTCCTAGAACCCGACCTCTCGTATAAATCAGTTTAACCAGCAATATTTTGTTTACCTATACGGCATTTTGAGCGCTTTGCCAACGCATTTTCGGTACACCGCCCTGCACAAATCGGCATGAAAGACGAACCAGAAAATTTTCTGAGTTGGAGATGCAAGGTGTCAGGCGACTAATAGGAATAATTGCAGGACACTTGAACGTTGCAGCATTTAAATCTAACTGTGAAACAACACAGGAGGATTATTGTGGACTGTGTGACGATGAGGAAGAAATTTAAACTGTTAAGGAATTTCTCTGCCACTGATCAGATCTTCATAGAAAAAGATGCAATTTCTTGGGAGGTAGTATGTATTTTGACCTGGCTCCAGTCATCTTAAAAAAAGAAAAAAATAAATAAAATTTTCTTTCATTGTCGGCTCCCCTCGAATGTTGTTTGACAGCAACTTCGTAGTATTAAGCGTCGATTCAATCGTCGTGTCTAGTAAGAGCTTCTCAAAACAGTGACGTTCGCATTCGTCGATAAATAAGTAGGTGCCGTTAGTTGTGAATCTAAAAATAGAAAGCGTGTTAATTCACAACAACGCGAGAAGCTATCCCATACCTCATTCATGGGGTGCAAAGGGAAATTAAGTTTTTTAAGTATGTATTTTGATAGTCTAAATGAAATATCGTCACGCATCATGCAAAAGCTAATACGGTATGGTAATAGGTTTGCTCTTATAATCAGGTATTTAACAGGACATGTAGGATTATAGAATACGACTGTGGTTTTCAAAGATACCGCTTATGTCACTTTTTGCCGATTTTGAATTAATGATGGCAAATTATTATTCTTTTTGTTTAAAACAACATAAAGCCAACATTTTATAAAAATGTTTTCATAACACCCTGCTACAGGATGGACAAATTTTAAGAAACATGGGGAGTGACCTAGTGCATGTTGTAGGTCTGGTCGGCTACAAAATTAATCTGTTTACTGAAGTTCCACAACATTGCTCTTGATTTTTTTTTAGTTGATCTATGAGAATTATATTATAGTGCTATAGTTCGGTTCAAGATCTATTCTATTGGTAATTAATGATTATTACCAATAGGTTTTTGTTCAACACAACATTCTTAAAAACTTGGCCTACGGTTAAAAACCCTGTTTTTCGTTAGCTACCCCTTGAAGGCTTATCACCAGCGCTAAACTAATAAATAACGAATTTGAAAACGTTAATGATGCAGTAGCATTTACAATAATCCCGTAGCATAAATTGGCACCGGAAAGTACCTTTTTTTAAAAAAACGTTGACACTTTTTGAAAATTTTAATAAAACTGACAAATCCTTGAGAAAAATCATGAAAAGCAGATCGACTCTTACCATCTATTTGTCGGGGCCATGTCTTATTCCTGCAAAGCTGATTCAACTTTGCAGATGTACCTTGGAAAGCACCAAATCCTCGGTAAGGATTGGTAAGAATCACTCCGAACCATTCAACAAGGAAAGAGGTCTCAGGCAGGGTGATAGCTTGACCTGTACACTATTTAATATAGTTGTGGAGAAGGTGATGAGAATGTCTGGTGTCACCATGTCTGGCAAAATATTTTATAAGAGCCATGCCGGTGATCTAGACATCGTTGGCCGAAATTTGCGGGATGTTACTGCAGTTTTCTCACCACTAGAAAAGGAGTCAGTAAAAAAGGATATATCTGTCAACAAGGACAAAACTAAAAAAATTATTTCGGCAAAGAGTACTCTAGTTGGGGACGCACCGCGACGTTGACAATTATTGTTTTGAGGTAGTAGATGAATTTACCTACCTCGGATTTTCCGTCAATAAGAAAAATAGTGTCAGCCAAAAAAACAAGCCGAGAATACTGCTCGCCAATAGACCTTATACCACCTTATCTCGGGATACTAAGAAACAGCTATACTAGGTGCTAATTTCACCCGTTCTGTTGAATGCTGCCGAATTGTTGGTGCTTACGACAACGTACATACAAAACCTGGGGGTATTCGTGAGATAAGTACACCGGACCTACCTGTGTTGACGGCGAATTTTGCCATCGGATAATGCGTGAACTTTATCACGACATCGACGTAGCTAAAAGAGTCAGAATTCAACGACAACGATGGCTGTAAGCTGTTGCCAGGATGGATGTAAATGCTCTAGCTAGAAAGGCGCTTGAAGGTGAACATGACGGAAGGCGCAGAGCGGGGAGACCCATGTGGTTGGCGACGTGCCACCATGTGGTAGGCCTAACTGGAGAACGCACGCAGAAGACCGAAGCGTTTGGAATTTTTTAATACTTCATGCCTCAAATTTATGAACCACGTTCTTAAGTTGTAATGGGCCACGTAAGTAAGTTGATAGTCGAAAAAAAAATAGATTGAAAACAGGATTATGTATAAAATGCGAGCCTCTTTAAGTTTACGAATTACGACAGACTAAAAATGAAGAAAAAATATTTGTTAAAGAAAGTGAAAGAGTATTGGATTGGCTATGATAAATAAAACAGCACTTTTACTTTTTAATAATCCAACGATTTGAAGCTAATGATGTTATTAGTTGTAAAATAAAATCTATTTCGAACAGTCTTAATTTTGGTAATTTTATATTATAAAATTCAACTATGTACTAGTATTCTAAACTGAAGAGTCTGTGTTCATAATTATTCCAAATGTTACGGTGTCTAATATTCTGTAATTACAGTAAAAGGTATAGCAAAATAAAAATAATTGAGTAATTTATATAACGTCGGCTTCACTGTATAGACTCGTAGAGTATCTCCAAATTGTGTGGTGTTAGGATTTGTGGGGTGTTATAACAGTAAACTATTTTCAAAGTTGTCCATAATGTGTCTTGTAAAGGAGTCTCTTTGAAACATTTTGTTGGGGTAACGGCAGCTCTCTAAATACCCTTAATTATTCCAAATATATAAGCACATGCTAATAGGACTCTTAAAAGAATGAAGACGATTTTGGCATGATTCCCAATTATTGTTCTCCAGAAAGTTTCAATTTGAATGGAATGGAATGTAATGGAGTGCATTCAAAAAGACTAAACGAATTTGAATAGATATGGTTTTCTGGCAGCATAATTTTGAAAATTACAAATACATAAACTAAAAATAACACTACAATGTTGTACTTGAAGAAGCCATAGATAGCAGATCAAAAGTTGGAAATTTAAAATTATTTTAACAAATATATGCTACAGTGAAACTTCGATATTACGAACTTCGTTATAACGAAAAACTCAATATAACGAATTTTTAGCTGAGACCCTTGAAAAAACCTTTTTATTGCAAAGTTTTTCATACAAAAATGCTCTATAGCTATAACGAAAAAATTCTGATCTATAAAGCCTCTATATAGCGAAGTATTTTTTCAAAAGCCTCTATACAACGAAATTATAATTGAGTAATACATACATATAACATATATTTAAGTGTGTAAGTCATTATCAAAAGCCTCTACATAACGAAGTCTTGAACTATAGCCTCCATACAACGAAGTCAGAATAAAGCATAAAGCAAAATTAAATTTTAAGCAAAACGGGGAATTCCCTTTTAAAACCAACGAAAGGTAAATGTCTTTGCAGGTTAATATGTAAAGCGCCACAAATTACATAGTCAGTTCTGTTTTGGTTCTTTGTCAAAATGAGTGTATTAAAGCGTAAATCAATTTCTATACGAGAAAAAACAAACAAAAATTACACAATATTTTACTAAAATGTAATAAAATAAAAAAATAATAAAAACTTAATTTTTTATTTACCTCCTCAATAGTTAATTTTTATTATTATACTAGTATTTTCGTGTAAAATAGAATTCGGACAAAAAAAAAACTATAGTTATAACGAATTTCTTTCGTATTTCTTTAAATTTCGTTATACCAAGGTTTCACAATGCATATGTATAACGAATCAATAGCTATAACGAAGTATTTTTCGGTCCCCTCTAGATTCGTTATATCGAAGTTTCACTGTATTATGTATTTAAAAAAAAGTTTAAAACAAAAAAATTATGTATTATTAATGATTCACAATTATTAACTCTTATTTAAACAAAATTTTAAGATAATTATTAGAAATAGATTTCAAATTAGTACTGAAAATTGTATTTATTTTGTAAATAGTTTAAAAATACTGTGAAAACTTTGTAATATTATAAATTGGCCAACAATTGGCTTTATATTGCAATAAACGAAATTGAAATTGAATTGAAAACTACCTTTAAATAGTACAAAAAGAGCAGAAAAGGTTTTTTTGTAAATACTGACATGACTAACTGAAATTAACATTCCTACATAAGATTAAAGGTACATATCTGAAAGCGTGATATATTTATATTTCCTAACGATATACTCACTGTGCAATTATATTCACTCGTATTGTTTAGCTATGATACTGAGTGTCAATTGCCGATTATTTACAAGGATTACAATACTGATTTCATTATGTTATTTTAATGTATGTTAGTAAGTGCTGCATCAATTACATTTATTTTGTTTTATTGCTCGCCTATTTGTTTTAATGCTTATTTACTGCAACTAATTTTTAGGGATCGAAAAAATACTCCTCTCACACTTACATTTGCTGCCAACTCATTTTTATTTTTCATTTGCAATTGCAGTCAAGTTTTTCACTAAGGAAAACCACGAGAAGTTAAAAAAGTGTTTTATTTCATTTATTACTATTTACGTATAAATTTACTAATAATTTCATATATCTTTGTACGTCGGTAGGTAGCTACTGCTGCATTTTGGTATTCGTCACGCTAACCATGCCATGAATGGGTGCTCATTCGGTCGTAACTTCTTGCTTGTACTACATCCACCACTTGTACTGTTACAACAGTCGCTACAACTTTCTTTATCTATCCAACTCCCAAACTGACTCCCCCTTCTGCCAAAACACCGTCTTCCGCACCAACTCACCAGATCCGGCACAGTGCGAAAATAATTGTTGTCTATCAAAAAGAAGAAAAAAACAAAAAGACAAAAGTAAACATTGCGCAAGTTTCAATCTCCAGTCACTGGTACTGGCTTCACTGCACTTGTTATAATGGGGTGCGGGTCCGTTGGTCTGCTATATGGTTTCCAAAGCAAAGAAAAATACACACTTTTTCCTACTAACAATTTTTCCATCTTTGCACATTTGCTTGTTGTCGTTGTTGTTGTTGTTGTGGAACTTTTCATTCCGTTTTTCATTTTATGTTGAAGAAATATGCGTCTTTGCCATGCTATTTGAAATTAATTGAAAAGTACCACAGGGAGTAAAAGAAGATAACAATTCAACTTACCCACTTCTTTTGTTTGTGCCTTCTTTAGTTCTAATTTTTCTTCTATACTTTTATTGGACCTTAACAAATTTGGATAAATATTCAGTTCCTTTACCTCTTTAGTTCAAAACGATGACTGCAATGTTTGTATATTCTATTATATTTTTACTTCCTGGTTTTGTTTCCTTTAACTCTAACTACAGAAAAAAAGGATCGTTCTGAGGAGCAGAGTTCATCCATGTGTTAAAATATTGAAAATCAACTTTAACATTTTATTGTTCTAGTCTATATTTATAACAGTGCACAGTGTGGACCACAAGTATTTTCACTTTTCAAACGATAACGAAAAAAAATAAATAAGCGAGATAAAAACTGTTTATTTAGTATGAAAGATCACAAATAGGGGTTTTATTTTAAAAATTACGTTATCCATATGTCATCCTTGATTATTGTTTTACTCCACTGCCGTGGAGGGGAAGTTTTCAATGACGATTTGACTGGCGTTTCTTGAAATGTTCTGCACTACTTTGTGAATACGTTTCCTTAACGTAAAAAATAAGCTTTTAAGGTATCCTCAAAGTATAATACATTGGATCCATTGCGACTGTCCGATAAAAAAAAGGTGGAAGAGAAGAGGAGGGTAAAGAAGGCGAGAGGGAAGGGATGGAAAAGGGAATAGAAAAATGGTGGGAACCGCAATTGTTATGTTGGTCCAGCAAGCCATGGAAAGTACCGCATGAAAATTATTAAATCTCATAATCGTACTGAGGAGAGAGACTCTAGGCCTATATAAGTTTCCCCTAAGTGTCTTTGCCTCCTACAGGCTAAAGCGGGGTAGATACAAAGAATATGTTTCATCGCGTCAGACCTTTCTTCGTCCTCACACACACGGCGGTAGTCTAGTATGTATATATCCTATTTGCCTGCCAGGTGGCTGATATTTCAATGGCCTGTTAGAATTCCACAGGCCACTCTCATGTCACTCCTGCACAGACCAACCATATACGCCGATCAGGATCTGCTGTATTCGGGCCACAGCGATTTATCAGTTATACAGTCGGTTCTGGAGATCTAAAGTCTGCTGGCTTTTTCCACAACCAATCTTTCACCAAGCCAAAAAGGTAATAAATGTGCGAGAGGACATTTTCCAGAGAGTCATTATCAGATATAAGACACCTACCTCGGACCAATAGGTCTGCTGATTCAGTACCAGAATTCTTACAAAGGCCTGGGACCTAACAGAGGCTGACATTAACGGCCCTATTCTAATAATTTTTGTTACAAAAATTTGTCACTATAAATTTGTTACAATTTTGAATCCGATTCTTGTTACGGGTATTCTGGCAATTTCGTAACAAGGAAAAGTTCACCTTGTGGGGAAATGTAAATTATTGACAATTCATAGCTAATTTTTGAATTTGAAAAACACAAAATGAAAACACAGTACAGAGAAAAGAAAATATATTTGTACTTTTTAAATATTTATACAAATTTTAATGAGCTTAAGGAGACGACACGTACCCCAGTTAAGTGGACAGTCGAAAATATTGGACAAATACTGTGCCATGGGGAATTGGTCACAGCTGTCCCGCAGGTTTCTTGGTGTTTGTTTCCTTTCCACACATTTTGCCACTACATCTCCATAGCAAAAGGGGGTAGAAGTGTTTTACCCACGACTTTAACAATTTAAATTTTTTTTTTACAATTTAAAATATTATTTCAAATTGCTCAAACTACCTTGTTACCTCCTTTTTGGCAGGTAACAATTTTAGTTACAATTGTCACGGTAACAAGGATTCGGAATACCGATTTTTTTATTTTGTAACCAAAGTAGTCTATTGTAACCGTGGTGACTATTGTAACCACGTCAGAATATACCGGTAAGAGGCTTTAGTCAATATAACTTTTACTTACAGTTCCTCACCAATATTTACTTACACTTACATCCTGGCTATACACACTAATGTTTATCCGACTGCTAGTATCAATTCCTTCCCGGCTTTCTGAATGGTCAGTTCCTCAGCCTGAAAAACACTGCATTCATTATGTAGCCTGAAAGAGAAGCATTGCTGCAGGTCTTCGCTGTAAACACCAGCTCCCTGGCCCAAAAAATCAGTACGAGGTATCAGATATAAGACAACGCCATCGCCTAAAAGGCGAAAAATCTTCGCATTACTATGTATAGGTTGATGCCAATCGGCAGTCTGATAGCCCTTCGAGCTGCAATAGCCTTGACATACAAGGGGTGAAAGGTCCTGGAACACATCCGTTCTAGCCCCTGTAATCCCCATAAAAGCCATCCTTTGGACCTTGCCGAGCATTTTAAATAAATTATTCTTATAGGTGATAATTGGCCGGAATACAGTGGTATACAGCCACATTATGATCTTCGGGCTGAATCCCCAACTTTTACCTACAGAATTTTGGAACACACAACTGTAACAATATAACCTCTTTGATCATCATAAAGCTACATAATATTGCCTCATTCTGACAAAGCTGCCCATAAAATACCCTTGTGTGAAAGCTAAAAGTGTGCTTTGTCTGAGAAATAAATTTTGATAAAGCTGGAGAACCTCTCTATCATTTCGTCATCATGATTTTATTTTAAGTTTTTTTTATTACTTTCTGATGATTGCGGGGCACATTAATGTCGGTAGAACGCATTCGAGTGGAGAGTATAGTTTGTCCACGAACAGTCGCTCTTACATGCACTACATTTTCGCCATCCCTTGAAGTTCTAGTTTGTCCGGATCGTGGTCAAGTAAAAGTTTTTCAAAAAGCTGACGTTCTCATTCGTTAAAAAAGAAGTAGGTGCCGTTATCTGAGTCTAAAAATAGACTTCGATTATTGTGTTAATTAACAATAACGCGAGATGCTATCCCATACATCATTTATTCATTAAGTTATTTCTAAGACTGATTTAAGTATATAATGTACTGCAAATTTACTTATGCGCCTGTTCGCTTTGATTCCAAACTTGAACTATAACCTGCAGCCATAGCTGAGACCTGTAACCTGATATAGATTTATTGTCAACCTTTTGGGAAATGACTTATCATAGACATGTTGTGCTTCGACCTCCCCGCTCGCCACTCAAAAGTTGACAGTTTCTTTGAAATATTAGATGGCAAAAAAAGATATCAATATTTTGGCGGTGAGAGCGTTTGTCACATATTTTCAAAGATTGTGTTTCAACTTTAATTGCATTCATAACCATTCGCTTTAGGGTGCCATCGATACGACGACCTACATGAAATGGGGCACTCTCTTTGTATGTTTTCTCCTATTCAGCTCTTGTATAGTATTCTAGATTATGTCGTTGTGGTTTTTCTGTGTACCTTTGATGTGATTGTTGCGTCTCTTATACTGTCTACACATTTGTTTGCAATTTTCATATTTTATGTCTCTATTTTATTGTTGGTTTGTTTCATAGATACTCATGGACTGATTCTTAAGTGACTTTATTATGACCGGCCTGCCTGCCAGCCAGTCAGACAGTCTTCTTCAATGCATTTTGCTCTAGTTGTTGTCATTTGTGTTGTTCTTGTGTTTCTTTTGTCCGTAGGTTTACGCCACAAACGCGGCTTCTTGATGCCGGAAAGCCCAATTGAGTTTTTGAAATAAAAAAGGGGGTGAATAGAGCGAGAAACAAACCACCAAACCAGCGATTGTCTATGATTTATTCAATATGATAGATGTGAACTGAGTTTGCACTACACACACAAATTTTGTAATTTATAGCTTAATTATAGTGTAGAAACATTTGTGATCTGATGACTCGGTGATGATGGACATTTACATGTATGATATGTTATATGTTTATCCAATTCGCAAATAACCTTGGGAAAGTGTTCTAGTTTAAATGATGCTTGTGGGTACATTCGAGGGTAATGTGCAAATAGATTGTAGCATGAAAGAAAAATTGTTGTATGAATGAATTGAAAACATTGAATGTATTTTGAAATACAGCGTGTTAATGGGGTACTTCGATATATCCGTCTACTAACTGGACTAAGTGAATGCTAAACATATTTTTTCGGAAATGATCATACTCAAGATATAACACGTAAAGTCTTCGAAGAACTAAGATCTGTATTGGAGTACACTATAGGTGTACCCTAAATAAGATATGGTGTTGGCCAGTTAAATTTTATTTTGCTGTCGAGGGGGCCGCCAATAATAGAAATGTAGATGACTAAGGCAGGAATCCAACCCTGGTCTCCCGCATGATAGTAGCCATGCAAACTATCTAGTAGAAGCTGCTCAAACAGCTGACGTTCGGATACGTATATAAAATTATATCCGGTCATGTGAGTCTAGAAATGGTAGCGTGTTAATTTACTATAACGCAAGAAGCTACCCCAAACCTCAATCATGGTTACACCCCATTAGAGAAATTACGATTTTTTTCTAAGGTTGACATTAGAATTTGCCGAAATGAGATCAAAGTTCAAATTTGTCCCCAAATGTGTTTATTGGCACAAAGTATTTATTAAGTGATATCTGTTCCAAGACAAATCACTTTCGTTAATATGGGGTAAACGATAAGAAGATAACTCGCTTTAGTAACACATCACTTTAGTAACAATGACGTAGATGGACCTTTGTTATTTTCTTATAATCCTCGTCTCTACGCAAATATCTTCAAATTTAGTCCTCTGAAGCGCTCCATTTTAACTTAATGCCCAACAGTCCGAGCTTTGACCGTTTATGCTATTATCCGTGAAACGGTTCAAATTTAAAGTATTTTTTAATGATTTTTGGCAATAGACTTTTCGGAATTTAACTCATAAAAATTCAATAATTTTGTATTGACTTTTGTGTGCTAAAAATACCGTTAAACTATTTGAAATCTATATATATAAAAGGCTTGGGTGACAGACTAATCACCCCCTAGCCCAAACGGCTATAGTTAGAACCGTGAAATTTAGAATATAGGTTTCTTTTATGACGTAGGCGCGCACTAAGAAGGGATTTTTGGAATTTCGGACTGCGAAGGGGTAAAATATAGCTCCGCCCCATATAACTGGAATTTTAAAATGCCTGTATCTTGTAAACCATTATAGGTACGAAGTCGAGATTTGGTACGTATTAGGGATGTAACGAACGTTCGCATTCGCTTTCGCAAAAAAAAATATTCCAATATTCGCATTCGCTAAAGAACATTCGTTACATCCCTAGTACGTATATCCGTCGTATAAGCAAAAATACTTTGTTTGTGATAAGTAGGCGGTGCTAATAGTTATATTGACAAAATAAATGGACCGATTGAAATTGAATTGTCTTTGTTTGATACTGTCCGTAGGGCCTCTATCATAAGCTACATGAAAACATAATTAGACAAAGGGGGGTGGCACCGCCCACACAAACCAAAATTTCAATCGGTCATATTTCAAGAGTTATTAGAGGTATATAGATAGATTTGCTACATATCTTACTGATACAAAGAGGAAAAAATCGTTATTTGGGCAAAATAAATGGCCTGATTGCAATGAAATTTTGACTGTGTAGCACTATCCGTAGGACATGACAACGATTAGACAAAGGGACGATTGTAATAATATTTTCATTACATATATATTAAAAATTTGGCGGTTGTTCCCCTTTTTGAATAAACGTCAGCTAAGAATGAATTTTTTGAAATTCGTACTTTTAGGGGAAAAACGACCAATATGGGATAAGAGTTATATCATCTCCCAGACCAATCGGCTAATGCTATAATCGCAGAAATTGATTGGTTATTTTGAAATCCGATATTACTGGGTAAAAAATCGGAAGAGGGATAAAAATGTTACTACCGACCAGACCTCACGGCTAATGATATAATCCTGATAAATTATATGGGCTTGCTCCCTATGGACGAGGCGAGAAGGTTTTTCGAAATTCTTACCTTTTAGGCCGAAAAGGGTTAAAACTGGTTCTAAACGACTAAAGGTATAGCCGCAAAAATTAAAGTGAATATTTAGAATTAAAATGCCTCCAGATGGGGTTTTAAGAAATTCGAACATATACGGTAGAAAGCCGAAAAGGGATAAAACTGTTAACAGCTAAAGCTGTAATCGCATGCTTCCTTTAGAATTAGAGGGAGTACCAGTCCATTTGAGTTGTGCGATATCTTGAAATTCGTACTTTAAGGGATAAAAAGGGACTAAAGCAGTATTATAACTCAGACCAATGGGATTAAGCTACAATCACATAAATGGAGTGTTCGTTCGTCTTATGAAGCGTTTGAATTTTACCTGTATTGCTTAAATTCGTAAGAAGATTCATTGTAAATACGGGTGAAGCAACGTGAGCCGGGAAAGCTAGATTATTAATATAAAATAATAATCATGACGCATCAATTTAAATAAAAAAAAATTGTCCACCATTGAAATTCTTCAACAATATCTAAAGACTGCTTTCTCAAATTAAAAAGAAGTTACTTGAAAATTCTTTTAGTATACATTTTGCAGTACAGAAAATGCAGATAAAGTAGAAAACAGTACTTTTATGATTTTTTTTTGTTTATTCGGATGCGGTTGAATATCGCCAAGCATTCCTTTGAAGTGTAATTTCAATCTCCGACTATATACCTTAATGAATTCTAGTATATGTGGTAACCCCATTGTAAAGGGTTGTCCAAATACAAGTATTCTTTAAAAAATTAAAAAAAAAATAAACTCAACTTCTCTTTTCTCATATAATGGCTTTAAAAACAAGCTGAACTGACAGAAGCTTTCCTGCCTCCAAAGTTATTGAAAACCCTGTTTGGTTCATTACTTTGTAAGGTGCCGATCAATCCCATTTTTCGACAAATTAGGCACATTAGAGACAAAAGGAACTGATACACATTTCTAAGACTGTCGCTGTTATACTTCTCCTGCTATCTGATATAAAACATAGTAATTATATAGCTTCTGCCTTGCCTACCTAGCCGATCTAGTCTATTTTCGGCCATTTACTACATACATTAGTGTATGTCGTCTACTACTTCTACTATCGTCAATTATGCAATGAAATATTTCAATTGTACATGTCTATTATGTGGGAGTATTATACTGACTGACAGTTAAAATCTCAAGGCTTTGACCCCACTGTTTTTATTTTCTTCTTATTTTCTGTTTATAAGTGTTTAATTGTTAATTTTTATTCGTATGTTAGTAATTCATTCCTATCCTTACACAAAATAATGCGGCCACGCCTATTTGCAACCGTTTAATATTTTTTCCACCTTCAAGGTGCCAAAACTCCCAATCCGGCTAGCATCATCGATTTTACCCTTCGGTCACACTCGGCGACAATAACACAAACATATAAACTGAGTGAGCTACTGTCGACTTGTTAGGAAGAGTATCAAAGAAACATACACAATTATTGTCTTTCTTAACAGTGTTTCTGCAACCGCATTTACACCCTTGTTTTAGATTTGGACCTACCCACCTCCAAATATATACGTTGAAAATGCAAAGGGTCACCTATCTCCAAAACTCCAACATCAAACTATCAATTTATCAACGTTACTTTTGGCCTTACCCATTTCGCCGGGAACTGTTGGTAGTAAACTACAGTAGGTACCCTGGCTGCCCGTAGAAACTTCTTTAGACACTTCGATCGTAGCACGCAAACAAATACGCCTTTTTTACTGTTGCAGTGTCAGAAGGTGGTCCTCACACAAAGTTTTAAAACACACATTTATATTAAGTCACATATTGCATTTCTGTTAATAGTGTCGAATATGCAGGGCCACACCACGTGATCCGATCTATCCCAAATTTTAAGACGAACTTGCGTTTTAGGGGTTAATTCAGCTCAAAAACGAAGGATTAGTTAAGTTTTCGTGGCCCTGTCCATAGCGCTCTATCTTCTAAAGACGGTTCTA
The DNA here is from genome assembly GCA_964034835.1 of Muscina levida. Classification (NCBI taxonomy): domain Eukaryota; kingdom Metazoa; phylum Arthropoda; class Insecta; order Diptera; family Muscidae; genus Muscina; species Muscina levida. Next base: position 86,156,698 of record OZ035881.1, on the reverse strand, counting down.
CATGCGGCCAGAGTACCCACCCAGTACGCCAGATATTACATATTTGTTAGTGGGGCTTTGCCACAGCCTTTGATCTGCGGCGACTTGACATCGCCAAGACGGACGATAACACCATTGTCGAACAAAACAATAATTATTTTATTAGCAGTGTGATATTGCGCTGCATTACAATCATTATTCAAGTAAATATTTTCCATTTCAGTCCAATAAAATAATCATTTAATCATGGATCTGTAGGCACTATGGCATTTTCAGCTGCATTTTTGAAAAAATGAGCCAATGTTACCACAACTCCAAAATCTACACTAAAATTTTACTCTCTGTAATTGCAATGGCTACTCAAAAATAGCGTGCGGGTTTTTCGATCCCTAGAAGCGGTAATTTAGTTTGTTGTCATAGTCGCCGAAATGAAAATTCGCCGATTGGAACATCTGTCGTTCCCCTTCAATTGCTAAGTCAATTGGCCTTTGCTAAAAATTCTCACTGCGCTAGTGCGTAAAATGCCGAATTGTTGAAATCGTTAAATTTTTGAAAATTCACCCAACCAACAGATCGAATAAAGAAGATTTTGCGGGAACCACTAATTCAATTCTAATTTCTCTGAGTGAAAATGCGACATAAAATGCCCCAAAACTTCACAGTTCACAAATGAAATCATCATTAAATTGACTCGCCCATCAAAATTACTATTACAAAGAGACTAGGGATGATATGTGGAATGTCGTGAGCGATAGTTTAATTGAACGTATGCAAATGTGTTATTACGTCAACAATGATCACTTTTTTTCATTGAAAGCGTTAATACAACTCACCAATCACAGTTTGAGTTTACTCATCTCTCAAATACTTTTGATCAGTAGTACCAGTTTGTTTGATTATCTCATTTCATGGTGGCTTTGAACACACGATTAGCACGATTCTATTCCCTGGTGGCGCTAATACATATTTTAGGTGGTGGTGTTTAAATCCCTCAAGATGTGTCAATGATGTGAGGAGTATTTTAAAAATTGTACACATAATTTACATGCACACCAAGTTTTGCACGAGTTCATTGTGGGTCGACGTCGTTAAGTGTTTAAGGAGGGTGAAGTGCTAACCCACAAACTTGAGGTGAAATGTGATATTTATGTTGCCTTTTCCATTCATAGGGGATTGGGACGTCTACTCATTCACACACAATAAACAACACAACAAACGTGGGCATTGGGGTTTAAGGCCGGGGGCAGAGGAACAAACCATAAAACTGCTCATATATTAATTTCAACATCATGGACGACTCATTTAACCTAAATTGGGGAGTGCGCGATATGATGATGATGATGACTGTTTTTATGTGTTGGTGGTCGGTCACTTATTTTCCGGTTCACGATAGTTTGGGGGCAGATTGTGAATTGGTTGGTTGAAATGTTATCTACTTTATTATTTCTTTACAATAATTGCTTTCATGGTTTTAATTATATTACCACATACACAATATTGATAAGTTATTAGTTTTATATGTGTACTATGTAGTAAATATTAAATTTAATCTCTGCTGTAGTTCTTTTGTTGTGGATTTTAAAGTCTTAAAATAGTGCAACTTTTGGACATAATTTATTTGTTTCTTAGATGATTTTGATTGACATTTATGATTCCCATTTACTGTAATGGATCAATATGAGCGGTAGCGGTTTTTGGCGATAACATCCACAAACATCCATATAAATGGAAATTTATAACCACTACGTAACGGTGGAGTTTATGAATCTGTTTTCTTTGTGATGCAGATTCTCTCATTATTGTGAATTAACACGCTACTATTTTTATACCTATACAACGGGACCTACATATTATAGACATATCCGAACGTCAGCTGTTTGGTAAAGTTTTACTAGAGTTGAACTGATTAAATAAATGTAGACGAATGAGACGAGAATCGAACCCTGTTCTACCGCATGATAATCACGTGAAGCCACGGTCTGCCTTAAATCGTTCGGTTCCGTAAGTAGCCGTTTCCCATTGTTGTAATTCTTTAGCTAGATATTGTTGGATTCTTCCTCATCGCGACAACTTTTACAGAAATCATTCGCGTGAGCATTAACGTTGAGATTACGTGCGGACAGTATGATCATCTGCCCTTAAGCCAGCTCAAACCATCAGTGAACTTCACCAGATTCTCCATGTTGCATGACGACAGTTCAGTGAGACTATTTCCCGAAGAATTGCTTCCTTCTTTTATATAGAGCTGGGCAAAGGCATATTTCCAGGATGCATATGCCAGCCGTTCGACGTGACGGAACACAATTCCGTAAATATGACACATTGGTGGACGTACTGATCCATCCGATTGGAGGGTCCCAGTGCTGAGCGTTTCCGTACTGTGTCCGGGGACCCAACAAAGGCGAACACCATTCTCCGGCGGTTTTGAGAGCGCCATCCTACATCAGTACACTAATCTCGACTTTATAGCCATCGATACCAAGCCTTTAAGGCCGCTTGACTGTCCAGATTTGTAGATCTGTAGATTGTGACGATCTCCTTCAAATTTCTTGCAAGTATTTTCTCCACAGATTTCATAATAGAGAAGAATTCCGCCTGGAACAAACTGCAATCGTCATCCAATCGGAAGTGATTCCTGAAATTGAGATCCTCGCTAAACATACCCGATCCTGTTCCAATTTCCATTTTAGAACCATCACTGAAGATGGACAGCCCCGAAAGGCAAGCAATCTTTCCACTCTTTTCTATCAGGGATCACTATTTCCGGGCATGATATAAAATCCAACAACGGAACCATATAGTCCGTTCCTTTGTTGAGTCCTTCGTTGCATCCATGTCTGCTGAACCATAACAGTATTGATGCGTGACCCGACTCCGTTTGCCGCCAAAGGCCTGCAAAAAGTGCATGGTACTGCAGAATCTTCAGGTTCAATATCATGTCTAGTGCCGCTTGTGTTGTGCTTCGTCTATCACCTGTTATACACAGTGATGCCATTCGCTTTGCACTACTTATCAGCATTAGCTTTCTTTTCGTGTCCAGAGCCCCCCACCAAACAAGGCATCCATCCGTAAGTAACTATGGGAAGCACTACCACTGTGTATATCCAATATACCATTGCAGGTTGTAGTCCCTAGCTTCTCTCTACAGATTTCCGGCAGGCGTATAGGGCATTTAATCATTTTTTCCGTATTGCGTCTCCAGCTAAGTTTCCTATCCAAAATGACGCCTAGATATTTCGCCTCAGACGAGAGTTTCATTTCGACACCATCAATTACCGGCAATCTGAAGTTCTCAATGAGATATTTGCGTGTAAATAGTACTAGCTCCGTTTTCTGTGGATTGATATTCAGACCACAGTTTGTGGCCCATTCTAATTAAGATCGTAGGTCATCCTGTATGAGGTCAGTCAAAGTTGGGGCAAATCTAACAGTAACTAGGATAACGACGTCGTCCGCATAGGCCACAATCTTCCTTCTAATTCTCTCAAAAGTCTTGAGAACGCTGTTTACCACTAGTAGCCACAGCAATGGGCATAGCACTCCATCTTGTGGTGTACCCAAGTCGCCTGCTTTTTCGTAGTGCTCGTGCCAAGCGTGGAGTTGATTATACGATTTGACAGCTTGGAATCAATCCAGTTTCTTAGCAAAAGTGGTGTTCCAGAAGCCCTTAACGCTTCCATAATGGCTGTGAATGTCACATTATTGAAGGCCCTTTCGATGTCCAGGAATGCCGCTAATGTGTATAAACTATTTCCTAAACTGTTCTCCACATGTCCAAACACTTCTTGCAGAGCGCTGTCCACAGATCTCTCCTTATGGTATGGATGCTGCGCCCCACTGGTGAGCCTATGGTCCAGGTTCCGTCTCAGGTGCAAATCTATAAGCCTCTCCATTGATAGGCTGATAGGTCAATAGTCCTTTGGTAGTGAATGAGTTGATTTATCCGCTTTGGGTTTGAAAACTACCTTTACTTCCCTCCATGAAATGGGAACATACGTAGACAATCACTTAGAAGTTCCGTTAGGATTGGTGCAATGACGGAAGATATCTGCTGTAACATAGCTGGATATATTTCGTCCATCCCTGGAGACTTATAGGGTTTAAAAGTGTCCAAAGCCCATTTTACTTTTTCCTCACTAATCAAGTCGTTCACTAAGGTTCCGTGTATGGATCTGTTTGTTCAAAGCCCAGACTGTCTACTCGAAAGTGGTTTAGTGTTTTTAAAGAGCTCAGAAAATTTTAAAACCACTTTCTTCACATAGATTTCCTTACCATATCCAAATCGGACAGGAATGATGAAGCACACTGCCGGTCCCACAGGAATATAATACTTAAGTTTTTTGTGTTGTGATTTTTCGACCTTATTTTATAATCCTTATAAATGATTTTTCAAGCTCTAGGTCTGTTTTTCTAAATTTTTACTTTTATTTATTTTATTCGATATTTCGCCTTCCTTTGGATGGCATCTTCAGGAATTTTTATATCTAAAACAAAAAACAACAAATTTTTGCATACATACATTTTTCACTTAACAAAAACAAATTCTTACACAGTAACAATAGACGTTTGATTATTGTTATGTATGCAAAAATTTGTTGTTTTTTGTTTTAGATATAAAAATTCCTGAAGATGCCATCCAAAGGAGGGCGAAATATCGAAAAAAAATAAATAAAAAATAAAAATTTAGAAAAACAGCCCTAGAGCTTGAAAAATCATTTATAAGGATAATACTTAAGGTTAAAATAATGATCGTAAACTCCAGTCTGCTAACGAAATGCTAAATAGGTTTACCAGTTTTACCAAAATATTGCACAGACGAGGTAAATGTCAGATGAAGCACACATTTTGCATTCTCCCAAGGTTGTTGTTGGGACAGCTTTGTCGGCAGATAACAATATCTGTGCACACTTTTATGAACATCAAAGAGGACATGCTGGTACAGTGCATACAGAGCTGTTTATGACAATGCTGTTTGTCTGGAGGCAACATAGCACATCTCCAACGACTCATTGGGTGCAGTTCGTAAAATTTTAAATTAAAGTTTTTAACAGTAGGTCAGTGCCCCTTAAGTAATTTATAGAACTTAGTCGCAAGGAAATGAAGAACATTTCATGATAAATTGGTTTTACTTGCTACTTATCTGAAATACTAAATTTTGCAAAAAACATCAATGCCAAAAATTATATCAACATTGGACCGCTATTTAGGAAATTACGGTTGTTGCATAATCTCTTATCTTTATCAACAGAAACGGTACAATGTATTTCAACTATAGATAAGGCAACAACAAAAAAAAACACATAACTGCTACAAAAAAGTCAATCCTATTTAATCACATAAAGTGTAATAAGTTTTGATTATCCAATTAATTGAAGAACATGTGAAAAATCAGTAAAATGATGCCACTGCTTGTCTACCAATAAATCATTGCAAATATCAAGTTCATGTTCTCCATTAATTTCTATTGAATTCAATTTAAGTTGACATTCTTTATCATATTGTTACACAGAGTGCAAGTGACTACAGTCCAGACCAGTTGCGTCCATATCGAAAACATCACTAACCGGCATTGTCACGCCTGTTGTTGCAAGCGAGTGTTAATTCTATACTTTCATTTTCTTTTGTTGTTCACAGAATCGTGTTCTAGTGACGACGAGTTGTTTTGTAGCAGCCACCATATGGTGCATATGCGTACATCAAAGTGTTCGTTCCGCAGATAACATATTTAGGTAGAGTTTGTTTTTTTTAGGAAATTTGAAATTTTAACTATTGTAAATATTTTTTTTTGTATGTTTTTGCTATGTACATTTGAGTGGTTCGATTTTTTCTCGACCAAGCGGTTATCAATATCGTTATCTACTATGAATTTCAAGAAAATTTGCCTAAGAAAACATCAACAACGAAAATGTAAAACTTTAACGAAAATATTATTTTGTGGAGAATTTTTTTGTTTTGGTCGTTTAAATTTTCTTTTGAATGAGAGCCCCCTTAAGGTGTGGAGATAGGGGTTATGTAGGTTCGGGAAAAATGTTAGGGGGTCAATACTATTCATACATTTTACCCATCTAGGAGGCACCATTGGATTGGCATGAGCTGATTTCATAAAAAAATATATTAAAAAAAATTGATTGGAAACCTTAAAGGTTAAAGATAGAGGTTAGATAAAATCTTAGAAACTGTTGGGGTTGCATATATATTGGGGGTCCGCCATACATTTGCATGGAAGCCCATTGGGGAGTGAAGATATATTTGGTATATTTGAGAAAAATGTTAGGAGCGAAATATGACGCGGATAGGTCATACATTTTACCCCTCTAGTGGCGATTACGGGCAGTTGCGGAGCCTGTTGTGGATTTTTGTTCCCTTTCTCACCACCTTTGACCACGATGCGTAGCCATTTTATCCCACTCCACCTCCCCCATTTTTTGCCTCATGAATTATTCTTCCCAACCTCACAAAATTATGGGGTGAGCCGTATCGAAAACTTGTGTACCATACGAACTCTATTTTATATTAAAGTTTAAAATCTTTTAATCTTCTTGTTAAAAACCGGGGGCTCGACTTGATTTTAGACACATTAGTTCTTGGGCAAATTTTCCTAGTATTTATCATAGTTTAAGGTTTTGGTATCTGTTTGGTAATTTTTTTTACTCCATACCCCACTCTAATGTACATAACACATTGACTTTTTGTTTATTGTTTTTTTTTTTATTTATTTTTGTTCTTTTAATGCGGTTATTTCTATAAAAAAAATTCTGTAGTTCAGATATAACGAAACCATACTGTGTTACTTTAATTCCATGTGGTTTTACAAAAACCCCTAAGTGCCTATGGGACTATAAATAGCATTTGTGGATCTTAAACCATTATAGCAAATGTTGATATGCCATAATTTTACAGAAAGCCGATTCGAAGTTTTCAAACCTCATAAAGTCATATGGGCATTTCAGCGTTTTATATAGCAATTCAGACATTTCATCCTTTGCCAACTTGTACTAAAAGTCCTAAAGGGCACATCAAATAAAAAAAAAAATCTAATTTTTAAAAAAAATTTACATATCAACTTTTGCCGTATCGACAAAAAACAGGCATGAAATTGGTGCTTGTATTTTTTCAGGTTTTGATGAAACCTAAAGGAAAAAAGTATGTATACCACTGTTATACACCATTATTGATGATATGTTTTTCCGTTTGGCTGTTATAATGCCTTCAAGTGTGACAAATGGCAGGGATCTGTGATTGGCGGCACTTCGAGGGATATATCGATTTGATGTTATGCGTTTTGACCATATAAATGTCCGAAAATTGCAAAGTAATGTTCAGCTCAAAGGCGACTACAACATAGTCAAGCGGTATTTTAGATTTTCCTTGAGTGGGATCCTGGAATATAACACAGTGCGACAAATGGTAGAGGTCTGTGATCGGCGGCACTTCGAGGGATATATCGAGGTGATGTTATGCGTTTTGACCATATAAATTTCCGAAAATTGCAAAGTGATGTTCAGCAAAGTTATTCAGCTTAAAGACTACTACGACATAGTCAAGCGGTATTTCTGATTTTCCTTGAGTGGGATCCTGGTAAATCGGTTTTTTATAATACAGCCACACAAAAAAGTGTCGGGTTTGGGGGATGACACACGAATCTGAAGGATGAATACGAATCTATAGTCCGTCTTGCTCCACCACGTAAAGATTTTTTCCTAACCTCAAAAACGCAAAAAATCTACCCCCACAGTAAGGCGTTTTTGAGTTTATGTCAATGCCAATGCCGGCCGTGTCATGATGGTTAGAACACCCGACTACCATGCTGGAGATCCCGGGTTCGATTCCCGCCTCCAGTCATCTACATTTTTCTTTCATTTCCGGCCCCCTCGATGTTGCCGACAGCAACTTCGAAGTATAAATGTCGAGTCAATCGGCATGTCTAGTAAAAAGCTTCTCAAACAGTGACGTTCGCATTCGTCGATAAACAAGTAGGTGCCGTTAGTTGTGAATCTAAAAATAGAAAGCGTATTAAATCACAACAACGAGAGAAGCTTTCCCCTACCCCAATCATGGGGTGTAAAGGGAAATTAAGTTTTTAAATGATTTTAAATTCAGTTCATTAAGTTTTAGCCAATGGTAATTTAGTCAGCGAAGCACAACGTGCGTTTTGCGTACGCGAGAATCAAAACAACGATTTTTTGACTTAAGCGCAATGCAATTTTGTACTCTTTACTACATACAGCATAGAAATGCAGTTCCAATCATTTATTTTTCATGTTCAACTATGAATCAATCACGATTCGACGGATATAGAACTACAAGGGATTCCGAAAACGTCGAGCGTTTAAGAACAAACTTTTGAATGCGGCCTAGCGTCTTAACTACAGAACTCGTGGTTACAAATCGTAGGTGCAGTTCGCACAATTTTATGGCAAAAAGTGCTATCCAAAAGAGGTGAGTGACATTAACTGGCCACCTCGTAGCCCAGACTTATCCCCAATGTACATACATTCCCTTTTGGGTATACCTTAAAAGATTAGGAATCCAGAGTATCTTAAAGAAACAAACAAAATAAAAGATTCCATATCAATATATTTTGAAAAAAAAAAAGAGTTTACTTCATTGAAGTCGGTTCACAACTTATGATTTTCGAGTAATAGCATCAATACAACTAGATCGTGCCCAAATTCATTATTTAGAAAAACTATAACAGGATAATGTTTTGGAGAAAAAACTGGAAGTCTAGCCATGCCCCTTCTTGTACCTCCCATACATATGTACTTACCATTCGCCCACTTTCGATATCGAGTGATAATATCTAGTATAGAAACTAGTAAGGAGATTATCTTCGGTTATGCCGAAGCTTAGATAGCCTTCTTAAAAAAAACTTAATTTCCCTTTACACCCCATGAATGAGGTATGGGATAGCTTCTCGCGTTGCTGTGAATTAACATGCTTTCTACTTTGGATTCATACTACTACCTACTACTTAAACTTTGTACCACAAAACAGGGGAGTTGGTGAAAGGTGGACGTTACGTTTAGCTTCACACATCCATTTTTTGTCAATAATTTTTTTTCTGAAATGTTTCGCCTAGAGAACAGAAGCTGGCATACCAAATTTCAGATCGATAGCTCATAAGCTACAGGGACATACAGACGGACACCCCCAGAAAGGGGGAGTTTGTATGGAAGGAGGAAGAAGTATTCGTCTGATCTTGCTCATCTTACAACGTAAGCTCCTATTATAGGATTAAAGCTTGCATATCAAATTTCAGCTCGATATTTCCTAACCTACGACGGTAATTGCGGGGGCAGTTAGGCGGACACCCCAAAAAAGGGGGAGGTGGGAGTAGTTTTTGACCGACCGTGCTCTCTGAGAAAGTAGCCTCCGCTTAGAGGATAGAATCTTGCGTACAAAATGTCAGCTATATATCTCTTATAATACGGCTGCAATCGCAGGGACAGACCCCAAAAAGGGGAGAGTTTGTATGGGAGGTGAGAGTAGTTTTTGACCGATCGGTCAAACCTCCGTAGAGTAGGGAAGCTTGCATACAAAATTTCAGCTTAATTGCCCTTAAAATACGGCTGTAAACGCAGGGACAGACCCCAAAAAGGGGGGGGGTTTGTATGGGAGGTGGGGCTCATCTTAGAACTTAACTTCCGCTTTGAGGGTAGCTTGCATTTAAAATTTCAGCTCGATATCTCTTTAACTGCGGCTGTAATCGCGGGGACAGACAGACAGACATACTGACGGACGGACAGACGGTCACCTTTAAATCGACTCAGATTTCGATGCTGATCATTTATATATATTTATGTATGTTGTCATACCTACCACGCCTCCTTATGGGCGTTACAAATGGAAAAACAAAATTAATATATCCTTCACACTCTTCATGCGCGTGGTGAAGGGTATAAAAATTGGAAGTTTAGCCACTTCCACTTTGAAAATCGAGTAATAATAATATTCCTGGCAAAATAAGAAATATGCCTTCATATAATTGTGAATAAAAGCAAAACGCGTTCATCGATTGTCTTGACCATGTCGCATTTTCTTTAGAGGTTAATTGGTATAAAGTTCCAGTCAACACAAAAAGTTCAATTTTGTTCCCTTGTAAAATTAAAGCTTGAGGTTGCAGCAGCGTCATAATAATTCAGAATAACATATGGGCAATTCCATGATCACATATGTGACAGTCGTGCGTTTCAAGAAATGAGAAACAATGAAAAACTTATTTTGGTCCAGTAGCGGCCGTATAATTAATTGTATGTATATAAAAAGATTATTAACTATTTTTGAGATTATTATTAACTAACGTAAAGATATCAAATTACTTTTATTCAATCCTTTTATTTTAAATCGAGTACCTGATGGATTGTAGCTCTAATGTAAATGTTTCGTTTCAAATTGTAAATGTTTCAATTCTGTATTTTACTTCAATACTAGACGACTTTAAGGATTTTACTTAGTCCCACCTAAGCTCAAACTTTTGTAATAAATGTATCAGTCTTAATGTAGAAAGCGACGAATAAAGTTTAATAAAACTTAACTCTTCCCGTTTTTTCATTTCAAAAGGCTTTTCAATCCAAAATAGTATTAAGACTCTAACAGACCTTCGTGGACTTTAGAGGCTAATACTACTCTAAGACCGTATACTGACTTTATTTGTTCTATTTCGGTCCAGAGAATAAATAAATATAATAAACAAAACCCTTAATAAGAATCCCACTTATTACAGTTCTTAAATATTAGCAAATAAATAACTATATATATCGTTGGAAAGGCCGCAGTCCCTTCTTTCCAAACCCGCTGAGTAGCGCTCAGTAGCGCCTGCCAGAAAAATAGTATATTGACTTCACTTTTTATTGACTTCACTTTATATTGACTTCACTTTATATTGACTTCACTTTATATTGACCACTTTACTTTGTCTCACTGTGTTATTTTCAAGAATTTTTTTTTTTGGATAACTACGATAGTAGTAATCCATTTTTATTTCCCCTTTTCGCAAAGACACCAACAAATAAGCGCCAATAATCAGCTCATTTGTCATAGCTGCTGCTTAACGATATTTCCGAGTAAAATTGATAAAGAGAACAAGAACTCTATCGCAGCAATGACTAATGCGGGTTTTGAATTCTTTATGATCATTGACATTGTTATTTATTTCTTTATTTATACATACATACATATATGTGTATTAGTTATCTCTAATGTCTTTCCCTCTTTTCATTTACAGATTAATTAATGTTTGAACTGCGCTAAGAGAATTCTAACATACTCTTTCTCCCACATTGAGATACGAACAACAAAATGCCACTGCCCAAACGTTCTATTGAGCCGGTGCATGTGGCCCGTTCGGTTTACCAGCAAGATGAACTGCAATCGGTTGAATTGGAAACGGTCACCAACACTACACTGACCAACATCATCCGCCAATTGTCCTCCCTCTCTAAGCATGCCGAAGATGTCTTTGGTGAATTGGCTCGCGATGTGGGCAACATTGGCGATCGAGCTAATTCTCTGCAGGCGCGCATAGATCGGTTAGCCATCAAGGTCACACAGCTGGACAGTACCGTGGAGGAGGTGCCCCTCACAGACATTACACGGAAGAAAGCTTTCAAATCTGCCAAAAATTTCGACCAGCAAATATTCTCGCGAGCCACAATGCCGGCACCGATGCTCGAAACGTATGCACAATGTGATAAACCACCACCCTTAGATAAACTCAATGTCTATCGGGATGATGGTAAAGATGGCCTGAAATTCTACACGGATCCCAATTACTTCTTCGAGCTGTGGCGTCAAGAGATGCTTAAAGATACGGAACGTGTCATGCACGACAAGGGCAAGAAAATGCACAGGCCACGACAGGACGGTGGGGCCAGCGGTCGGGGCCACAAGAAGCGCGTGCGAACGCCACACAATACACGGGAGAAACAACGACAGATTGCTATTGGTCATGGTGAAACTTTAATGCCAAATAATGTTATTTATCGCACACCGAATTCGGTGGTGAATGAGGAAGCCGGTTATGGAAGTAAGTATTTCGTTTTTAATCTTCACTTGTCTGAAGCACTTTTGTGACGCAGATTATAGGTTGTGGGTAGATTGTTTTTTTATGTTTTTATGTTAAATTACGTTTATTATTTGATTTTATTAACGTCGTTATTTTAGGGCTAATATCGGAAGTGTTGTGTATTTACATTGTGATCATAACTAAAAATCCAGTGTTGTTAATGAGAAATGTTCGGAATTGAATGCAAAGTTTAGTTTTCAGTCCATATGCTGACGAGGGCTTGACAATACATATGTAAAATTTAGTAATATACAATTAAACTTCCATATAACGAATCTTAAGGGTACCAAAAAAAACTTTTACACAGAGTTGTTCATTGTTATAAAGAAAATTCTTAAAGTAGAATTGTCTGAAAAATGGAAAAAGAGAGAAGAAATTACTTTGAATTATAAAAGTCTTAACCAAATTATCCTAATCTTGGACACCTAAAATCTGCGCACCTCGTAATACATACTGCGGCCATTCCGAGTTTAGCTTGTTAGATTTTACAAATGTATTTTCATGTTTTCTACCAACCGCATGTCCACTGTGCATTGGCGGTGGTGGTAATTTGCTGTTCGTGAAACGTTACTCAACAGTCGTTTCAAGCTAATTATATAGTTATGCACATCCGGATGATGAACGTTTGCTAGTTGGTAACTATGTATGCATCTATCGCTATTACATTTTGCCCGTCAATACGAGATTTCTTAACAACACTGGATATATATACGTAATGACAGAGTAACTTTCCCCCTTCAGCAGATTTATTTGTTTTTATTTTTTTTTGTATATCTTTAGCGTGGTTTGTGTTTTAATCCAGTACTAACATTTTGTTTTCTACTTTAAAACATTTATTTTTTTTTGTTACAAAACCAACGAATCGATCGATCGACCAACAAAATATATCAACGCAACACAAACTGTTGATTTTCAATATTAAATTTTCCGTTAAAAAATAATATTAGCACAACTTGTTGAAATCCACACTACTGTCCCCATAACAGATAGTAGTGAGAGTGGTGCCACAACACAACACCAACAACATCAGTTACCACAAGAACAACAACAAATGAGACGTCGACGACGACAACTACAGCAACAACAGTCACCACCAGCCGTTGTCACACATGAAGACCAACAACTATTACAACTTCTGTTACAACTTGAACAAGAAGAAGAGGAAGAAAGGGATGGTGTCGGTGGTGGTGGTGGTAGTGGCGATGGTACATTATTAATAAATCGCAATAACAGACAATATTTTGTGGTCAATTCATGTGACAGCAACAACTTTGATGAATTAACATGTAGGTACGACAACGCCACGACAGCGTTTAAAACAAAAAAAAAAAACAAAAACAAGAGTTAACTTATACAAATCAACATTCAACCATTCATCGATCGATCCATCTTAAGCAAAATCAAAAGAAATGCTGTCACATCCAACTCTTTTTCAAGCCTAGCAAGCAAAATATCGCAAGCAATGCCAAACATGAAATCAATCAAATTGCATTTAACAGAAATTTCAAAATTGAATAAAGCAAGCCTATTCTTATTCTGTTCGTTCGTTTGTTCTAGTTATCTTCCCCCGTAGCATTTAAGTGTTCTCACCTACAACAGTCAATCAACCAACGGCCAACCACCATCCGAACTATTGACAGATATTACCATTAACACTAATCTCTTTACTCCCATAGCAAAATTAGAACAGAACAAAACATTTAAGCCAAAGACAATGGCAGAGCATATCAAAACAGTTTTGTTTAACAGCTACTCATTTTGGCCAAGTCATTAAAGCTTTTTGGCCACAACTTCAGCAAACAATTCGTCATAGCCTACATAGTGAAAACACACATTTATCTATATACATACATACATAAATACATATCAAATATAGTTTCATAGACAATTTGTCTGTCAGCCATTCATTCTTTATTACAAGGAATTTATGATGTGAATGGTTGGCAGAATACGAAAGAAATGCCAAAATGAATCTTGTGAACATTATACAAATAGTAATGTATACCGAATTCTTTAGGGTTTCACTTTTCTGCTTACTTAGATGAAATTTTTCCTTTATTGAGTACAATTTTCATGTGAGTTGAGACGACCTTTATTTTATTATATACACATCGCACTCCTGAGCTTCTTCGCCAGTTTGTCTCGCAATTGTATGTAAGTTTCTCAGCCACCTGGTCTTTTCAACGGAGTCTTCAGCGCCGTTTATCGAGTACATTGTCATTCATGAGCACAACATGATCCAGCCAAACCAATCAATGTATTTTAATGCGCTTAACTACGCCAATGTCAGTATACAATGATTGCTCTATATATATTTTGCGAAGTTTTTTGACTCAAGTACCGATTCGTCCGCTTGTGTCATTACCCAGGATTCTGCGCTAAACATCAAGACAGGTAGAGCCAGTGTCTAGTATAATTGGATTTTTGTTCGTCAAGATAGGGCTTTGTCTTTAAATCGGTCTATGTAGCAAAATCTATGAGCAAGCAGTATTCTTCTCTTATTTCCAGGCTTAATTGGCGGTGAAGTGAAGGTAGATACAGTTTATCGCAGCATCTCAAATGAGTAGATCTTTGTTCGTTGAAACCAATAACTTCGTTTTGTTCTCGTTCACCATTATACCTACTTTTGCTGTTTCTTTTAGAACCTCGTGAAGGCTGAAGTCACATTACGCAGTTATCGATCAATGATATGTCTAAAATAAGCTCCCGCAAGTAGCATGTGACTTTTTCTAAATACCGTGCAAAACTTGTTTACTCCTACTTTTCCCATTATCATCAGCATAAGTATGTTGAAGAGATCACGCCATAGATTGTCGCATTGTCAGATATGGAATGGCTTGGTATTAGTCAATCTCCATGTCGGTCTGGGTCATTCCGCAAAGGTGTATTAGCTTCGCAGGCATATTTAACTTAGCCGTAGCTTCAGGGAATCTCTTTAGCACACTTTGTGTATCGGTGACGAAATATCAATACTGACAATACATGAGGCTAGCCGAGCCCAGTACTATAACCTTAAGTTAGGTAAGTTTAGGTTGAAGACAAATAATCACTTAGTCGTGAGACTTTGTAATTACACCACTCGGAGACCATTCCAGTCCATTGTGTTTGTCTTATTTGAAAATGAGATAAAAAAGTATAGAGTAGGACAGCCTTGTCTAGTGCAAATTATATAGATAAAGTAGTGAGATTAGGCATGACATACATGTGGACTCTATAGTCTTTTGCCTGTAGGCCAGCTCAAACCGTTTGTGAATTTCATTGGATTTCGATTGCATGAC
This sequence comes from Muscina levida, assembly GCA_964034835.1. Taxonomy (NCBI): domain Eukaryota; kingdom Metazoa; phylum Arthropoda; class Insecta; order Diptera; family Muscidae; genus Muscina; species Muscina levida. The sequence goes on along the minus strand of OZ035881.1, from coordinate 86,141,374 downwards.
GATATTTCATTCAGACTATCAAAATACCACTTTCCATGGAATTGAATCTTTCTTCTATGAAGAAATGGGCTATGGCAGAGCAAATGCTCGACAGTCTCAATTTTCTCCTCATCGTCACACAGTCTACTGTAGACTTCCTGGTTTGTTTACCAGTTCCTGTTTTACCTTATACATCGAACTGGGGGCAATGCAGTGTCCTGTAATAATGCCTCTTAGTCGTCTGACATCTTCCTATCCAGCTCCAAGAGTGATTTGGTTTACCTTCCATCCAGTCTTGGCCAAATATCCCGTGATACTACGTAGTTGGTGCGGTCTTCCCAGAATACGTTTGCCAACCGTTCAAAGTGGCAGTTCATAATTACGAGGACGAGCCCTTCTGTGCCAATTTATCCGACATCTCGTTGCCTAGTATGCCACTGGGTCCGGGGACGCAGCAGAGTTTAACACTATTGAAAGCGCCATTCTGCATCTGTTCACCAGTCTTGCCTTTATAACCAAATTCATTGCCAATAAAATGGCGAAGTTCTTCTCCTGAAAACGCTGCAATCGTCTTCCAATCGGTAGTGTTGGCTGCAATTGAGATCATCGCGAAAGACAACTTATTACTTTCCAATGTCTATTTTTGAGACGTCAGTAATGATAGGCAGCCCCCCGAACGATAGGGTAGCTTTCCTGTCCTCTCTATCACGGATCATTTTCTCTGAGCATAATGAATGATCCATCGTCGAAACCAAATAGTCCGTTTCGCAGTGAAGCCCTCCGTTGCATTCATGTCTACTGAACCTTAACAGTATTGATGTGTGACCCGACTCCTTTAACAGCAAGACTCAGCTTCTTATAATGTTTCTTACTTTAACCTTTTTCCTTTGGATAGAATATTCGGGCATCATCTGTATCAAAGTAACTCTTTATTTCCTCACTCTTTCTTTCTTCCGTGACGGTTCTGAATTTCTCTTTGGACCGTTCTCTTACAGCTCAGATCACAATTGACTGTAGCGTTGTCATGTATTTTTGTATAGTATCCTATGCGACATTCTTCGTCGTCTTGTTTTTAATATCCATGAACGGTTGTTTTGGCAGTAGACAGTGCCTATCCCTGGGGTCTGCAGTTTTGCGTGTCAGCTTCCTTTCTGACTGGTTAGATCGTTTTTTGCTCGCAGCAAGCGCAGAGGCCGAATGTAATTTTTAGGCACTAGCTGAATGTGTCTTTCATCATCATCTATCATCTTTGTCACCTATCGGCCGATGTATAAATCAGGTTGAAGTAGCAGTATTTCTCCTTGAAGATGTGTAAGTCTTTTGCCAATTCCAATTCCCCATCCGAATTCGTGCTCTTCCGCGTAACAACTGCAATAAAAAGCGCAACTTAGACGTCTTAAATAACTGTCCTTATACCGTTTGCTAGGGTCGTCAACATATGGTGGGGTCCCCGTTCGTTACTTTTCCTTTGTGTTTCCATCAGGGTTTGTCGCCCATTATCAGCCATGTGTTTTTTTTTGTATTTTGTCTTACTCTTTTTATCATAACCAGACGCGAAAGTGGACCGAAGAACACTGATACAATACAAGATAATAAAACTACATTTTGCATATCTCCAAGTATTATAACTTCTATCCAGTACACAAGATGCAGCTGCCCTTAGTATGTACACAATTTTATAAATTCCTCACATCCCGGCCCGATTTTGTTGTATATCACTACCAGTGCCGTACCTTTAGAGAAAAAACCATTCGTTGTGTATTAATTTTATGTTTTTTTTTCTAAGAAATTTATCTTATTTGCAAATATAATAATTGTAACAACATTTATGTTTAATGTATTTAATAATTTGGTTTAGTTGGTTCTGTTCTTTTTCGTAATGTTTTTGGGTTATTACGTAGCAAACTTTTATAATTTCTATTCATTTGCCACATGTATCATCATGGATCATATCAATCAATCAATCAATCAAAATCGTATCATATCGTATGTGTCTTCCAGGCAATGTAAAACCATATAATATGCTTTCGCATCTGGAAAATAACAGCAATCTGACGAAGCAAACTGCTGTTGCCATTGCAGGTCAGAGTTTATTAACATCCAAGAAAAATCAGCAAGAAAATCATTAAAACAAAACTAAACCGAACAAAATAATAAACACCCAATATTACATACTAAACCTGTGCTTAACAACAAATGTTAATCTACAAACAAAACATATTACATTATACAACTTACTATATCATAAACCAATAACATATACTACATACCTACCTACCTTACTACCTCCACAGATGCAATTTATACATACCATAGATATGTATCTTTGTTATGTGTGTCGTCTCTGTTATATTGAACTCAACGTGTACTACTTGTTTCTATCGAACACCACAAAAATTCGTTCGTCTGTTTTCATATTCTATTCCAATCTAAGCACAACCACACCACTTCCATCCAATCATATTTCCAGTTAACACCTCTCCAGCCCTCTATTCTGTCTCTTTTCGCAAACGTTTCTGAAATCTAAATCGGTTTTTTATCTTTAGCTTTTTCAGTTTGTCAAATAGTAATTTTATGTTGTTTTTTTTTACGCTTAGAGAATAAATCAGTTTATTTTTAAATTGACCTTGTCAACTATCATACGAATGTCATTTCGTGTTGTTGAATTTTTTTGTTTAGAGAAGATTTATAATTTAGTACTTTTTATTTTATATTTTATGAATTAGGTGGTTTTATTATGTTATAACATTTATATTAAGAAGTATTTAATTGTTTATTTTAATATTTGTATATTTGTTAAGGTTCTTTAGGATGCATTTAAAATTGAAAGTTAAATTGGAATTATATATAACGCTGGCTTGATGTGCAAAGGCTTTAAGTCTATATTTAAAAAAATTACACTAGAGACAAAAAACAATCAAACGCTCACTGCACAACGCAGACAATAACCTCTGCATTAAAATCTTAATTTTTAAAAAAATGGAAAGGCAAAGGCTCTAGCATGTTAATTCAGCGATATAATTGTTATAAATTATTTTAATAAATAGGTAATTTTAAATAAGAATCCGCCATTTTTTTTTGGGATAATTATATAAAATGTGGTATTAATAGGTGTGTTAGTTTCAAAACTTCTCGAGCTTTTATTTTTTTTTCTCTTTGTTTGTGCTTTCATAACTTCTTATAACTTTCAATCAGAGGGCGAAGGGGCGTGACAGAACTGTATTTTAACCCTACAGATATTAAATTTGGTACACAGAAAGTACTCGGGACTACAGGTAAACATTTGCTGACGAAACTTTTTTTTGAGTAAGTGATCGGGGGGTGTGGCAAAAGTGTATGTGAGCCCTAGAGAAATATTGGGTCTCATGCATTAAACGTGAGCTTGAGCTCGGACTCGATTTTTTGAGTAAAAGGTGCTTGTCGTATGCAACATAAATTTTGATGTATTTGCTTTTACTCACTGCTCACGTCTGATCTCGTCTTGCTCAGTTTGAACTAAGTTAGATGAGTTTGTGCTCATTTTTAAATGAATAAAAACAAGATTTTGTGAGCTCTTTGTCAAATTTTGTTGAGCCTGCCTTATAGGTGACTCGCTTACACCAAAAAGAAATCATGGCAGAATATTTTGTGCCCCAAAGAAATACAAAATGTTGTCAACAGCGTAAAACAAATTTAGCAAGTGAGGATAAAAAATTATACAAGTTTGTATTCTTAATTATTAATTTTTTTTTAATATTTAATGGTGCCCTCTGCAACATTGATAAAATTTGACTGTATTTAAAAATCTGGAAAGATGCAGATGAAATAAAAGATGCTCAAATGAAATGGCAAGCAAATTATTGCTTTCCATTCGTAATTGGAGTGATTGATTGTACTCATATAAAAATTACAAAAACCCACAAATCAAAGCGATAAGTATATTTGTAGAAAAGGCTTCCACTCTATAAATGTGCAGGCAACTTGTGATGGAAAAGAACTTTTTACAAGCGTTGACATATCCTGGCCTGGTTCAGTTCATGACTCACGCATCTAACGAAACTGCGAGGTATGTAGAATAATGCAAAATGCAACGAACGATGCATTACTTCTCGGAGATGAGGGCTATGGAATATGCCCATGGCTAATGACACCATTCCAGAACCCAACAACTGACGTAGAAAAAAAATTCCACAAAGTGTTTACAAGGGAACGTGTCATTATAGAACGGTGTTTTGGGCAATTGAAGCAAAGATTTTCAATACAAAATTCGTGTATCGACAGAGCTAGCACCCCACGCACGTAATAGCCAGTTGTTTCATTTTGCACTTCAATAACAATTAGACGTTTGATCTCCCTTTGCTCAAGTAATTGCAATTGGTTTTAACTCATTTTTATGCATACGAAATTGAGCAAAAGCTGTTGTTGTTTGATCGAACTCGACTTACGAGCAATTGTTTACCTGACATGACACCCAATATTTAGTGCATATTTTGTTGTGAGCATTACACGCTCAAATTTGTAGACTACATTTTTATTTTCGATCAGTGGGTGGATGCTGGGTAAAGAAAGTGTTTTTATCTCCAGACAGATAAATTTCAGCACACAGATAGTACTCGGAATTATTGATACGAATTTGCAAATGGTTTGGTTAAGGAGTAACTATGATATACGTGCATATTAGCTTTTGATATGGATGCCTCACTTGCCAAATCGGTTAACTCCTCATTAGACCTTTCAAAAAGCTAATTTCAAATCATTGATAAATTCCATATTTTTTATACTAGAAACAAATTCCATAATTATTAAAAATTACCACTTTTGAACATTTCTGACATTGTTAAATTTTGTACCACACTTATTTGACTTTATAGTTTAACATGATTTAAAATAAACATCAGTTATTTTTCATATGGAGTTAATTGTATTGGCAAGTGAAGCATCCATAAATCTCCGCTTATTTCATCGTTTGTCAACTTGTCTTAAATTCCTTAAGGAAATATCAAGTAAAAAACGGCCATATTAACTTTTTCCTTAACTGTACTAAGATATGACCAATGAACATTGGTCGGGTCTGTGAAAAATAATAATATGAAGGGCATAAAACATGGTACTAAGGGGGTTTTTGGGGTCGCTGATTTCGAATCCGGAGTAAAATTTTGAAAAAAAAAAAAAAATGACGATTACGAAAATGCGGACATTTTTTTCAAAAAATTCTTGCATTAATACTCGTATTGTGCCTATGAGGTTTTTTTTTGGAGTGACTGGTTTTGAATGGGACCGGCCGTGGCATAGTGGTTAGAATAGGCGACTACCATGCGGGAGATCACACGTTCAACTCCTGGCTCCAGTCATCTTAAAAAAAACGAATCATTTTCTTTCATTGTCGGCTCCCCTCGAATGTTGTCGACAGCAACTTCGCAGTATTAGTGTCGAGTCAATCGGCATGTCTAGTAAGAGCTTCTCAAGCAGTGACGTTCGCATTCGTCGATAAAGAAGTAGGTGCCGTTAGTTGTGAATCTAAAAATAGAAAGCGTGTTAATTCACAACAACGCGAGAAGCTATTCCATACCTCATTCATGGGGTGTAAAGGGAAACTAAGTTTTTTTTTAATACTGGTTTTGAATTTGGATCTTTTTTTTTAATGCTGGAATTCAACTTATATAGTGCCTAAGGGGGTTTTTAGGTCGCTGATTTCGAATCTGGAGTCAAATTTTAAAAACACAGAATGGCAGATACATTAAGGCGAACATTTTGTCCAGGTGAATTCCAGCATTTTTTAAAAATAATGTCCGCCATTTTGTAAGATTTATGCATATTAATTTTTATCGAAGGAAGGGTAAATTCAAAGGGCAAAATAAAGAAAAATGCCAATAATTGGCAGTTTATACTGGGTCATTTCGATAGAGGAAACATCAAATTTCAACATAGTGGTAAGGAATTGCTGATGCTAGGTTATTTAACATACGTTTTTTTAGTAGGGGTCCCTAAGGCCTTGACAGCTGTCAACATAATCCATTTCACACAACTCTTGTAAAATAAACTCTATTAGCAATAATAGAATAAGCTCTTGAACCGAACGATAAAAACACATTCATTATTTACACATATATGTAGATAAACAATACAAACAAGAGCAATACACCTAGAGGTATTTTTTTTAGTTTTTAAATACCTTAAAATATATCAACGTAAAGTTTTTTCTCAGCGGGAGTTAGGAATTGATGTTTGACACATTCTTGGTGAAATTTTCTTAGAATTCATCTTGGATTCCGATTCTGAGGGACGCTTTTTACACCCGCACCCAAGTGGCTCCAATTTTGACCTACAATTCCGATGTTTGGAGACCAAGATGCATTCACTTCATATATTTTTGACGTTTGGGCTCCCGCACAGTGGGTCAAACAGCTGTGCTAGCGGGATTTAATTAATAACTCTAGTATATGAAGAGATATTTGGATGAAAATTTAAACATAAGTTTTTTAACGCAAATACCACTTATTCCCTCAAATTCAATTTTCTAGGTCAACTAGATATCAGCTCCCATACAACTGATGTTATAGGCGGGTCTGATGACATCTTTCATTGTGTTACTTCTATTTTATGATAGTATATAGTATAGTATATTAGTGATTCAGAAACTTCTGTAATGGGGGCTTCCATATCTCGTTGGCTAAAAAAACGACTGGTTATTTTGAATGAGAGGTACTAGAAGGGGGCGGTCGATATAGTCCATATTCATTTCTAACTCAAATTTCAATAAGCTTATATCTAGTACAAAATACGACCGAATTCAGTATACCTACCAAAAAAATGTATTTAAAACTTTCTTGGGTATTTAAATACCCAGTAGGCATTAATGAGTTAAGTGCCTATGTAATCATAATCGCCACCAGTCTCATAATGCGCTCGAATATCAGTTATTGGCTTGCCCTCTACAGCGCCGATGGTTTTAATAACAACGTCATATTAACAGTTCACATTTTTGGGGCCGATTGCCTTTTTGCCGCAGTATAGAGCCGTTTCCACTTTGCTGGTCCTGACCTGAGTCAGACCAGATTCCAATTTAGGTTAATGCGCAGATTCCAAAAGCTTAGAGAGTAATATATTATCCTTGTCGGTTACTATTAGTGCTACGTCATCCGGGTGTGCGACGGCTGTGCAGCACGTTTTTTCCATCGTCCTCAGAAGAGTATTGATGTTGAGATTCATTAGTAGTGGAGAGAGTACTCCTCCTTGTGGAGTACCACGAACGGTCACTTAGAAATATTTGATACGCCCAAAATAAATAACTAAATTATGATATCATTTTGGCCAATTGAAATTTCGAAAAATAGACGCAAGAGGAATTTATTTGAAATTAGCAAATTGTTTTTTGTTGGTACATCAAACCTGACGATTACGGATTACGTTTGATTCAAATATAAATAATTATATCAGTTATGATCTATGGTCATTTTTAACTAATAATTAATAAGAGCGGGAGTTTTCAACTGTTTTTAAGTTAAAGTTTGACAACTCAGTGGTATAATTTAACTTTCCTTGCAGTTAATTTAAAATCAGCACAGCTTCTGTCAACTAATGTCAGATGTTGCATTGTGAAAATCAGTATTTAATTAACTAATATTGTGGCAGCACATTTTGAATCCCAGATATAAAAAAACTTTTATTTTGACATATTCTCGTACAGATCTTTATAAAATTATCCTCTGTCTCAACCTTGTGAATATTTCTCATCTACCACAATTGTGGTATTTACATGAAAATACAATTATATACATATGCTTTTGGATTGCGTTTGCAATTCTACAATAACAATGACTTACTTTCATTCGAATTCGTGATTTTTTTTTTGTAGTAAAATAAATTATAATAAAACTGGAATTAGTCATAAACTGTCAAAGATCAAGTCATGTAGACAATGACCTTAGTAAACTAAGATAAAATGTAAACCTTTAAAATATGCTAAAAAAAAAATAAAAAAAAAGCAAACAAAGGAAAGATGTAATTAAGTAATACATAAAGTGTGCGCTGTTTATAAGCTGTTTTATATGTGTATGGATTTAAAAAAAAACACTACTTAAGTGAATATGCGGGTGCTTTCTTTTCTTTATATGTTTTTAGATTGATAGTCATTACATTAAACTGTATGTTCTAAGCAAAGTGCATATGGGCAATTCCACAGAAAGGTCTACCATGATCGAAAAATAAAAAGTTGATAAATTTTGTTTTCTGCCTTGTATTAGTAAATGCAAATACTTAAATTTTATTAAATTAAAATGTCCAAAGTTTATCTTACAGCTATGTTCTGGAAAACAATTCGGTTTGAAAACAGAGCAAAATCGGTAAAAATTTATTAAAAAGTATTACATTTTTACCGATTTTGCTTTGTTTTCAAACAGAATTGGTTTCCAGAACATGGCTGTTAGTTTCGTTTACGATTAAATGGACAGCAAAATTGCATTAATGATCTGGTCACCCCTTTAAATAGTTAATAACATATTTACTGACGATGCAAGTGCACTCTTATCATAAAATATTTGTTACAACAGCAAACAACTTCAATAACAATAAAAATTGATCACTTAGCTGCAGAATTTTGATTTTATTTTATTGACGTTTCAATGTAACACTTGTTTTTAACAATTTGTGGTATATAAACTTTATAAAATTTCCTAATTTCGCAAATTGCCTGTATATGTATAAAAAGATAGTCATAGAAAAAATGTCACGTTCGAACCACTTTAAAATTAAATTGTAAAAAAACTACCAATGATATTTCTAACAAATAAAGAATACTTTGTTATTTTTTAACATTTTAAAATTTTTATCTATAAAATATTGTGTTTGATTTCGCTGAATCTCCTGTTTTTAAAGATGTCCTCGAAAACCAATTCTTTTTTTTATGTTCTAACCGATTGTTTTTCCTTATTTTGCAATCAATATTTCGCCTGAAAAAGACTAAACCACGAGTGATAGTACTATTAAGGATCTATACGATTATGTATATGATGAACCTAAAATATGTTTTATTCTGACCTTTTTCGCTTTGAATGTGTACAACGGTCACGTTCGACACCGTGGAATTGTCCATATACAGTGTGCGCCACATAAAACAAAGCCACACAGGAAAATGTTATTTACTTATATTTAATTAAAATCGGCCAGTTGATGTCTTCTAGAGAATTTTTTATATACATTGGACTAACTTTAATATGAGCATTAGACCTGGCGCAGCTTATATGGGGTTTTTTATTTTTTGGAATTTTAAATGCGGGTAGCGATTAAAATATGCGATTTGATGCCAAAATCGATGTAGCAAATTTTCAGGTTGATCGGATGGTGCCAACACGTGCCCCAATGAGGTCAAAGGTCAAAATTAAAAAAAAAACCACCAAAATACTGTTTTTTTTTACATTTTATCAATTGTTTTAATGAGAAATTCTATAAATAAAAATACTATAAATTAGAACATCTTTTATAAATTGTAAATTAGTTAAAAGTTTCATTAACTCTGAAGTACCTTATGCGACAAGAATCAAATACATATATATAATTTATATAATAATTTATATAATTTATAGTATAAATGTAAATGTAATTATATTATAATTTATAATATAAATGTAAAACAGTTAAAGAAAGTGCAAGATTAGTATTAAATGAAATATTTCCTTTTTGTGATAAAGCTAGAATCCTAAATCCAGACCAAAGTACATGTGCTGCAAAAGTCATTAAACATTATGAAATCTCCGGAACGAAGAATAATTCAAAACAATTTATTTGACTTTGCCCACGTGGATATAGCAAGATAGTTAGTATATAGCAAGATAGTGACTTCTTAATAAAACAGCGAAAAAGTGTGCATGTTGGTAGCATGACTTGTGTCGATCATAAAGTCACAAATGAAGAAAAAATAAAGACACAATGATAGGAAGATGAAAAACGTCGAAAAGAAAATTATGAAGAAAAAACCGAACTTAATTACTATATTCTAATGTAGTACTTGGCCACAAAGTGGCTATTTTTTGTGCACTTAATGTCATGTTCAGACTTAACTATGAAAAATGCCGGCAATATGTCATCTCCATTAGATATACACTTCATCAGTGAAACTTCTAAACCGTTAGTTCACAATATTGAGGATCTTCTTCTGAATTGCACAAGTTTGCATGAGCAACGTTAAAAACACCGTCGGCGTCATGGCAAAGAGAGTATTGAAAATTTCAATGTAATTTTTTTTATTTTGGCCAAGTTATAAGTATTTCTTTTATATTAAGTTTCCTAGATCCCTAAAACATTAGTTTTGCATTGGGACGAAAATATACTTCCCACTTACTTAACAAACTTAATTTCTCTTTACACCCCATGAATAAGGTATAGGATAGCTTACCGCGTTGTTGGAACGACACCTACTGGTTTATCGGCAAATGCGAACGTCACGTCACTTTTTGAGAAGCTTTTACTAGACATGCAGAGTGACTCGATACTTATACTGCGACGTTGTTGTCGACAATACCGTGGGGCCGGCTGTGAAAAAAAATGTAGGCGAGAATCGAACCTGAGATCATGCCACGAGACGCAATTGCTGGAATAGATAAAGTTGATCGTTTGGCTATTGGGTTACGTGATAGAACTATGAAAAATTTATAGCTATCCCCAGCATTGAAGATTTAACTGGTTCTACAGTAGCTCAATCAGTCTACGCCTATTTGCTAAGAAAAACGGCCCTTTTGTCTTAAATATTAAGCGAAAGTACATGTTCGGCAAGATTATAGAGAACTTCTACAACTTGCATTTATATTTCTTGGTGGTAGCATTCCCAGTTTCACATTTCGTGCAAATGGAGTGACGTCACATGAAAGTTTCATGTACAAGGACATCTATTGTTTAAAAATATATATTTTTCACACACACTTTAAAATTTCTGCGATTCAGTTGAATGGAACTCGTAATATGTGAATTTTTCCAGTAAGTCTCTATAGTCCAAATAGTAATATGCAACTAATAAAGAGGATTAATGGCTGTTTTGATACTTTAAATATATACAGTGCTATTGGAAAAAATTCAGAGCCACCAGTGGTATTTATCGAAGAAAACAGTTGGACTTGCCTTTTTTGACCCACATGTAGACTTAGAAATAAAATAAAAGATGGTCTAAGTCTGATAAAGACCATTATATCGGTGATGATGTTAATAATTTCAAATTATTCACATCCAAGTATTTAAGCTCTTTTCTGACTACGAAAACAAAATATTTTTTATTCGTTTGGAGATTTCTATGGATTTCTTACCCTTTAATCCATCAAATTTCTAAGGCAAGGCATTTTTTAAAGGGAAGCTGATCGTCAAAAGCATTACTGTTGTGAATGCCGTCGTAAAAAATAGTCAGACTAATAACTGACTCTTACAAATGCTTAACACACAACGAAGACGATAAATAGTACTTGCTGCACATTGTAGAGGGCTAACGTAAAGACCTCCCAGTCTATACAAAATCTTCACTGATTTAAAATAAAACTTATAAACCCTTTTAATGGAAATTACGGAAAAAACATTATATCTATAGTAATTTTATTTAAAAAAAGCTAATAAAATGCAATAACAAGAGTTTTTTGGTGGTTTTTAAAAAATGTTGACCTTTGACCTCATTGGGGCACGGGTTGGCACCATCCGATCAGCCTGAAAATTTGCAATATCAATTTTGGCATCAATTCTCATATTTTAATCGCTACCCACACTTAAGATTCCAAAAAAACTTTTTAACGCCAGGTCTAATGAGCATATATCGATCACTCTGCTTTCCTTCATTATACGTTAGAACTTTATGTTCATATATTCCCTTCCTCTTTATTAATAAAAAACCGTTATCTTTAAAAAGACTAAACTATCGTTTGGGTTTTGTTGAAGTTTCGACTTTGTATGTTTTATAATAAGTTTTGTGAGTTAATAGAAATACTAAAACTTTCGGTCACACCCGTCGCAGTGTAAATTAAAAAAAAGTTTAAAATAATTGTTACTCTATCATTCTAATCATTGATTCTTTCCAAAAATAACAAAGTAAGAGCAAGTGATAATATAGTGATATTTTGTGGCCATGCAAATTAATAGTCAAGTATTTTGATAAGATCATATTTGGTCACACCCGTCACACCAAAGCTAGAGTGAAATTTTTTTAATGGATATCAAAAGTAATTAGCGGCAATTAAGGAGAAAATAAAGGACAATTTAAACTGCATTTATCTTTAGAGAATGAATCGGATAGAAAGAGAAGAGATGCTAAGAAATTAATACAGATTAAGACTCTTAAAACAGGAACAGAAAAAACAAAAGAGCAGACAACAGAAAAAGAATGAATATTTTACTTTAAACATGTTGAATACGTGTAAAATTGGTAGTTTAAAATTGATAGTTTAAAATTGATAGTTTTAAGAAATAACTTGGCTTGTCCATTTCCATTTCCATTAATTAGGAAATTTTATAAAGTTTATATACCACAAATTGTTAAAAACAAGTGTTACATTGAAACGTCAATAAAATAAAATCAAAATTCTGCAGCTAAGTGATAAATTTTTATTGTTCTTTTGGTCCATTAAAAATAATTGCTATTATTAAGCAACTCCAAAGGCGTCCGTATCTCATAATATGCGTATTTGCATGTAACATACAAGGCTTTAAAAAATAAACAGTATTTAAAAAAATGCATAACAATATTTATTAAATATTTAAACTGTTTCATGGTTCGGTTTAAGATCATTTTCTATTAGAATTGTAAGATGTGTTACGTGAGAGCTGGTACGTATGACGACATTTCGACATTATACACAATGTCTCGTCAGCGCCCTTTGCTGCCTTTCTCTGGGTATGTTTGCTATACCTATTTACCTAAATTTAAAATAAAAATAAAAACGCCCATCACATTTTCTAATAAGATTTTTTTTTAGAAAATATAGTTTTTTGCAAGCTTTATGTATTAAAACCATCAGAAATATATTAAACAATTATCTACATCAAAATAATTGTAGGCGTTTTACGGAAATTTTTACAGAATACAACCTGGTCATAGTTCTTTAAATCACATCCGCCACAGTCTTCTAATGATAATTTTGATCAAAAATCACGTTCTTTTTATTTTCATCAGATCGTTTCAACGTACATAAGTATTTGGACTGATTTCCAGTCTATTAACACAATTTCGCAATTTTCCCAACATAATTTTAGTCAATTACATTATTAATGCTGTTAGCAATGACATTTTATTAAGCATGAGTCTTTAGTAATTCTGTGCCATTATCTGACATAAAAAGCTTCGTGACTTGTCATTGTTGGACGCACTTTTGAATAAGATAAGGTAATAATTTTGAGGTCATTATTTCTCAGTTTTCGTTATGGCAAATAATTCAAAAATCGTATTTTTTTTTTGGAATTTCTGACTTTCTCAGTATATATTAAAGGTTTTCTTTCTACGATGGATGGTGTTACAGTAAATTTGGTGTGGCTACTAACACTTAGCAGTTTTGTTCCTGTTATCCTTACTTTCTTTGGCTTAAATCCAAATATTCCAATTTGCCTTCTGGCTTATCTACACCCACGATGTCAAGTCTAAGAAGTGTAGATTAACTGATATTCTGAGGATTTATTTATATAGAATAATCTAAAGTATCTGAACTTAGTGGTTATGTTGTGGTTGAGCCATTCTAACATTGTTATGTTGGAAAATATTTTAAAATTTTCTGGATCAATCTCACAATATGTATTCAAAGAATTAAAGAATTTGTCATCATTGTATGAGATACAAATTTATAGACAGATCAAATTAAAGGTTTTAAAAAAACTTTTTCAAAATCCAAACAAATTTTGGACCTTTAGCATAAATTTGTGGCATGTAGATGTACATAATATAATACTTGTTTAGAATTACGTTTTTTTTTTTAAATCGAAAAGTGATCATAATATTTGTTATGGGGGAGTATATATCCGAATTGTAATAGTCAAAGTAGGTGTTACCCAAAAGTTAAGTTTTTGGAGCTGTAAGCTTAAGTTTGAATTGTTTGTTTTGTTTTAAAACTATATCAATTGTTCTTTTCCGTCGTCTGTCTAAAGTTACTTTTTTTATACCCCCATTGAAAATTTGTAGTTTTATGTAAGGATATAATTCATCTTGTTAATATGTAATTCACCAAATCATCACTATTAACATTTTAACCTATTGTCACTTTTGTCACACTACAACACCAAACTACATATTTTGCAAAATATTCATATCACTATCGGAAACTCATTCATTCACGTTATCGTATCAATATGCATATTATTCTATTGGTGTTTTTATTTAATTATGTAATTTTTAAAAGTTATGTTTAAATCTTATATTTTTTTTAAAAATTCAAAATATTTGTTTATGGATTGCTTTATTTCTATCAGTCTTTAGCTTTTAGTATATCTAAATCTCTTCAACTCTCCTCTCCGTTTCTCTCTCTCTCTCTTTCAATGCCTCTCTTGATCACACTTAAATTACCCTTCCTAATACTTTTACAATCCATAACTTGTTGCTATGGAAGTGCTCTGTACGTCGCTAGTCCAAAAATTGAAAATTTTTGCTATTGTGCTGCTGATGCTACTCCGATCATATATAATATAAAATTGGCTTGAAGCGGCTTAGAATTGGCTCAAACTACTTATCCCTTAACCTCAGTAAACTCTGCTGCCGTACAGTTCATGTCGCTAAATCGTATCAAGTTTAAATTAAATTTTTATGTATAGATAAATCTAACATCAAAATGTTTATTCAATGTTAATGTTTCATTTTGTTTGTTGGTTTTCGTTTCAATTCTGTTTGTCTTAAGATTAACTTCATATTTCTTGTGTATAGTCTCTATTTTAGAATCCTTTGTTCATGTCTCGTTTTTTTCCTTTCTTCATTTCTTGAATTAATACTTAATTTTAATGTGCGTGTGTGCGTGTGTTTTTATCAATGTTTAGCTCCTCGTCAAATACATTCAAATTTTCATTGTCTTTGTTTTCTCTTACTCACTTTCTTCAAGGCATGGGCATTTACGATACACGACCACCCCGACCAAATTCCATCGAATTACGACGCAGTTATCCATCAGAGCAAATTGATGGCGTTTATGGTCCTCTATCGCCGCAGACGGCCGGCCAAATGATGGCGAACGCCCAAGGTGGCGGTAGTCAGTATGCTACCACGGCATATGCCGCCAATGGCATGCATCCGCAGATGCTCAATCAAGGTGGCATGCCACCGCAATCGCAGCATCATGCCCAGCAAATGTACGATGATGCCTTGTACCATCAGTCGCATGCATTGTACGGCCAGACCGGGCAAGGTGGTCCCATGTCACCAGAACCGATTTATGCACCTGGCACACCCTCGCGCAATAAACCACGTCCTTCGCAACCGCCACCAGCACCGCCATCCAATGGTAGTGGTGGTGGTACTCCAACAGCATCCAGCGCCAATACACCGACAAGGGGTCGCAGTATGTCGACAAGTCGCGATGCCCTACCGCCACCACCACCCATACCGGATGGCATGGTTAACACAACATCACCATCGCAAATGTTGGCTGCAATGAATGGAGGGCCTGGAGGCGGTGGCCATATTGCGGCGAAATTATTGGCACGTACCAATAGCACATCGAGAGCGGGCTCTCCACAATTGGCGGCAAACAACAGTATACAAGATGCTAATGCCATGGTAATGGCACAATTGAACAACACCATCAACAGTTTCAATACAATTAGTTTGGGTGGCGGAATGTCACAGCAAATGAATTCTCTAAATGATTTGCCACCACCACCACCGGTGCCAGATCAGGTAAGTTACACACTATGGAATAAGTTTATTGTTAAGTTTTCAGTTAAAGTTGTTGTGCAAAATCGTATAGCAACAATAACAACAATTCATATAGAGATAAAATCAAACAAATGTTAGCGTAGCCTTCGAATCGCTAAGGGTATAAATAAAACATACAAGATAAAGATTTACCAATATGTTCAGAATACGATGACGAAATGTGATAGTTCTGTTTCATTTTATATATATTTTGCAGTCATTCGTTTAGCCTTCAAAAATTTAATATAACAACACTTACAACATAAATGAAAAATGTTGTGTGTCGTTAACAAATTATGGTTTTTTTAAGCAGATACTTTACAAATTTTCGTTTAAAAGGACATCAATGTTTGAAAGGATATAACCTATTAAATGATTTTTTTTTACGTGCAGGTTGTAATATCAGAACATTGCTGTTGAACAGTGTACTTTTGTAATAACATAAAAAAATACACCAACAGGTATTTTATTTTTCATCCTTATGTGATCCTTAATTACACTGTGCTACACACAATATATACAGGGGTTCTCATGTAGCATTTCTGTTAGACTGGAGTCCATAGAGTAAAGTGATACTTTTAGTTTTTCTCGGTCACTTCGTTAAGTAATGTTTTTATAGCAAATTAAGTGAAATGGCGATATTTCTAAAATTACAAGTTTCAAAATTAATAAGTCTTCTCTTTGTAAACCGACTTTCAAAAGCTTACATCTGTTGTAAAGCTATGACTTTTACCTTTTATTAAAAAAAAGAATTTTGAAAATCGGTTAAAAAATAGTGAAACGGCGGCTGTTTAAGAAAAACAACCCCTGAAAGTTGCGTAATATTTTTGTATTACGCTATATTAAAGTAGCTTTCTAAAATAGGTAAGTTTTTAAGAATCGGTTGGAAAATGAAAGAGTTATGCCAATTTTTGTAATATATTTTTCGTCATTCTTTGGAATATGTAGTACAAATGACTTGTTGTGATACGTATACGTCATATGTATTTGTACAAAGTGACACACACACTCTAAGGAAAAACCACAAAATGACGCGAACATGTTATTACAATATTTAGCATAACTCATTCATTTTTCAACCGTTTCTTATAAATTTACCTATTTTAGAAAGCTACTTGGAAAAATGAGAATTCGCAACTTTTTTCCGTGGTTGTTTTTCTTAAACAGCCGCCGTTTCACTATTTTTTAACCGATTTTCAAAATTCTTTTTTTTAATAAAAGGTAAAAGTCATAGCTTTACAACAGATGTAAGCTTTTGAAAGTCGGTTTACAAAGAGAAGACTTATGAATTTTGAAACTTGTAATTTTAGAAATATCGCCATTTCACTTAATTTGCTATAAAAACATTACTTAACGAAGTGACCGAGAAAAACTAAAAGTATCACTTTACTCTATGGACTCCAGTCTAACAGAAATGCTACATGAGAACCCCTGTATATTTTTTTCCTTCACATTTGTATCACTGTGTTATTTTGTGACTGATGCTAGTTATAGCGTTGACTGGTACATCGTGAAGTTTTCAATGACTTCAAGAAGTCATTTGAACTTTGACATGTTAAGACCATCATCGTTTACTAAAAACAACAACGCGAGAAGCTATCCCATACCTCATTTATGGGGTGTAAAGGGAAAATAAGATTTTAAGTAATATAGCCTCTTGGTGTACATTGTAAGTAGTGATCGGCTTGTACCGGGATCACGGGAATTAGATTTTTTCTTCGGTTTGTTAAGAAAAGATGCACAGAATGGATTGAAATTTTCCACAGATCATAAACAGAGACTTCGATGTAATCTCCCAAAAAATTATGCCATTTGATGGAACGCCGTTCAAACGCCGGTCCGGGAACGAAGAAATTTCTATTATTATCATACATTTGTATGAAATTATTAAATTTTCTGGTCTATCCCGGACCGGCGTATCTAAACTACTTACACAAATGGATCGCGAGTAGGCTGTATTGAAGAACGACATTAGTACAACATTTCCACGAATTTTTGTGACGTTTGCTTAAAAACTGCGAAAACGCCGGTCCGGGGGCGAAGAAGTTTCAATTATTTTTTTCAGTTTTCCCGCTATCCCGAACCGGCGTTTCCGCAGTTTTTAAGCTAATATTACTATTAATAACACTGTGACACAAAATTGAACTTTTGGAATCGGAATGGGATGAAACCAAAAGGAAATGAAAGTTGACATTATGTATTACAAAACCCTCAAAGGATTTTTTAAGTTTAGTGCGAGATTTTTTTTTACACGCATTTGAAGTTAGGGATTTTTGAACGCTGGCTAACAAGAAAAAATCAATATAATAATGCTCATATATTTTTTTATCCCAGAAAGTTGTGGTATCTTAATGTTTTTGCGGTCAAGGAATCCATTTTTGACATTTATTTTTATTTGTAGGCGCCGCCAGAGGGCGCTTTCGTGAATTTTTTTGGTTTAGATCGAATTTTTTGTCTTTCCACACGATTACAGCAGTAGATTAAGAGCTATCGAGCTAAAATTTGGTATACAAGCTTATATCCACCAAACGGAGGTTGAATTCTACGATGGGCATGATCGACCAAAACCTACTCACACCTCCCATACAAATTGTACCTTTTTTGGGGTCTGTCCCTACGATCACAGTCGTGAATTAAGAGCTATCGAGCTGAAGTTTGGTATGCTAGCTTCTATCCACTAAGCGGAGATTAAGTTCTAAGATGGGCATGATCGGACAAAAACAACTCCCACCTCCCATACAAAATAACCCTTTTTGGGGATTTTTTCCTGATTTTCCTCGCTATTACAGCCGTAGATTAGAGCTATCGAGTTGAAATTTGGTATGCAATCCTCTAACCTCTTAGAGAAAAGTAATTTCTAAGATGAGCATGATCGGACAAAATCTTCTCCTACCTCCAATGCAAACTTCCCATATTTTGGGTTGTGAGGAGTTTTTGTCTGATCTTGCTCTTCTTAGAAGTTTACGTACCAAGTTTCAGCTCGATAGCTCTTAATCTAAGGCTGTAAGTGAGAAGACAAACAGACGAACACCCCCAAATAGGGCAAGTTTGTATGGGAGGTGGTAGTAGTTTTTGTCCGATCATGCCCATCTTAAAACTTAATCTGCTTTAGAGGATAGAAGCTAGCATACCAAATATCAGCTCGATAGCTCTTAGTTAACGACTGTGATCGTAGGGACAGAACCCAAAAAAGGTACAATTTGTATGGGAGGTGGGAGTAGGTTTCGTTCGATAATGACCATCTTAGAACCCAATCTCCGCTTGGTGGATAGAAGCACGCATACCAAATTTCAGCTCGATAGCTCTTAATCTACGGTTGTAATCGTGTGGAAAGACAAAAAATTCGATCTAAACCAAAAAAATGTACAAAAACGCCCTCTGGCGGCGCTTAAAAATAAAAATAAATGTCAAAAATAGATTCCTCGACCCCAAAAACTGTAAGATACCACAACTTTCCGGGATAAATAGCATTATTTTGTGACATTTATAATGAATTTTTCTTGTTAGCCAGCGTTGCAAAAACCCCAACTTCAAATGGGTGTAAAAAAAAATTTCGCACTAAACTAAAAAAATCCCTTGAGGTTTTTGTTTTGTATGACGTAAACTTTCATTTGCATTTGGTTTCATCCCATTCCGATTTTGATTGTTGCACAGTGTAATTGGTGGATATGTTCTACTAATGTTGTTCTTCAAACTCGCGACCCATTTGAGTAAGTATTTTAGAAACGCCGGTCCGGGATATACGGGAAAACCGAAAAACATAATAGAAACTTCTTCGCTCCCGGTCCAGCGTTTCCGCAGTTTCAAAGTAAATATCACACAATTTGGTGAAAATGTTCTACTAATGTTGTTCTTCAATATTGCCAACTCGCCACTCTGTTAAGAATGTGTTTAAGAAACGCCGGCCTGGGATAGACTGGAAAACAGAAAAATTTCAAACAAATGTATGAAAAAAAAACAGCTTTTTTTCGCTCCCGGACAGGCATTTCCGCAGTTTTTAAGCAAACGTCATAGAAATTCGTGGAAATGATCTACTAATGCTGTTCTTTAATAGTGCCGAATCGCGACCCATTCGAAAATAGATAGACCGGGAAACTGCAAAATTTCATACAAATGTATGAAAATAATAGAAATTCCTTCGTTCCCGGGCCCGGCGTTTGGACAGCGTTCCATCAAATGGCATAATTTTTTGGGGGAATATAACCAAGTATCCGTTTATGATTTCTGTAAAATCTCAAGCCATTCTGTGCATAATAGCTTAACAAACCAAAGAAAAAACCATTTTATATTCTTGGAATAATTAGTCGAGCTCAAGGTCTTTTATTTTTAATATTTATTTCGATATTTCGCTATCCGTCGGATAGCATCTTCAGGAATCTTTAAACAATAAGAAATACAAATTGTTTTGGTCATTATTTATGTTCACATCACAAGATTAAACAAAACTTACGAGTAACAATTATAAAAAGGTCATTTACATACAAATTTAAAAATTGCACTAACGTTAACATCTATTGTTTTTACAGATGATGTGTCTGTAGTTTAATGCTAAGTTCTCAATATCCGATTTGTAGTTCATTCTTCTCTCTTTCGGTATATTGATTATGTGCAACATTTCAAGCATAAATCTTTTGCTTAAGTCACAACAACTTAATATAAAGTCAACGATAACATTTCTCATAAAATGTAGAAATGCCGGAATAACACCAAATTTTGTAAATAATGAAACGAAAAACATACAACAAATATTTGCAAACAATGGTATAATCCCTCCAAAAATACAAAAAGCCCTAAAAAGCACACTACATAGTTTCAACAACAAAATATTGAACCTTGTAATAAAACACAAACACATAGCAAAGAAAGAGATTGAAACAGCAATTGAGCTTGTGAGATCGAAAATAAACACACATCTAACAGAAGCTGAACAACTACAATTGTGGTCCAGCGAAGAGAAACACGAAGCTCGCGAGAACTTAAGCATCAAAGAGAAGCACAAGGACAAACTCACAAAGCTAAGAGAAAAACAGAGATGCACACTGAACATCATTAGGAACGAGAGATGGTTTGTCAACAAAACGAACACTGTGATACCAGAAGAGTCTCAGTGGTTACTCTCACTAGGGCCTAAGTATGCATTGCCGATGAGCAAACAACAATTTCCCATATTCAAATATATTGCGGATGGAGAGACCTGCATTCAAACGTTAGACGACAGAGAAGAACAGGAAATAGCAAGAACAACATTTACAACGATGATAGACAACTACAACAACAACAAAACCTGCAACCAGAGAGAGAAATATGTACTTAATACAGTGGTACAAACGAAAAACTTCCTGCGCAAAAATAAAAATATCATAATAACGAATGCAGATAAAGGTAATGTCACTGTTGCCATGGAGAAGGACGAATATGAAATAAAGATGTGCAATATTTTAAATGATATCATGACGTACCGAAGAGTGAATAAGGATCCCACACAAATATTGCAAAGAAAAAACAATGAAATAGTCGAAGAACTTCACAAGTGGAATAATATATCTGTGATAGAAAAGAAAAGACTAAAGACTGAGACAGCAATTGCTCCAAGAATTTATGGGTTGCCGAAGATCCATAAGGAAGGTATGCCTCTAAGACCTATCTGTTCCTCAATAAATGCGCCTTCTACAGAATTATGCAAGTTTTTAACGAACATTTTAAAAAAACTAACAGAAAAATCAGAGTTTAATGTAAGGGATGCTGTGCAATTTAAAGAAAAAATCAATAATAGTGCAATATTAAATGACGAACTTTTAGTATCTTTTGACGTGGTATCTTTATTTCCGAGCATCCCTGTGGACTATGCTATTGACGTGATCAACAGGAAGTGGGAAGAGATCGAAAAACACACCTCAATCTCAAGAGAATTGTTCTTAAAAATATTGAAATTCTGTATCAAGGACAACAGATATTTTAAATATAAGGAAAAATTGTATACTCAATGTAAAGGCTTACCCATGGGATCCCCTGCCTCTCCAATCGTTGCAGATATTGTGATGGAGGAACTGTTAAAAGATTGTTTTCAAGGACCACAAATAAAACCCAGACTTCTGACCAAATACGTTGACGACCTTTTTGGGATTGTGAAGAAAAGTGCAATAAATGAAACGTTAAGCAAACTTAATAGTTTTCATCGACAAATTCAGTTTACACTCGAAGTGGAGAAAAATGGACGACTTCCGTATTTGGATACAATTATTGTCAAGGAAGGCAATATACTCAAGGTTGACTGGATCCAAAAACCAACTTCCTCAGGAAGATTAATAAATTATTATTCGTGTCACCATGAAAATATTATCATGAACACTGCCAGAAATTTTGCCAGACGGGTGTTGGAGATAAGTGACAGACAATTCCACAAAGAAAACAAAATAAAAATAACAACAATACTGGAACAAAATAGTTTCCCTAGAAATGTAATTGCAAAATTAGTAAATAATTGTCAAAAACAATGCAACCCACAAGAACAAGAAGAACCCAAAATCTACAAAGCAATGGCATACATCCCAAAATTGACGGAAAGAATGGAAAAATCGAAAATATATGACAAAAACAAATACAAAATTGCACATAAATCGACAAACACACTAAAACAACTATTTTCAAACACAAAAAGTAAACTGGACAAAATGGACAAATCCAACGTCATTTATGAAATCAGCTGCTCTGGGGAAAGTAACAACGAATGCGACAAGGTATATGTAGGTACAACCAAAAATAAACTTCGTACAAGAATGTCCGGACATAAATCGGACATTAAAAGTAGGGTCAAATCCGCAACCCAAAAAACCGCACTTGCTACCCACTGTGCGGAGAGAGGACATATACCGGATTTAGAAAATGTTAACATTCTGGATACGGAACAGCATTACAGCAAAAGATTTATGCTTGAAATGTTGCACATAATCAATATACCGAAAGAGAGAAGAATGAACTACAAATCGGATATTGAGAACTTAGCATTAAACTACAGACACATCATCTGTAAAAACAATAGATGTTAACGTTAGTGCAATTTTTAAATTTGTATGTAAATGACCTTTTTATAATTGTTACTCGTAAGTTTTGTTTAATCTTGTGATGTGAACATAAATAATGACCAAAACAATTTGTATTTCTTATTGTTTAAAGATTCCTGAAGATGCTATCCGACGGATAGCGAAATATCGAAATAAATATTAAAAATAAAAGACCTTGAGCTCGACTAATTATTCCAAGAATATTAAAGAAAAACAGGTCGAATAAAAACTGAAATATAAAAAACCATTTTTTTATTTCCCGGGATTTCCGGGATTTTGGTGGACATTTTCAGAGCTTTTTTCAGCCTATGTTGTGTTATGGATGGAGGTGTTTTTTATACCTAAGGAGGGTAAGCCCTTTCGTGTCTCCCAAAAAGACTATAGACCAATTAGCCTCTCATCCTTTCTGCTGAAAGTTTTGAAAAGATTAATTGATATGTATAAGCCCTCACACTTCGAGCACCTCTTAAGAGCGAGAGGGAGTCCTGTTACCTCTTCTTTAGGTCTTTGTGCTAGACGGGGTACTTAGTCGTTTAATGAGGATGGCACGAAAATTGTGGCATATGCGACGATGCACAGTGGTCGATTCCCCTTATCTAGCGAAACGATAATTTTATTTCCCACCGATATCTAACTGCTGAACTTGAACTTCTGTATAAAATTTGGTTAGCCGGTATCGACCTGTGAAGAGACTGTTCTTTTATGTTAATATGTTTCGTGTAATTTGTGAAATCTTTAACATCTTCTGCTTTCAGTTGCTTTTGCTCACAATGTTGTAATTTTTAGGCACCATGTTGGTCTGCAAACGTAACCTTTTTTTGGGTATGGCAGTCTGAGTCAAATAGGATTATTAGAAGATGTTGATCTGGCCATTTGTTACCTTTTTGGCTTAGTGGAGAATAGGATGTGAAAAAAACAGCCAGCAAATGTTGGATCTCCGGAATCGACTGTATAACTGCTAGATCTTAGGGTAAAGTTATATAAAAGATCTAGCCTCTCTCCCCAGTTCGAGTAGGAGATTTAATATGTTTCTTGCGGTGAATTCCATTGTTAACTGGGCCAAGATAACAATTGGGCTTCCCTCGATTTTCTCTTAATTCTCTATCCTCCCCTCTTTTCTTCGTTCTCCTTCTTCTAACGGACAATCACAATCGATCGGCAGATCTCGGTGGGATCTGGTTTTTACCAGATTACACATTTCCCCAACCTAACCTAACCATTATTGTCAGATGTGCTAAGTTTATGCATCTGACGGCGGCACTATTGTCAAAAAAATATTTCTATTGACCTGTCCATAAATATATGAAAACAAACAAAAGAACGTACATTGCCAGTACATTGGTAGATCTGACAACATTGTATGTTCTGATAACCGTTTGTACATAGCTTAACACTGCTCGGCATAAAATTGGTCCGACACTATTCCTGCCAGTTCTTATATAAAATGACCTATATCCGAATATCATTTTTCCCATCACCCGCATGAAATTATTTTGCATAGGTATCAGCAGGAATTGTGCCAGGTCTCAGGCTGTTTTTTCTTTTTACAAAGCAGTGTTATCAGCACTTCAACACAGGTGGTTGACTTTTTGTGTTTTTGAGAATAATGCTTATTCTTATGTAAAATGACCTGAATCCGAATATCGACCCCATTTTTTTTTACCATCCCACGCAGGTCATTTTACATAAGTAGCTTATTCTTTTTACAGAGAGAGCAATGTTATCGAAAAATTACCAAAAAAGTTTAGGTGTCCCGAAAAAAAATCGGAGGGTGATGGGAAAACTGATTCAAGCTAATTTATTCTACATTTTTTAACACAGGTGGTTGTCTTTATGTCTTTTGAGAATGAATTTGTGTGTGTTTGTTATTTTGTTTTTTCTCCCTCAAATTTGCTTTTATCATGTTGTTTAAAAAATCTCCTGGTATTACTTCACAGTTTATTTTGGCTATTGAGATAAGATATTTGTAGTTTAAAGTTTTGACAGATCAAATATTGAGTCATTTGGACCAATGTGTGGAAGCTGAAAATTAAAGTCTACTATTAAAGATCAATAATTGAATTGCCATTTGTTACAACTAATTTTTTTTTTATTATTTTCCAATTCTAGCATGAACCAAAGTTATCGCCACCAAATGCGGCGCCACCACCGCCACCTCCTCCACCACCACTGGACGAAAATGGTTCCTCGCCTATGCAACCACAAGCGCCACATCAAATTATGCCAAAATCTTTGCCCAATGGTGATATCCAAACGAATGGTTTAAAACATAACATGGGACCCAAGAAAATTTTGCCACCATTCCACGATACGCGGTCTGATCTAATGAAGGCTATACGAGACGGTATGTTGATCATATATATTTCATTTCCAGTTTCTGCGAATCATTTACAACAACATGCGCGTGCTATTCATGGTATCTTTATTTTTTAGGCATTACATTGCGGAAAGTCGAGAAATCTGAACAGAAAGAAATTGAACGTAATACTGGATTACATGATGTTGCTTCCATATTGGCACGACGTGTGGCAATCGAACTCTCGGAATCAGAAGATTCTGATAGCGATGACGATAGTGAGGGTTGGATGGAGCCAAATGAAACTTCTGCTTGATCCCTTATGTCTTCTTTAATACCTGAAAAAATCAAAAAGAAAAAGTAAACGAACTAGAAATAATAGATGTTATTATGTGTGGTTTTAAAACACGTGGGCACACCCAACAACCGACAACCGACACATTACACCAGCAAAAGTAATGCTGCGATTCCCATAAGTATCCCCCCCCAATCCCTTACATGAAATAAGGTCTAGACACATTGTAACAAAACGAATGAATTCGAATTCTCGTTCATGGAAAACAAAGTTTGATATTTTAGATTTTCGCTCAAAAATCGCAATCTTTAAGAGAAAAGAGAAAAATGTTAATCAAAAAACAATAAATAATAATTAAATATAAAATTCTTCAACGCTATAACACAAACAACAACAACAATAATATTATAATATATAAAATAAAATCGCTCTTTGTATATATAAATATATCAACAACTACATAAAATAAAATGGTTAATTTTTTT
This sequence comes from Muscina levida, assembly GCA_964034835.1. Lineage (NCBI taxonomy): Eukaryota > Metazoa > Arthropoda > Insecta > Diptera > Muscidae > Muscina > Muscina levida. The sequence goes on along the minus strand of OZ035881.1, from coordinate 86,115,426 downwards.
TATAATTACATTACAAGAATATTAAAAAAAAATCGCATATTAGAGGGTAAAGAACAGGAATGTTTCACTTAAAGCCAACTTTTTCGATAATATCAAATACACCATTTTCAATCAAAACAATCTTGGGGCAAAACAAAATAAGAGGTTTTACACTCGTGTTGTTCTAGAATGGCCTAAATTTTCAGATCTTTTTATTACATATTTCTCTCAATAAGACATAAATAACGTTTCAAGAATATCGTAATTATATCACTATTCAATATAACATAGGACGCTTTTTTAAGTTTGTCATGCAGCGGCTAAAATTAACATTTTAATACCGATGCACAGAGCATACGTGCATACAATTGTGTGCGAAAATGTTTATAAACTATTAATACATTTTTATCAAGTACCCATATGTGAAACTAACCACAACACGACTATACAATTATGTTAATTAATCTGACCGCAGACTATTTTTTGATTCTGTGGCGATGTGTTCTTTACATTAAAATGATTCCGAATAGAGAATTGACGTATTTCCCTCTGCATATCCTGAATGAGATATGGCTCGAACAGAATGTTGGTAATATCAACGACCAACAACGGCTTTTAAAATTTTCAACTTTTTTTATTGCATTATGTATGAAATTGCTCAAGAGCTGTAAACGAATAATTCTCCTAATAATTGCTTTACTAAATTAACCAAATTTTTAACAAATTTTTTTTCACCAAATAATTCAATTCAAATAAATTTGACAAATATGAATTACAATTCATATCTTATTTAAACGAATTGCAATTTATTTCCAATTCACATGAGTTTAGCAAAATGAATTTGAATTCATTTGAATGTAACTAATTTTGAATTAATTATTTTTTTTAATTTTATCAAAATCACTTCAATTCAAATAAATGGGAAATGAATTGTAAATTCATTTAAATTAATTCAAAATCAATTCAAATTTTATTCAATTATTTATTTGGTGAATAGAATAAATTTAAGGCCTTATTCATAATAATTTAAAAGGGGTTTATAGAACGGCTTTACTATGAAAATTTGATTTATAAGATAAATGTTTATGAATACGGCTGTTAAAATGTATCTTATGAATAATAGCGAATTAAAATTAAAATAGAATGATTCATTTACAGCTTTGAAGTGCAAATTTGATCCACAATTTTTCATAAAATGCCGTAACAAACTTTTCGGGTCACTTCATACCTGTAATAAGACAAAATGAAAACTTAATTTCCACAAATTTTTCGTATTCCCTATTCCGTTTTCCAAATTGCTTTACTAAAGCTTCGACAATGGCTTTCGTATCATTCAATTCCGCCATACAAAATTACTGGAGACATATTCACCAACTGCCTAGGTAATGAAATGTGATAGTAATGATAATAATGATATGATAGTAATGATAATAATACCAACTGCTGCCGACCTCGAAGTTTTTGCGAACTTTCGCGCGCCTTGAGAGAGGGGGAAGTTCTCCCTACGCTTTTGAGTGTGTAGCCCTTGGCATCGACAGTGCAACCGATTGGGCTTGGGCAGCACTAGAAATTCTCAGGGCGAGTCCCACATAAAGCTTATCCTTTATCGAACGATTTCGTAATCAAAGAATTTACTTGATCTGCGATAACCATTTTTGTCCTTCTCCTTGGATTTCTCTTCGGAAGATTTGCCAACCTGCGTCTTTTTATTGGTATTATATGCTAATGCGGTAGTTGGAGAAAGTGCATTATCCTCAGTTGGACTCAGAGAAGGTCATAAGAGGCTTTTAACGGCATTTAACCGAATAAAGTCAAGTTCTCTGAGGGGCCTTAATCATCGTGACTTTATTCGCCTCATCAGAAAGGGGAGATAAAGAAACCGTTATTCCAATTTCCTTCCAGGCCAGAAACTCAGCTGAAGCGCAGTTCTTGCTAATGTTGTTCTCCTCCTGGGTTCGTTTGTCTTCTTTCTATGGCAAGATGTGGCACAACCTCCCCATGTTTGTTCATGATAAAAGCGTGCAGTCTGTCAAGGTATACGGTGTCAAGGTATACGGTATTCTGTCGTTATTCAGTATTCCGTTAACGGTAGTCGTCATCGGTAGGTCATCGTAATTTCTACTGGGGACACTCAACAGTCATTTCTCCCTCCGCTAACTGTAGGGATTTGGTCAAACTAGTTCATAAGTAAGGAATTATGAGGGAATCGTCAAACTAGTTCAAAAACGTACTAGTTCAAAAGTATGTACTTAGTTCAAAAACGTACTAGTTCAAAAGTATAGAACTGTGAACTACTGACAAAATAAACTAGTCCTAAGGTATCGAATTTTGAACCTCCCAGTAGGGAAAAATACTAGTTCGGAACTAGTAAAAGACTAGTTCTCTATAGGACAGTGAAATAGTTTACCTTACATGCAAGCAACTGTCTCATTTAACACGTAGTTGTCCTAGGCTTGGGATTAATTGTCCCTTTTATACTAGAATAGAACTAGTTCAGAAATACTATTTGGGCGGTAGTTGATTGTCTCCTTTGAACTAGTTTAGTTTAGTTTCCTAATGGGTAGTTAAACTTAATTAGTTGATGAAAAACAAAAAACAAAACAAAAGTTTTGAAATAATTTCAGAAGTAATAATTTTAAATTTCACTGAAAGCAGATCACAAATGAATCAAAATTACTACTAGTTCCCTACTATTTGTACAAATTTATGTCATTAGGTCATATTGTATTAGTTGGAATATTTATTCTTTATTTTGTATTGTTCACCCAACGAGTCTTAATCTCCTTGGTAACTCTACTTTCAATTCTCTTAGTTTGTCGAAGAATTGGTAAACATAACTAAATTTTTTTATGTTGCCTCCAGTATATCCTGGCGATTGCTCAATTTCTTTTGGTTTCCTCTTGGGTGTCTCAGCGCTTTTTTCGCCTGTCCCTTGCTCTCTGCATGTACGAGTGATTTATCTATTCCTTATTTTTATTAATACCAATTTTAAACACAAATTAAAAAATTACCCTGTTTTAAATCAATTTACAACTTTGCGATATCGAAATGACTTGCTTGAAAATGGTGTATTTAACACAACATTAAATATTTTTTAATTATCTTCAAAAATATTACAAAATTACATAAAATACAACAACATGTATCGTTTAATATACAATTTGCTAAAAGCTTAATCTCTATGAAACTATATTTAGACCCAGAGCAATCTTAACAAAAAAAAATGGAAGTCGAAGTGAGTCAACAACAAGTAGAAAGCAAATGAAATAATTTATCAACAGAGTAGTTATAACAAATGATATTAATACTAATACGAATAATGTATGAAACCTTCCTTCCCCCTCAAATAAATAAATCAGCCGTATAATAATTACGTGAAAAGAAGCTGTAGCACATCAACACAACATGCATGGAATTCCCAATAAATGATTTGCAACAATCAATTGAGGTTTTTAATAAATGCCGTAGTTAAAAACTAAACTAAAAACAATGTAACTTATAACAAAAAAGAAAAAACTACCGCGACAATGGCTCGATATTTGGGCGAAAGAAAGCTAAACAAATCACGTAATTATTGTCACAATGAATATGCATAATAGACCTATTTCAAATTGCATTTAATCACGTACGAGATACAACTTAAAAATATTTCTAACAAAAGAAAATAACGAACGAGAAAACGTAACGTAAATTTATTAAACAAAATTATAAAATTTGGAAGAATAAACTTGTATGTTAAGACATTATTGTAATACCTAAGCGCGACAGTGGCTAATAGTATGGTACCATTTTAGGTAATCTCTGTTATACACATCCAATGGAATATTATATATAGTAATATCAAGTCTTTTATCCTTAAATGCTTATGTTTACTTTGACATTACATGATTTTGTACTTTTTTCTTTTGTTTTTTTTTTTTTTTATAGAAAGTGTTAATGTTATATCAAAGAGCTTATTATAAAGACAAGAGAAACATATTTGCAGTTCATGAGAAAACTGTAAATACGAGTTTATAGAACAATTGACAATGTTGGAACCGCAGTGATCTAGGGCACAACAGTATGTTTGTGAGAAAATTAAGAAAACACATTAGACGTTTCCCTAAGAAATCTATGGGCACTATAGTGAGATGTTGTAAAGAATTTTGGATTGGAAGAATGTGGCGTGGAAGAATTTTAAGTTTTATATGTCATTGTGTTATGATTTCATTACACTGTGGAACATTTTCGGTGTTATTGTCTGTGGGGTGAGAAATTCCAAGTCAGGGTAGGGTGAAGGTACTAGGTCAGTACCTAAAGCGTTTAGCGTTCTTAGGCTGAACTTTTTTTTATGACTTTTCATATGATTTCTCATATCATTCTTCAGCAGAATTGTAGTTAAGGCTTATCACACCCATATTGGCTGTTGCACTGTGTTATTGGTACCCAGTAGGGAATCGTCAAACTAGTTCAAAAACGTAGTTGTCCTACGCTTGCCACTTTTGTACTAAAATTCCAGTTCAAAAATTCTAGTCGGGCGGTAGTAGATTTTTTCGTTTGAACTAGTTTGGAACACTTACACATTTTTTTCATATTTGTTTATTGTTGGGAAATACATCCACATTACTATTAGGCCACGCTAACACCCACTTAGATTATTTCGGTTCAAACGTCGCCAGTAAGTGGGAGAAAATCTTGGCAATAACCCTTTTCCAAATATTTTTCTTGGATCAAAGTTTATAAAAAAATAAACGTTTTTTATTAAATTTTTTCTTAATTTTTTCATTTATGCCAACAATCCCGGTATATAATTCTTAGTTTCATTCGATCACGATATTAACGTGTATTCCTCCGGTCTTTATAATAATCTCTTCGGTTATATACCCTATTACAGATCATTGTGAAGTATGCAAAGAGCCTTGTTTCAATTTGTACTGTTTTGAATCCTGGTTACAAAAATAACCTTGATTTCACAATTTCAAAATTTTGTTTCAATTTGTACTTTTTTGAATTCTGTTTACATAATTATACTGATTTCACAATTTCAAAATTTGTAAATCAAATATATCTTTTTTGAGTATTTTACTTTGACTGTTGCGTAATATTACAAGAAATCAACATGAATTCCACATCGACTTTGACCGATTTCTTTAAATTTTTTATTATATTACATTTCCTAGTATTACATAAATATTTTTATGTTACCGTTATGTTCAAATTCAATAAGAGTTCAGAACAATATTGTATTTCCCTACAAAATTGTCATGTTGAATATACTTCTTCGTAGTACAATGATCTGTTATACGATATACAACATTAACACATAAACATAGAATATAAATTGGTAAAGTGTTGAAATTTCTAAAATTAAGTTTATTTCTTCCATTAATAAATTTAAAATTAACATTATTCCCCCTTCCCCCAAAAAAAAGAAGACAAATTGTGTATATAATTATTTTTAATATATTAAATTGGATTTATATGAAATGAAAACAAAAACTATTATTTTCCACATAATACCAACAACAATTTAAAGTTACAAACCTATATATATAGTATAGCATATATCAACCTATATTTATACATATATTGCATTGTATTTATTAGTTAAAACACTGTGTTTGTTTGTTTTTATTATTTTTATTATTATAAATAATTTAAAATAAAATTCTACAAGAAAAAATAATAAGAGTATAAAACAAAGAAATTATTTAAATATATAGTTATATAAATATTTTTATGCCGACGAACGAAATGTTTTATTTTTGTGTGTGTTTTATTTGTTTTTCTTGCTTTGCTTCTTTGTATTGTGTATATTGTATTATTTAATTTTTAAATAAAACTGAAACATTAAATATTTAATATGATTTTGTTTTACTCTCTAGTTTATTGGTTCTTTGTCAAAATAAGAAGGCTTGTGTCCTCTTTATGTCGTCTTCATTTGTTCCTTATTTATGCTATAGTTTAGCTAAAAACAAAGAAATTATATTATTAATACAATTAATTTTGTTTACTATTAAAATTAAAAGAACTCAAATGAGAAATGGAACTAATTTAAGAAGTTTACAATATTTAAAAATCAAATTTAATAAAAGAATCATATTGATATATATATATATAAATAAAATTTCTTGTGATGTTTCATTGTTGGCTCATTAGAGTTGAGAAAATTGTTTGGGATAGATTCAAAATAAAATATAAATATGTGTATGTAAAAGTATGTATAGGTATATAAGAGAAGACATTTAATAAAACTGTAAAAAAGGTTACAGGATCAGCACAGCACACTGGGTCCCTGCTCTAGGTAATCTATAAAGACTTGCACTAAATAGCTCTGCCTGCTACGAGTCAGAGCGTTCAGTCCACCATGGAAGGCAACGCCTGACATCTATTCAATTACTTACTCCAATTGAAGCGAGGGATTCTAGGTCTCCTACTACGAACCAGAGCGGGACAAGTGCAAATAATATATTTCATCATCTCGGACTCCTTCATGTCCTCTCACACGCGACAGTAGTCCAGTATGGATCTATCCCATTAGCCTTGTAGATAACTGTCATTGCAATGTCCAGGCCAGACTCAAATCGCCCCTTCACAGACCAACCATGTATTCCGATCAGCATCTGCTATATTTGGGCTACAGTGATAAAGTCGGTTCTGGAGATCCAACTTCTGCTAGCTATTTTCCACATCCAGTCCTCAACTAAGTCTAAAAGGGAAAAGATGGGTAGGTGAACACCCACCAGAGTGTCATGATCAAGGATCGTATGGCCTGCTCTAGCCCATAAATTCACCGAATCGTTCCTAGGAATATCGCAATGTCCCTAAGCCAACAGTGGCTGATTTAACGTCTACTTACAATTTCTCACCAACTTTGATTTACACCATGTAGATTGACTATACACACTGTAACGATCCGCCGCACTAGACTCCATTCCTTCTTGGCCTGTGCTACCTTTAATTACCGGCTTAGCTCAGGGCTGGGGGGTGTTCTTGGCCTGAAAGAATGGATCTCGATCCGTTACCTTAATTATAAAATTTGAGGTAGCTATTAATGGAACTGGAAACTCGAACCACATTATTCAACATGTTATTATTTCGTTTAAAGACGATCATTATTTTAACAGAAAATTTTTGAGTATTATCTTAAACTCTCAAAGGAAATGGATGACTATCTAACTTTTTGTCGGCCCATGTTTACTTCATTTAATTTATACCTTCATTTTCACGAATATAAAAATATAATTTAAAGTTCCATCTTATTTTCGTTTATTTTACAAAAATCTTTAAACAAAAAAAATGTTTCTTGGTTAATAGATATGAAACAACTGATAAATATGAAAATTGTGAAAGTTTAATGTTAATAAATAGTCACTTAGAAAATGAATTTAAATTGAAAAGTGAAATCGTCATAAAAAAAAATTATTAAAGTTAATGTAACTGTTAAAAATACAAAGAATGTCTTGATGGTAAAGTTTAATGTTATATTAGTAATAAAGACTGTGTATATTGAGTAGTATAAATGATGGAATTATATATAGAAATTAATAATGAAACTAATACATACTCACATTTATTCATCTCCCGTCGTCAAGCGCTTGATGATTGAAGAATTGATGATATTAGTTTCGTAAAGATGTGTTGTAAAACTATTGTGATGAAATTATTGGTTTACCACTTATAACATTAATATAAAAACAAAATATTAAATACTGAATACATCAACAGTCTTGCAAATATTGGTCAACTCTTCGTTGACAGTAATTCCGATGTAAAAAGTATGTTTTTTTATAACGTAGATCTCTTCCCGATGTCCCAATTTACAAATTTGATCTGATTAACTTGTAAACATTATACTTCACCAAGCAATGTTTGGGCCGAATGTGTTGACCACATATGATAGCATGTCAGCGATGTCTCTGACATTCTGGAGGATAACCCTGCCGACTTCACCAGGCACCGCCCACGTGAAACACCAAATCAAAGCTTCCTCCCTTTCTCCTCTTGGCAAAATGTTTCTTTCTCAAATCCCACAGCAAACTTATATTCGCCTTCCAAATTTTATATTTCTTTCTTTGGCAAAATTATTTCCTTTCCTTAAAGCACCGCAAATATTCTTTAGCTTTTATTCGCCATCCAAATTCTTCTTCCTCTGGCGAAATTCTTTCGTATTTCAAAGCCACGCAAATATATTTTCAGCTTATATTTGCCTTCCAAAATTATTTATTTTTCCTCCGAAAATTTTCTTGCTTCCGTTCAATTTCAATATTCAAAAAATTCTCCCCTCCTTCAATTTTTTTTTCCCTCGTCTTTTTTTTTTCCGACAATTTATTTTCCGGTTCCTTCTTTATATAACAAACAAGTAATATTCTACAAAACATATACACAGTGTTTTCTAGTTTATAAGAGAAGAAAACAAAATATCTACCATTTACAAATTAACACTGGCCTCACAACACAGAAGGATATCCGTCTGCATAGAATAGTTTTCACATCCCATAATGGATTCCAAGGCCTTCTGAATTGTCAATACCTCAGTATAAAATCACTAAATTCATTATGTAATCTAAAACAGAGGCTAAAATGCAGGTCCTCGCTGTGTACACCAGTTAGTGTTAACCGGAATCATAGGGAATCTCGCCATCATTGCACTCCGATCTTTCCGGCTAGCGACAAGAGCTCTGAAAACTATTCGCATTACTACAACCGCTAAGAGGTTCAAACTACCCTACAACGATTTTTGTAGAAACTGCAAAGATAAGGTAGAATAGGAGACGACCACGGATCACCTTCTATGTCACTGCCCTGCTTCTGGTGACGTGAGATATGAAAAGCTTGGTCATCGGACACTTCTAGACAATACCTGTCTATCAGTAGGCGATTTGCGGAACATCCACGCCTTCATCAGAGCAACGAAATGGTATCACAACGGGACAAATACTAGGACCCTAGTGAGCTGTGTTGAACGAATTAACCTAACCTAACCATGCGCGGACTGATCCCAATAACCAGTATCCCCCAGTTTGGTAATCCTTCGAGCAGCAGTAGTAGGGTGTTCCTTATATGGGATTTTTTCGAATTTCGTTAAAAAAAAGTTATTAATAGCGAAGTGTGACATCGAGCTCCACCTTGCATTTGTTATTCACAAAATTACGAATATGTTGTGTGAAATTTCGCATCGATAATTAGAAGTTAGAGTGTGCCGCAAAGAGGTCAAAGTTCGATTTTTGTTTTAAAATCAGTTTATCGCCGCTGAATATATTCCTGTTTTAGATAGTTGATCTAGTAATATGCCGTTGAATAGATGAAGTGACGACATATAAAAGCATATGTTTGAACTTGCCATATCTCTTATAGATATCGAGATATTTGATGCAAAAAAGGGGGTATTTTTTAGGAAAAAATTAACCAAAATTTTTAAAACAGCTTTACGAAGTCGGTTATAGCTGACCACCATATATTTTCACAATTTAGCATATATCAAGTCAAAGTCTGCAAAAAAGTATATGAGCATATTTTCAATATCTCTATCCGTTTCCGAGATATCAGGCGTTAAAAATCGTTTTTTTGACATTAAATGTTGCAAAGACTAATGCATCTAAACTTTGATCTCTGGTTCCATCCGAATGCACATTGTGTCTTCTTTCTAATGACACAAAGATCATTAATATCCAATGCTTCTTTCAGGAGATATTCAACATTTTACACACCAAAATCGTTAAATATTGTTTTTATTTTATATTTTAAACGAATTGTTGATGTCAACAGTGGTTTGTTTACGCAAAATGTTTTTAATATTTATAATTATTTGTACAGTTATTGGTATGTAAATATTTCAACTTATGTAATCCATAAGATTCCTGTGGCGATCTTAGTTGTGTCATAGATGTTAAACCCGTATTTTAAAAAAAAACCTGTTTTCTGAACCGGGTATTAGGAACTCGGTTCTAATATGTTGATTTTTATATTTTTAGAAGTATATAGTAGGTCTGGGGATATAAATACTACATATAAAAACTAAATTTCTTACATCAACGAATATTGTTACAGATTTTTCATCACAAAACCACTGTTGGCATTCAAATTTCATAGAATAAATTGATGAAAAGTATACATATTTGGTGATATATATATGTTAAAAATGGTATATCTCCTCAATGGGGCATTGAATGGTAATTATTTTGGTGTCATTAGAAAGTAGACACAATGAGTATTCGGATGGAACTACAGATCAAAATCTAGACTCATTAATATTTGATATATTTAATGTCAAAATAACGGATTTTAACGCCTGATATCTCAGGTACGAATAGAGATATTGAAAATATGCACATATACTTTTCTGTAGACTTTGACTTGATATATGCTAAATTGTGGAAATATTTGGTGGTCTGCTATAACCTACTTTGTACAGCAGTTTAAAAAATTGTTGTTAATTTTTTCTTCAAAAATACCCCCACTTTTGCATCAAATATCTCAATATCTATAAGAGATATGGTAAGTTCGAACATATGCTTTTATAGGTCGTCACTTCATCTATTCAACGGCATATTACTAGTTCATATATCTAAAACAGGAAATTATTCAGCGGTGATAAACTGATTTCAACACAAAAGTCGAACTTTGACCTCTTTGCGGCACACTCTAACGTCTAACTATCGATGCGAAATTTCGCACAACATATTCGTAATTTTGTAAATAATAAATGCAAGGTGGAGCTCGATGTCCAACTTCGCTACTAGTGCCTTATTTTTAACAAAATTCCAAAAAATCCCATATAAGGAACACCCTAAGCAGTAGCATTGTCGTATCAGTCCAGGAGCGAAGTCTAGCATTTTTTTTAAATTGCTCCTACATATTAAGGCCCTCCTACCAAACCAGATATACATATGATGAATTTCATATCAAAACCTATAAAAAGGGACATTTTGAACCCGACCCCCTCAGATTTTAATGAAATTTTGCATATAGCTACATTTTACCAACAGAAACACAACCTCATTTTTAGAAATTACATTTTTGGAAATATGTGGGCGTGGTAATGTACCGAAATATTTGAAAAATTATGGTAATTGGTAGAAGCAGACCACACAATTATTTTTGCCAGAATGTTCCGGTAGACTTTCAAAATAACATGATTTTCAAGAAAAACTGTGCTGACATTCCCCTTTACAAAATGAGAAATCAAAATATAAGACCACTATTTGAGGAATACACGGACTACCAAGAGCCATCCGAAACAGTTCTTCGAACTAAACATTTAAAAAATTTATACAACGACTGCATGAACAATATACGAGAAAAACTAAAAAAACAATTTATATGGATCTCAATCGATGAAACTATAGATGCAACAGGCAGAAATGTGGCAAAAATTTTAGCAGGTGTATTGAGGAAATTGCAAGTGAGAAATGTTTACTACATACAGCAGCCTTGGAAACGGCTAATTACTCAATAATTGCTCGACTGTGGGACGACGCCATCAAAAATCGAACGTCAACTTCAATAAGAATAATGTTTTGCTTTTTGTGACGGATGCAGCTCCATACATGATAAAGGCTGCAAAAGCTATAGTGGCATTTGGCTCATGGTGTTTATCGATTGTGTGAATGTATTAGGAATTTATATGAAAACGTAAATAAAACTATTGCTTATGTGAAGAAGGTATTTTTAAAAGCTCCATGTAGAAGGAAATTTTTAAACAAATGTTTCCAGAGCTTCCATTACCTCCAGAAGCTATAACAACACGATGGGGAACATGGCTTGAAAAATTTAACTACTATGCCAACAATTGCCAAGACATTTTAAAGGTCCTAAGTGCATTAAACGATAAAGATGCACAATCCATTAAAAATGCAAAGGATGTCTTGACAGACCCCCAAACTAGATCAGACTTGATTTATATTGCTTCAAATTACGGTGTTATTGCAAAACATATTAAAAATTTGCAAACATCAGGTCTCACGCTTATTGGACAAGTTCAGCTGAATGAAGACACTTTTAAATTGATAGATAATTTATCGGATTCCGAAATAAATTTAATAGTAAAAAAAATTTAACCAAATTTTATCAAAAAACATTAGCTTGGAAGAAGTGAAAAGTATTTGTTAAGAATTGTGTGGATCTGCGCCAACATTAACATCACAATACGAAGTAAAGGAAATACTGTCCCCTAAATTCGCTCCAATTACATCTGTGGATGTCAAAAGATCATTCTCAATATACAAAAACATTTTACAACATTTTTAATAAAAACAATTTTTTGTTCGATAATTTATCTCAATATTTTGTAGTTTATTGCAACAACAATCTCAAATAAGATGCTCAACATACAAAAACACCGTGATACTTTGGAAACATGGTTTAAGATTTTTGTTACTTTAATGTTAAATAAATTCATGAGATATTTTTTTATTTGTTCCTTAAATAATAATACTTAAATATTTATTTAAATTAATATGTTTTTCATTGTTCGGTTTGAGATCAGTTTTCTATTATCGCTAATAGAATTTGTTTTACAAGAGTTGTGTGAAATGTATTATGTTGACAGCTGGCAGGGCAGATAGCTGTTTCGATGGTTGCCAAACCATCATCTTCAGTGCCGTTTGCTGTGACTTCTCCACTCATTATCACAACCTTAAGTGTTAAAAGCTTCAAGCAATCAATGTGAAGCTCACACACACCGGTGCGAAAATGGTATCAACGAAGACCACACGTCAACATAATACACACAAGCTCTTGTCTATGCTTTGTCCATCGGACAAAATTGCATAGAATTGTTTTTGGCAACAAATGCCAACCCAGTGTACCTCCCGTGTATGTATGCTCTTGTTTGTTATATCGACAATAACAAACAAGAGCATTTATTTAAAATTTATTTTACTTACTCAACATTTGTGTATGTAAATTTACAAAAAATACTTACAGTCTGAATCAAAAATAATATTTCTTATTTTAATTTTTAAGCTGTTTTTTTTTTTACTTTAAATAAAAATATTTCTAATTCATATGAAAAAAATTGTGTGACTTTAATTTTTTAGGGCATGTTTTTGTTGATTTTAAGGTCATATTTTGCCATTTTTCAGGTCATATTTTATGCGCATAAAACACGATTTTTAGGGCATATTTCCGGTTGCCCTGGTAATAGCTAATTTCTTCATGGAAAAGCTTGCAGCAGATATGAAAAGCATTGCCTTCAGTCTTTGATTAGATGAAGGAACGGACATATCTGTCGAAAAATTGGTAGGAGTCGTAGTGCGGTATTTTAGCCATCAAAAGAATACTTTTATTACCACATTTTTAGGTCTAATTGATTTAAATGGAGGTACAGCTGATAAATTACTTATGGCGTTGGAGCAACTCCTAAATATTTTTAAATAGGATTTTAAATATTTAGTGGCAATCGGCACCGATTACGCTGCAGTGATGACTGGTGCTAATAACGGTTTGTACCAAAAGATAAAACTGAAGTGTAATTTATAGAACCTTGTATTGGTTCGTTGCGTGTGCCACTCGCTTCAATTAGCTGTGTGCGCCGCTACAGAAAGAGTTTTCCAAATAAATTGGAGATCCTTGTGAAAGAAACCCATAATTGGTTTAGCCATTCTTCTATGAGACAAAAGGCTTATGCACAAATTTTTAAATTTATAAATGACTAGTGGGCCCGGCAATGCTTCGCTATTGCATATTAACTTGTAATATATTTCACATTTAGGTCTACAAAGTACTTTAAAAACGGTACTTAAGCTCGACAAAAATATGTTGAGTTTATTAACTTATATAACTACTTTGAAGTAACTTCTTAACATTAAGGTTAACCAAATAAGTTTTATTGTTGTAAATGCTAATAAAAAGTACATCAGCAAAGTCATATCTATAGTGCCAACATGTAGATCAAGTTTTTTCTGTATGTAGGGCGAAAAACCACTTCTTCCACAAATCGGAAACAGACTTTCCTCTAAAGATCAAATTATTTTGATCCGTAGAAGCGGGAACCATCTGTATACTAACTATCTCTTTAGTCATAAAAAAACATTTCTGTTATGCCTTCTCCTATTGACCGCCAATAAAAATTCCGTTTGAAGCTTCATGCCTTTAGCCATAAAAACTTATTTTGTCATGTCTTCTTCTCACACGGATCAAGAATAATCCGAAATACTATTTTTGTAGAACTCGTATTACCATTTTTTGAGATAATTCGGTCGCCAACGTTTGGCTTAACAAAGTTATGGTCTCACGCGCTGTATGGCATGTTACACTGTCGTGTTGGAACCATTTCTCCTTTAAATAATGTGCAATGACATGATAAATAAAAAAAAATCAATTGATCGTCCACTTGCTCTAGTTCTTCTACCAGTTGGATTTTATATAAATGTAGACCAAGATCTTTCCTCAGCATTTGCAGAGACCGAGTTGCTGAGAATGGCGTCGGTTCGATAAATTCGAGTCCCCTGTCACACTTACGTCTACAGCGTCGATGGCTTCTATTAGCTGCTCAGATAGATCATTACATGCACCCTCAACTTCACAAAGGGCTCAATAAGTTTGGCGAGCAGAACGTGCATTTTGAAAATAAATTTGCAAGATTTGTAAATGTTGTTCTTGTTTAGTTTTTACATGGTGATTTTGCAAAGTATACTAAAAGAAAGTCTATCACACTTCATTAGTATGACAGCTAGATTTACACTTATACCTATCAGAACCTACCTACCATGCATAGGTTATTTACAATTGTTTGCTAATGTTACCTCTGATATACTATAAAAATTTAACCATTGTAGTATAACTACAATGAATATTGCTTAATTTTTCTATCTATATGATTTATTACCGATTCGCTCTCCTGAAAAGTAATTGAAAAATACATACCTGTAAAGTAAATTAAAAAAATCACTATTTTAGTCTGCGTATTCTCAACTGCCTGCTGCACGGACCATAAGTTGATACAGTTAAAACGTTAACTATTGAAGAGCGTGGGCAGCGCCTCGGCACTTTTAACTTATTTAGTTCGAAATAGCCTGATCAATAGGGCGAATCAATTAGTTCGCGTCAAAAAAAAAACGTGTTAATCGCATATCAGTATTGGAATGTACGAAGAATTCTTAGAAAATTTCAATTAGAAACTATATGTCTAAATTCAATTTCTAGTTCGTGCTGAGAAGCATGAAGATTTCAGGTAGAGATGCAATGAGCAATTATTCAGTTACTTCAGACCTATGGGCCCCGGCCTTATTGGGATCCCGCCCAATATTCTGAAAAATGATTTTAAAAAAATTAATTTCTGTATGCCAACTCTCAGAGGCCATAACTTTTTAACCAATACATAGATTTGCTTCTGTAATACCTCATTTAGTCTGTTGTGAAGTCAGTTTTACGCAGACGGTCTCAAAAAATATATATCTCAACTTTTCGGTTTGTGCTCATTTAAAAACAAAAAAAAAATCTGACATCTTCATGCTTCCCAACGCGAGCTAGGAATTGATTTTAGACAAAGTTTATTGGTGAAATTTTCTTAAAATTCATTGTAGATTCCAATTTTGGTTACGATTTTTGAGAATAAAAAAATCGGCCCACCTTACTGTTCATATCTTCAATCTGTCTTTGGAAAAGCCGTCAGAGCGATTTTTTAAAAGGGGGGCGTGGCACCCCCACTTCCTCCCTGGATGTAATTAATACTGCTCCAACAACATATGTACCAAATCTCATCTTCATACCTCTGATAGTTCATAAGATATAGCCCGATCGATTTTCAAGTTGTATGGGCAGTGCCACGCCCCTTTATCCCATCACAACCAAATATAGCCACTGACTATCAACATGTCAACAGTATCACTTTCTAAAATGTTCGTATCAATCTGTCTTTGGAAAAGCCGTCAGAGCGATTTTTTAAAAGGGGGCGTGCCACCCCCACTTCCTCCCTGGATGTAATTAATACTGCTCCAACAACATATGTACCAAATCTCATCTTCATACCTCTGATAGTTCATAAGATATAGCCCGATCGATTTTCAAGTTGTATGGGCAGTGCCACGCCCCTTTATCCCATCACAACCAAATATAGCCACTGACTATCAACATGTCAACAGTATCACTTTCTAAAATGTTCGTATCAATCTGTCTTTGGAAAAGCCGTCAGAGCGATTTTTTAAAAGGGGGCGTGCCACCCCCACTTCCTCCCTGGATGTAATTAATACTGCTCCAACAACATAT
The DNA here is from genome assembly GCA_964034835.1 of Muscina levida. Classification (NCBI taxonomy): domain Eukaryota; kingdom Metazoa; phylum Arthropoda; class Insecta; order Diptera; family Muscidae; genus Muscina; species Muscina levida. Next base: position 86,099,259 of record OZ035881.1, on the reverse strand, counting down.
GTACCAAATCTCATCTTCATACCTCTGATAGTTCATAAGGTATAGCCCTATCGATTTTCAAGTTGTATGGGCAGTGCCACGCCCCTTTATCCAATCACAACCAAATATAGCCTGGTACTATCAACAGGTCAACAGTACCACTTGACAGTGACACTTGACTTGACAGTTTTAACTGTTTGTTTTAAAAAGGGTGTGGAACAGCCCATTTCCACCCTTACTGTAATTCATACTACAACAACAACATATGTAACAAATCTCATCTTCATACCTCTGATAGTTCATAAGATATAGCCCTATCGATTTTCACGTTGTATGGGAGGTGCCACGCCCCTTTATCCAATTACAACCAAATGTAGTCAGGAACTATCTACAGGTCAACAGTACCTCATGGTAAAATTTTTGTATTAATCGATCTATTAGAAAAGCCGTTAGAGCGATTTTTGAAAAGGGGGCGTGGCACCGCCCACTTCCATCCTGGCTGTAATTTATACTGCTCCAACAACATATATACCAAATCTCATCTTCATTCCTCTAATAGTTCATGAGATATAGCTCTTTTAATTTTCAAGTTATATCCAAGTTTATCCAAACACAACCAAATATAGCCACGGACTATCAACAGGTCAACAGTATCACTTGGTAAAATTTTCGTATCAATCGATCTATTAGAAAAGCGATTTTTGAAAAGAGGGCGTGGCACCGCCCACTTCCATCTAGCTGAAATTAATAATGCTCCAACAACATATATACCAAATCTCATCTTCATACCTCTGATAGTTCATGAAATATAGCCTTTTTAATTTTCAAGTTGTATGGGATGTGCCACGCCCCTTTATCTAATTACAACCAAATGTAGTCAGGAACTATCTACAGGTCAACAGTACCTCATGGTAAAATTTTTGTATCAATCGATCTATTAGAAAAGCCGTTAGAGCGATTTTTGAAAAGGGGGCGTGGCACCGCCCACTTCCATCCTGGCTGTAATTTATACTGCTCCAACAACATATATACCAAATCTCATCTTCATACCTCTGATAGTTCATGAAATGTAGCCTTTTTAATTTTCAAGTTGTACGGGCGGTGCCACGCCCCTTTATCCAATTACAACCAAATGTAGTCAGGAACTATCTGCAGGTCAACAGTACCTCATGGTAAAATTTTTGTATCAATCGGTCTATTAGAAAAGCCGTCTGAGCGATATTTGAAAAAAGAGGCGTGGCGCCGCCCACTTTTTGAAAAAATAAAACCTTTTAAACCATCCGGAAGCTATAGCGAACAAAACAAAAAAAAAATTTTGAAAATCGGTCCAGCCGTGTTTGAGTTTTAGCGAGACAACTGCACATCGATTCATTTTTATATATAAGATGATAGTTCAAACCTCGGATAATGCTGATCATGTTAGGTTGTATAACGATTTATATGATTTTATCAGAAACCTAACAAATAAAATTATCATACCTTGTGATAATTTTGACTACATAAAAGGTGATATAGACAATCATATAAATCATGGGTTATAACTTCGAAAAATCTTGTGAAGACAATGGGTCTCATGCATAAAACGTGAGCTTGAGCTCGGACTCGATTTTTTGAGTAAAAGGTGCTTGTCGTATGCATAATAAAATTTGATGTATTTGCTTTTACTCACTATTCATGTTTGATCTCGTCTTGCTCAGTTTAAACTATGTTAGATGTGCTTGTGCTCATTTTCATATGCATAAAAACAAGCTTTTGCTCTCATTAGTGAGCTCTTGCTCAAATTTTGTTGAGCATGCCTTATAGTTGACTCACGTATACTAAAAAGGAATCATGGCCGAATATTTTGTGCCACAAAGAAATACAAAATGTTATCAACAGCGAAAAACAAATTTAGCAAGTGAGGAAAAAAAAATTATACAGGTTTGTATTCTTAATTATTATTTTTTTTACCCTCACCCTACGGGTAGAAGGGGACATATCTTTTGATTCGGCCCAAAAGTGTAACACATAGAAGGAGTCACTTTAGACCTTAGGTTTCTTTGAACCACATTTGATTCATGACTTTTTAAGTCGTTTGAGCCATGTCCGTCTGTCTGTCTGGCTGTCCGGCTGGAGCGTACGATAACTTTCGAAAGACGCAACCAAATGTTTTGAAATTTTGCACGGGTTCATATTTCCCAAAACTACTTACGGCATTGCAAATGGGCTACTTGGCCCCACCCCTTCTAGTACCTCCCATACAAATACATCATTCCGCTCACTAAAGAAATCGAGTAATAACATCAATACACCCAACGTAATCGTACCCAAATTCTGTATTTCGTAAAGCTTTAACAAAATAAAGTTTTGGAGAAAAAAAATTGAAGTGTAGCCACGCCGCTTCTGGTACCTCCCATACAAATGCACCTTTCCGCCCACTATAGAGATGGATTAATAATATCAATAAATCCAACGTAATCGTACCCAAATTCTATATTTAGTAAAGCTATAACAGGATAAAGTTTTGGAGTTTGGACACGCCCCTTCTGGTACCCCCCATACAAATGTACAACATCGCCCACTTTGGAAATGGAATGATAATATCAATACACTCGACACGATCGTGCCCAAATTCTGTATTTTGTGAAGCTATAACAGGACAAAGTTTTGGAGAAAAAACTGAAAGTCTAGCCGCGCCCCTTCTTGTACCTCCCATACAAATATACCACTCCGCCCACTTTAGAAATCGAGTAATAATATTAATATAATAGAAAATTTTATGTTGTACTAAGGGTGAGGGTATATGTATGTCGGGTTGCCCGACAAAATCTTTCTCACTGGTTTTTATTATATTTTCCCCCGTTAATTCAATGCCAAATATTTGCTTATTGGTAATGCTTGGTAATTGACTTTTTTCTAGTAAATATTTTTTTTTTATTTTTTTACTAAAAATTTAGAAATGTCGTCAGTTTCTATTTTATTATTTTTATATGATTCTACTTCACTTTCACTTGACGACATGTTTGCACTTCAATAACAATTAGATGTTTGATCTTCCTTTGCTCAAGTAATTGCAATTGGTTTGAACTCATTTTTATGCATACGAAATTGGGCAAAAGCTGTTGCTGTTTGATTGAACTCGACTTACGAGCAATTGCTCACCTGACTCAACTCAGCCCATTTGTTATTGAAGTGCAAACATGTCGTCAAGTGAAAGTGAAGTAGAAGTAGAATCGTATAATAATAATAAAATAGAAACTGACGACATTTCTAAATTTTTAGTAGAAAAATATAAATAAAATATTCTAGAAAAAAGTCAAGCATTACCAATAAGCAAAAATTTAGCATTGAATTAAAGGGGAAAAATATAATAAAAAACAGTGAAAAAGATTTAGTCGGGCAACCCGACATACATATACCCTCACCCTTAGGAAAATATAAAATTTTCTATTATATTAATATTATTACTCGATTTCTAAAGGGGGCGGAGTGGTACATTTGTATGGGAGGTACAAGAAGGGGCGCGGCTAGACTTTCAGTTTTTTTCTCCAAAACTTTGTCCTTTCATAGCTTCACAAAATACAGAATTTGGGGACGATCGTGTCGAGTGTATTGATATTATAACTCCATTTCCAAAGAGGGCGGAGTTGTACATTTGTATGGGGGGTACCAGAAGGGGCGTGTCCAAACTTCCACATTTTATCTCCAAAACTTTAAATATAGAATTTGGGTACGATCACGTTGGATTTATTGATATTATTACTCCATCTCTATAGTGAGCGGAAAGGTGCATTTGTTTAGGAGGTACCAGAAGGGGCGTGGCTACACTTCCAATATTTTTCTCCAAAACTTTATTTTGTTAAAGCTTTACGAAATACAGAATTTGGGTACGATTCCGTTGGGTGTATTAATATTATTATTTGATTTCTTAAGTGTATTTGTATTTGTATGGGAGGTACCAGAAGGGGCGGGGCCATGTGGCCCAATTGCAATGCCGTTAGTAGTTTTAGGAAAATATTAACCCGTGCAAAATTTGGAAACATTTGGTTGCGTCTTTCGAAAGTTATCGTACGCACCAGCCGGACAGCCAGACAGACAGACAGACGGACATGGCTCAAACGACTTAAAAAGTCATGAATCGAATGTGGTTGAAAGAAACCTAGGGTCTAAAGTGACTCCTTCTATGTGTTACACTTTTGAGCCGAATCAAATGATATATACCCTCCGACCCGTAGGGTGAGGGTAAAAAAAATTAATAATTAAGAATACAAACCTGTATAATTTTTTTTCCTCCCTTGCTAAATTTGTTTTTCGCTGTTGAGAACATTTTGTATATCTGTGTGGCACAAAATATTCGGCCATGATTCCTTTTTAGTATACGCGAGTCAACTATAAGGCATGCTCAACAAAATTTGAGCAAGAGCTCACTAAAAAAAGCAAAAGCTTGTTTTTATGCATATGAAAATGAGTACAAGCACATCAAACATAGTTCAAACTGAGCAAGACGAGATCAAACGTGAGCAGTGAGTAAGAGCAAATACATCAAATGTTATTATGCATACGACAAGCACCTTTTACTTAAAAAATCGAGTCCGAGCTCAAGCTCACGTTTTATGCATGAGACCCAATATGTATCTAGAGATGAGAAATTTGAAATTAAAAAAAACTTGATCGCGTTTATTCAAAGTCTTGTGACCGAATTAAGGCGAAAATTGCCAAAAAATTTCGAGTTATTTAAAAATTAATTATTATTTAGAAGAAAGCCAACATTAAATAGTTACTTCTATAAAAGAATTTATACATGATCCAAATATATTCACAAAAATGGAAACAAGCCTAGAAAATGTAAAACTTCACAAATGGCAATGTACTGAAGAAACTGATACATTTTGGATTGAAGGTTATAATTTGGAAAATGAGCGTAATTTTGCAGAATTGTCCGAAATCAAATATGGAATTAAAGTAGAAAATTTTGCTGCAATAATTATAAACTTCCTTCAAGTGTTTATAGCAAAATCATTTCAAATGAATGCTATAAAAAATCTAATTATTTTATTGAAACTGTTTTGTGGCCGAATGACTGCGATGACGAGAGTAAAGGTCTTGTATTTTCAAACAATTTTTGTTAAAGTCCAAGTGTACAAAAAACTGTTAAGAAAAATGTTATATAATTTATATGTTTTATACATATTATTTTTATTGTTTTTAGTAATATATAACCAATATAACCAAGTGATCTCACAATAAAGACTACGTATGACCTAATAGTTTTAAATGTAAACATACGGCCTTATTCATAAAAAATTTCTAAAGTAGCTATGAAGCGTTCTCTAGTTAAAGTATTCTTTAGCTCTAAAAAACCTTTAAAAGAAATTGAATTCATAAACCTTTTTTATCAGTACTTTAGCTTTATGTGTTCGGGTGGCAACGCCGACTGTTATTGGTCATTAATGATGTATAAAAAGAAGCTTTATAATCGGATACAAAAGCTTTATAATCGGTTACCAAATATGTATATGCACTTATAATAACTATGAACATTATTGTAGCACAATTTTTCATTGACTACGATTGTCATGATAATAAGAAAGACGTTAAAGAAAAAATTATATTAAAATATTTGATTTTCTTTTTCTCATGTTAAAATTATAATCGGATACCGATTAAATTTTTTCCTTGTTTTGATTGTTTATACATCACGAATATTATTTCATTATTTACAAATTATTTTTGAAGATATTTGGAGAAATATTTTTCAACATGGTATTCATGAATGAAAAGTGTCTATTTAGATACTTTTCTATGTGAGCAATGATTATGAAGAAAATTTCCTACACAATGAATGCATGCAACAACTCTCTTCAATAGGAAAATGACGAAAAACTCAAAATAAAGATCTCAAATTCATAAATATGCAATAAATTGTACAAACGTCAAGTTATAGCATGCTTAAAGTAGAGACAACCCTACTTTAACTTACTGAAGATGTGAATCGTTTATGAATATTGTTTTCTCGAAAATTGCTTAAAAATGGTTTATAAACCTCTTATAAGTTTTTATGAATAAGGCCGATATAATTTTGAGTTAAAAACTTAATTTAAAAGCGCTGTGGTTTTTTACCCGTTTTGAGGTAGTTTTTTACCCGATTTAACCCTTTTTTGAATGATTCATAGTGCTTTTCAATGTCCAAGACTTGGCAACACAGCAGAATCATCCAAACGCACTCTCAACTGATTTTTCAGCTTTGTAAGTGTGTTGATAAGTGCTCAAAGTTTGAGGGCTCAAAAATGTCTTGTCCTCTCAAACAATCATTTAGTTTAACATTTTTTAATTATTTGCAATGGAAATTTTTGGGAAACGATAATAAATAATAAATTATCTCTAAACGAAATATAACATGTTTACGAGTATTCTTTATATTTTAATTATTTGTTATTATTATTTTCACTAAACACATTTTACGAGTCTAGTCTAGTTCTTGGAAAAAATTCAAAATTAACGACACAAAGATAATACATTGTGACCCGATCACTTGCGCTTTTAATGATTATGGTTTTTATATGTTAAGCCGCGAATTGCCATTGCTCAAAGTTCCTAATATTATGTATTGTCATTAAAATATTATTATAACAATGTTAATATTAATATTAAAATGTAAACAGGTTAAACAGCCTTTCGTGGGTTCAGACAATGTCTAACTTCCTTTGAGAGGACCCTGTGCAACATTTTTAAACGTGATGTTCAAAAGTTAACATCTCGGATACAATTAAAATTCCGATTTGACCTACTGTCTTTGCACGTTATAAATCGGATGTTTAAAATTAATTGAGTCCTTAAGCAAAAAGTTATATTTGAATAAGATAAATTCCAACCGTATACACTTATATAAATGGATTCAGCGTACATACCAAAAATTTTTTATGGAATATTTACAATTTTAATCAAATTAAAATTATGGTATATTTTCTGCTACAGCCGGACAAATGGCTTTTGAGTTAAAAAAAATTTTCAAACATGGACATATTAAACAAAAAAATTTGTCTTGTTTGTTTTTATCGATCTGTGCAGAACATGAATATGTTTTTCATTGTTCGGTTTGAGATCTATTCTATTATTGCTAATATAATTTTTTTTTTTAAAAATGTCGATTATTTATGTAATCGTGGGACCATTAGACATAAAACACGTGGAAATATTGGTGTGATTCTTGTGTTTTTTCCTGACATAGCTGCCAATTACATTCGCTCAAGATCGTATGAAAAAACTAAAGTATGAAAAACCATTGCTCATAAATCAGATTATGAATGTATATTTTTAGGCTATGGATCGAATTTTAGCACCCTACACCCATGTAAAGGCGATGCACTTCGGTAATAAGTGTGTAGGCGTCTCCAGTACAAATGTTGAAAAACTGTCTGTTTCCTTCATCGGTAATAATTATTTTTTCCTTTAAATTTTTTTTGTAAAATAAACGAGAAAAGTTCGGGAAAATATAACGATGTTATATATCAGTGGAAAACTACCAATGTTATCTTTATTATTATTATTATTAGCTCTAAAAACAACTTGACAACATATATATTTATATCTTAGTGTCTAGTGTCTTATCTTAGTGATAAGAGATTTCCATTCGCTTCGATCTTGTGCGCACCGTCTCCAGTAAGTCCTACCAAGCAGCGTTACTGATTCATCCACCTGATCCTTCCAACGTAGTCGGGGTCTACCTCTTTTGCGCCGTCATTTGAAGTCTTGATAGAATACCTATCGCGCTGGAGTTTCCTCATCCATGCGCACGGCATGGTCTTGCCAGCGTAATCGCTGCACTTTGATTCGCTTGACCACATCAATGACGTGGTGTAACACGTACAGCTCATGGTTCATCCGAATCCTAAACTCGCCGTTTTCGTAAATGGGTCCATTTGCATCCGCCTGTGTAAGCACCAAAGATTCGAAGGCATACAGCAGGACCGGTAGTATTAGTACCTGGTACAGTTGGACTTTGGTGGTTCAAGAAAGGGTGGTGTTAATAAAATGCTCGCGTAGCCCAAAGAAACACCGGTTGTCGAGCACTATTCTCTGTTTTATTTCTAGGTTAACGCTGTTGTTTTTGTCCATCGCGGATCCGAGGTAGATTAAAACTGACTCCCTTTCAACAGATAAGAAGACAGCTGTTACTCTCGCATCGTCCGACCGGTAATACCGATATCATCGACATATGCGAGCAGCATGTGGCTCTTATTAAATATGGTGCCAGACATGTTTACCGCTGCTTTCCTTAACACATTCTTCATCACTATGTTGAACAGTTTGCATGAGAAATCAGCATCGCCCTGTCTAAACCCTTTCGTCGTATCGAATGGCGCAGATAGATCCTTGCCAATCCGAAGAGAGGATTTGCTATTCGAAGGTTACATCGGCAGAGACGAATTATTGTCGCAGGGATGTCGAACTCAGACATGGCTTCGTGTAGTCGATGCCTGATGGGACTATCGAAGGCTGCTTTGTAATCAACAAAGAGGTGGTAAGTGTCGATTTACTTTTCATGGACTTTCTTCAGAATTTGCCGCAGTGTAAATAACTAATCCGTCGTGGATTTCAAGGTCTAAAGCCGCATTGACAAGGTTCAATCAGATTTTTCACAATTGGCTTTAGCCACGGCCACGGTAGTTTTGACACTCAATACGGTCACCTTTTTTGTAAATATGACATAGCACACTGAGATTCCAATCCCCTGGAATTTCGCTTTCATAAATGCAGGAGATTTCGATGCTTCTATTTAGGATTAGTGTAATTTCAATACCTAAAATGTTACCTGGCCATTTAAATGCAAATATGCCTCGACTGTAAGAAAAAAATGTTTGTAAACCTGGTGAACGTCTCAAGCATTTCGTTAGCAAACTGGAGGATTGGAGTAGAATCTTAAGGCTTGATCTTATTTATCGTTTTGTAATCTTTGTTAAATATGCTGTTGAGAAGAGTCTATGTTGTTCACAGACAGACGTTCTTACACGTTGATTAGTTGAACGGTGATTGAATCTTTGTTGAAGAGCGGACAGTCGTTGCGTTATTTCCGAAGAATCGTTGTTTTGATAGTGCTTACCTATGCAGAACGCACTTTGCGATCCGCTGAATGACGCTATGGCAGTGAATTCCTATTCGCAGCTCTTGCGTTTTCCTAACCCTCCGCCATGCAGCCATGGCTCGATGAAGCTACCGATTCAAATGCATACGGACTTTTGGTCCACCCTGCTATGTTAATTTAACCAAAAACTATACCTAAATAACTTGATCTTTTGACAAATAAGAAAAATTATGTGCGATGATTTAACATTTGCAAAATTTATGATCTACTGTTGTTGTTTCCTTTCAGATCATTAAAAACGAAACTTTGTAAGATATTCTTTTTTAATCATTTCACTGGCCATTTATTTCACACAACGTCAACAACTATTTATTTACGATAGCTGGTAATAAAATGTTCAAATTATCTAGTTGGGGAGCCGTCAGGACGATAATGGTGACCATCTTCTTGATATTCCTTGTTGACTTTCAGAGAGTGATTTATGGTACTGCTGCCGCCAGGGATAATGGGGTATCCCTGGGGTCCTTGCGCAGCAACGGGGACTCCTGGGCCAACCGGTTGCGGCCTGCTGCCGCCAGGCATAACGGGATATCCCTGAGGTCCTTGCGCAGCAACCGGTTGCGGCGGTGGAGGGGGTAAATTGTAGTAGCCACCATATGGATAAGGACTACCATAAGGCACGGGAACCGGTTGATAACCGTAGTAGTAAGGCATAGGGGGCGGAGGATAATAACCTCCTGCATATGGTGGCGGTGGTGGCACTTGCGGCATATACACCGGCTGATTGTAAGCCGGACGTGGCAGTGGTTGAGGGACAGGATGTTTGTATTTGTCATGTTTATGGCTGTTTTCATGACTCTCTTCACTACCACTGCCACTGTCACCCTCACTATCATGGTCGGCCCGAACACCCATCACAAGGGCCGTAATAAAGAGAACACTAATAAACCATTGCAACCGATTCATTGTTTATTTTGTTTGTTTGTTTTTTTTTGTGAGCCAATGAACGACCTTATTGCTCAAGACACTTTTTCCAACTGACACTAAAATGGGACCTAGTTAGTCTAAAGCTAAGCTTGGGAAACTTTTGGACAAATATCATTAGCGTTATGCTGATATTCTTTCAAATACTTATCACCACCACATAGTACATTAGACTACATCAATGGCACGAGTGGCAGCGAATGTGAGGATAGATAGCGTTTTCGCACCGTCACAGTTTCAATTGTTGGCTCACGAAAACGAAGGTGCAGCTGATGAAAAGAGCAAAGTAGAGAATAAACTCGGTTGATTATGAATGATAACACCGACTGTGAGCTGCGGTGATAGTAATAAAAGTAATTGATACGATGGGTTCCAGTTATAGTCAAGATGCATAAGGAAGACACGTTTCTATGTTTAAATATATGCAAACAATTTACACTTTCAATTAATTGTAATTCAGTGGGAAATGATGCTGCAAAATAAACGTAAAGACTTAATATGCACTATGTATAAATATATATAAATTTTGATTTTGAAAATTGTTAAATTTGACAACAATTTATTATAGTTTGAGTTGAATTATTTATAGTAGTCAGTTTGCAGCTGGGACACACAGTGGAATAGTGCATGTGCCATCACTTAATGGCTTGACAATTTAAACACAATTTTATGATCGTAAAACTGAAGTGTTGTCGAGTTTTGATTTTGTGGAAGGGGGTAAAAGCGTACATTAGTGTAGCAGCAAAAATTCAACTCCGAAATTTTAAAGCCGCCAGAGCCTTATATGGAGAAATATGATATTTTAAAGTTAAAGACAATTTTATTTAAATTTGGGATTTGTAAGACCATTGTGGAATTGAATGTAAGCATCTTAGCAAAATCATACGTCTCCGCGGGTTCCAACTCTCAGATGTTCTCTATACGAGTATAAAACTGAAAAATTACCATAACCTTTCACATATTATATTCACCAAGAACCATTTTCTGTCTTAGGTTAGGTAAGGTTAACTTGGCAGTCGCCTTCAGCACAGCTCAATTCGGTTTTAGTGTAGGTCTCGTTGTGATTATTCTTACTCTATTTGGTCAACGTCGCTCTTTACGTTACTTATAAGCAGGGCCAACAAAAGTATGCAATGCATACTTGCATATGCAAATGCATATCACGGACTTACAGGCATGTTTTGGGGGTTTATGCATATAAAAGCATATTTTGGGGTTTTTAGGTTTCGTTTATTATTTTTTTTTCATACATATTTCTCGCACTATAGGCAACACTTGTTTATTTTTTTTAAGAAACAATATTAATTAATTAATTATTAAATTCTACAAAGGCTGTATTGTTTCTGGTTTTAACTTATCGAAATATTATTTTTGTGTTTATACCAAGGATCCATTCCATAGTCATTAATTTCAGTGAGCTCTATCTAGCGTTGCGCTGCCACCTGTCTCATCCATCACTCATAGGTAGTGATGGCAAATAAAAATGAATAATCGATTAATTAATCATATGATTAATCTAAACGACAAATAATTAATCGCGATTAATTGGAAACAATTAATCGATTAATCGATATTTTCACCTATAATTGAAAATTATCATAAATAAAAAATTTTTGTTTTTAATTTTTTACAAAATTTTCAGTTTATTCAATTTATTAAAAAAGAATTTATTTGTTTAGTACAGAATTTAAAAATAGGAGCTTTGATAGCCATTTCGTGGTTAATCTGTTTCGTTTTTCCGTTAAGATTGCACCCGCTTTGGAAAAAAGCCGCTCTAATGGCACAGATGTACCAATTAAAAAGTACAATTTTTGAGCAAGAGAGTACAGCGTAGGGTAGACCGATTTCATTTCTTCCCATGCGTCTATTACATTGCGCTTTAATTCTAGTACTGGAGCATTGACAAAGAAGCTTAGTTCACCTTAAGGAAGTGTTGAGTCATTGTCCTTCCTTCTTAGTGTGTGGGCTAAAGATTTATGGTGCGCCCATAAATCAAATTCAGCATCACCAGCAGAAGACGTTTCAATCGTTAATTGAAAGAAAATAATCGATTATTAACAATTTTTCGATTAATCGTGCCATCACTACTCATAGGGTAGTTTGCTGAAACCATAAGGATACTATTTTAAGGACGTTAGGAAAGTTTTGGAAAATGTAACAGTGAGGAGGCTGAAGCAATGCGTACTTTCAAGGAGAAACAGTCAATTAGCGTTTAACTTTTCAAATATGACAAGCGGTATTTTAAAACAGAAATCATTGCGAAGAAAAACTTTACGTTGGAACAATGGGCGGTGGCACTTTTTAAGTCAACACAATGTTGGACCTTAGAAACCTAAGTTTTCAAATAAAACTTTTTCACATATAAAGCACGTAGCCAAGTTTATCCTTATCCTTCTTAAAATCTCATATAATCAAAAAAAAAAAAAATATCAAAATTTTAATAGCGGAAATCATAAATATGTGAGAAAAATTAGTGTGAAGGCATATACATAATATTTATTATACATTAAAAGATTAAGTACGCCATTGAATTCAGTACGACTGAAAATTATAGAGTTGTTAGTCAAAAAACTCATATAATTTTTTACAGTAGAGTAGTTTGAATCTTATAAATGTAATTAACGATATAATTTTCAACTATTTTTGATGAAATTTAATTAAAATGAAATGTATTCAGTGAATAAATTAATTAAAATCAAAATTTATTATGCATTTTTTATCAGTTTTAAAGGCATTTTTTAGTGTTTTTCGTGCTTATCTGATGCGCATATTTTTAGTTTTTCCCGGCATATTTGTGCTATGTTACAGTGATCCAATAGCCTTATCGACAGTTGAAAATTTAACTACTCTATCAGTCCGTGAAAATTAGGATGACATCCTTCGCAAAGGACATTATCATTATTAGCAAAGTAGGATCTGTCCGGGATGTTCCTGATAAAACCGGGATCAAAAACAGGTTCAGGTACAGTGTAATTCGCGTGACAGCTTACGTTGATTAAGTCGAGAATTTTGGCAAGACCATAGTGTCTGTGCCTCCATGCTCTCGTGGCGCACAGTGGCATTTCGGCGGAAAAAATAGGGGTTTTCAACATCCCAATTTCAAAATTTTAATGATTTGGTTTTGTAAAGAAATATTTGGATAAGAAAAATTCAACAAGGTTTTTTATGAAAAGTGAAATTTTGTAAGTAAAAAAACTAACAGAAGTCAACGGAAATTTATTCAATGAAATTAGATTAAAATTATTGTCTAAATAAATAACTTTTTTTGTATGTAAGTATATAGCTATGGCTTTTGTTTTATTTTTTAGTGAAAATATAGCACTTACTTTATTATAAAAAAAAAAATTATTGAAATTAGAAAAGTAAACTATGTATTATAATTATCAAAAATTATACTAAAAAAAATATTAACTTTTCACTTTTTGATAGAAGAAATCTTTATGTGCTTTGCCTTGCTTAGCCCTCTAACTATAAAAAATGAAAGGTCTGAGTCTGTACTTTCAATTATGAAAAAAAATAACCGCCAAATACCGTCCCTTTTTGGAACATCGATTTTAATTTCAAAAGTCATTTCCAATATTTCATACAAATGCTAAATAAGACAAAAAATTGGGTATACTTTCAGACTTTCGGGAATTAAAGCTTGAAACGATTTATAAGTTTTTTTTCATTAAAAAGCATTAAAAAGGGTTCATAACTGTATTTTATATCAACTTGTTTCAAAGACTTAGGTGTAACACACTTTAAATTGGCATACTTGACTACAAAAGCGGCATGCATTTGTGCGATATTTTCGGTGTATTTGAAGGCTAATATCTTTCGCGGAGGGTTGTTGAGGATATTCTCTTCTTTGTACGGAGACAACACATGTTTAACTTTTGAATAAAAATTTTTTAGCTTATATGAAATTTTCATATGATTCTAGACAGGGAAGAAATGCACCTAAAATCTACTATTTTCAATGGGCGTAAAATCTTAAGTAGGCGTGGTATCCCCAATATGTTTAATATTTTTTCATAAGGAGAACTCAATTAAGAAGTGTCCCGAATTTCAAGTCTCTAGGTCCAAATATAAAAATTTTGGCAAGTGCACTTATATGGGAAGTTGGTGTGGCAGTGCGCGGTTTTCCAAGATTTTGCTTGCTCTCCTTAGCGCCAGCTACCAAACTACTGATCTGTAAAATAAGATGGTTTTAATAACAAAGTTATGTAACCAGTTTACATTTTTGGGGTTAATTCCCCAGTTGAGGCAGCAGTATAGAGCCGTTTTCACTTTGCTTAACCTGACCTCAGTGTTCAGATTCAAATTTGGTTTACTGTCCAATATGAGCCCAAGGTATTTTTAGCATTATCAGAAAGTGGAAGTGCGACTCCATTTAATATGGGTTTGGCAAATTTGTATCACCGAGTGCATAGCACCAGTTCCGTTTTACTCGGGTCTACACCCAGTCCACAGTAATGATACCATTTTAGCAGAAGTTTCAGCACAGATTCCAGATTGGATCCTTGCCGGTAACTACTACTACTACATCATTCGTATATGCTACAGTTGTGCAACACCCCAGCGGTGGAAATCATGAGAAGGAAGGCCTTCGTTCATGAGTTTGAAGACCTTCTTTTGGATCCGGTATGCCTTCCTTGACCTTCTTTCTTCCTTTCTTTTTTTACATTGCGTGACATTGGAAAAGAAGGCCTTCCGTCGCCGGTTTCCAGAAGAAGGCCTTATGGATGCTTTCTATAAGAAGGCATTATGGAAGGCCTGCATAAACATGAAAAAATAATGACTTGCAAATAAAACAAAAACTGTACAGTGCACCCTCAAATTATATAGTTTTTTTGAGAGCGCACCGGTTATTTTTAGATATTTCTGACTTAAATATTTTTTTCTAAACTTACATTTTTTTCCAACGACAGTAAACATTGCTGGAGTTTGAACCCACTACCTCGTGATTGTTAGTCAGCGATGCTACTGTCTAGCCTATGAATATGCATTCGAATTGTGTGGTTGAAACTAATGATACACTGTTTACAAAAAACCGCTTCCACGGAAATTAACATTTTTTTCCATTTGGAAGACATCCAATACCCCTTATATTTGGAAGCGAGAGGGTATGTGTATGAAATCCCTCTGCCTTCTTTTCAAAGGCCTCTGGCAGGACTTCATAAAAGTTGAAAAAAAAACGTATTAACAATTCTTTCCATTTAGAAGGCATACAATACCCCTGCTATTTGGAAGCGAGAGGAGATGTGTATGAAATCCCTCTGCCTTCTTTTTACATGTCTTTGGCAGGTCCGTTCATAAAATGCCTAAATCTGATGAAAAACCATGCGTTCTGTATTCCTTATTTGAAATGTTATTCCCAAAAAAGGACTACTGCACGCATTATATGAGGAAGGCCTTTCAAATTCCGCCGCTGGGACGTCTTATCCTTCTTCTTCAGAATATTGATTTTGAGATGTCACAGTGAGTACAGTGAGGATTACCACGAACCACCTAAAATTTAGTAGTTTGTCAGCTATTGAGATGGCAGCTGGATTAATCTCCAGTTATTTCACTTATGTTACATGTTGAGCCTTGGATAAAGCTTTCAGTTTAAGAGATGATCTGATATATACATAATAATTCTCTCCAAAGTTTTAAGTAGAAAGGTAGATAGGCTAAACGGTCTTAGTATGGGTTGCCTTACCCCCTTTAGGGATGATTAAAATTTTGTAGGTTGTCTACCTCGTTTGAATGTGCGACAGCTGCAGATAAGCTCTGAAGAGTGTAAAAAGCCAGGGTGTCAATACGTCAATGTTGTTCTGCAGATCCGTGGGAATGAAACCATTATGTGCCGGAGATTTAAAAGAGTGGAAACTTTTGAGGGCCAATTTAACTCGATTTTTAGTTATCCGTATACTGGAAATAGCGAAAGTATGATTGTCCTAGTTTTAAATAAATTGGTTTTCCATTTCCTGACAGTCTGGAAAGTTGTAACGAAACTTGGCGCAGCTGAATGAATTTTAAGATAAATGTATTATGGACACAGTTAGTTGCCATATATGTTAATCAAATTCCTAATCGAGAAGGCGGACTGGCGGTATAAGCCTGGTACTGGTGGTATAATACCAATAATGCTGCAAACCTCAATGCTTGACATAATTGTGATTTTGGTGCACATCTTCTAGACTTTTGCCGACTATGCTCTGTTACAGGGAAATGAAGGGAGGTTAACGTTTTTTATACCATCACCCTTAGGGATGAGGGTATATATCATTTGATACGACCCAAAAGTGTAACACATAGAAGGAGTCACTGTAGACCCTAGGTTTCTTTGAACCAAATTCGATTCAAGACTTTTTAATACGTTTGAGCCATGTCCGTCTGTCTGTCTGTCCGTCTGTCTGGCTGTCGGGCTGGTTCGCACGATAACTTTCGAAAGACGCAACCAAATGTTTTGAAATTTTGCACGAGTTATTATTTACTCAAAACTATTTACGGTATTGCAAATGGGCTACATGGCCCCGCCCCTTCTGGTACCTCCCATACAAATACATCATTCCGCCCACTTTAGAAATCGAGTAATAATATCAATACACCCAATGGGATCGTACCCAAATTCTGTATTTAGTAAAGCTATAACAGGATAAAGTTTTGGAAAAAATTTTGAAAGCCTAGCCACGCCCCTTCTGGTACCTCCCATACAAATGTACCTTTCCGCCCACTTTAGTGATGGATTAATAATATCAATACACCCAACGCAATCGTGCCCAAATTCTGTATTTAGCAAAGCTATAACAGGATTAAGTTATGGTGAAAAATTCTGGAAGTCTATCCACGCCCCACCTGGTACCTCCAATACAAATCTACCTTTCCGCCCACTATAGAGATGGAGGAATAATATCAATAAATCAAACGTGATCGTACCCAAATTCTATTTTTAGTAAAGCTATAATAGGATAAAGTTATGGAGAATAAATATGGAAGCCTAAACACACCCCTTCTCGTACCTCCCATACAAATGTACCACTCCGCCCACTTTCGAAATCGAGTAATAATATCAATATAATAGAAAATTATTTGTTTTAATTATTTTAAATAAATTATTTTGCCCGACTGAAACTTTCTAACTGGTTTTAATTACAAATCGGTTAATTTCAATAACTAAAGACTTAAACAATATCTTATAGTGGGTGATGGTATTTATCAGTCAGTTTATCTGACTGAAATTTCTGTACTGGTTTTTTTTAACGAAACGAACAATTAGTAGGATTTTTACCAGTATCGAGGGAAAAAGTAAGAAAAGTATAAAATTATCGATCTGGCAATTTAACATTATTTTTTTCTGTGTACCAACGTCAAATCCTGTACGTATAATATCATGCGAGAGTATTCATAGTCTAAGGTTGAGATAATCATCTTTACTTTGTATTCTAAACGATTTGGATTGTCACATATATACAATGTATAAAACGTATACATAAATATAATGTTGACAGTTTGAATCAAACTGATAAATGGCTTAAACTTAATACAAAAAATTGATAAAGCACAATTTCTCGGAACATTTGTGTTCTGTTTTGTCCCCAATATTGTTATGAGTTCTGAGAACTACTTAAAATTTTTTTATACTTGGAATTGAAAATGTCAAATCTTGATAAAATTATTTATTATATTGCATTAATTTTAATACGCAATTTTTAAGAGATTACATAAATGTCCGACATCAGTATCCGCATATAGTGTTTGACAAGAAACTTATTAAGTACATAGTTATTTGTGTTACAATTGATAGAGCCAAAATAATACAGCATGTGAAAGAAAATTTTAGTCTTTCTATCGTTATTCACTTAGGAATAACCAGAATCTGTATTTGGAAGTCCCCAAGTAGCTCAAAACGTCTGAGAGATCTCGCATTTTACGTATGTTAGCAAATGTGAGAAGGCGCAATGTCGAGTAACCTAAATGGCATGCTAGCACCGATGCGTCTCAGTAATTCGGTAAAATAAGTTACTTAAGCTCAACACAGAGGCTCTCTTAGTGACTTTGTCAGCAACATGAAACTAGGGTCGAGCGCGGTGGCCTAATAAGCCACTCTCCTTAAACCAAAACTATTATTATGAAATCAAAAGAAAATTAAAAAACAACAATCTACCTAAAAATGTTGACGACCTCCTGATTTAAGGATATGCACCTGGATTGTCCGATGGCTGACATCACCGCCATACATTAAATGAGATGAAGGGGACTGGGATGAACACGACGAAAAACCTGCGACATCTTTTAGAGCTGTCATGCAGAAAGATACGAATTTGGGTGTATATGTATAGTCGGCAAGAGACTTCGACTTCTGGTCTAGTAGTTTAACCTGGTAAGTGATCGAATAGCCACTAAGCGCATCAAGGCGAAATAATTTTATATTACGCTGATTAGTGTTCACGCACCGGCGGAAGACAAAGACGTTTACATTAAAGATACATTCTTTGAGCGCCTGGAGGAAATATATGACGGTAGCCCTGTACATGACATTAAAATTGTTCTGGGAGATTTTAATGCTAAAATAGGAAGGGAAGACGCCCATGGTTCAGCAGTCGGATAATTCAGTATATATAACACCACCTCCGAAAACGGATTCAGACTGGTTAGCTTCGCCTCGGCAAATAATTGTAGTGAGTGGAACCAGATTCCCGCGTAAAGATATTCACAAGGAAACCTGGATATCCCTTGATCAAAAGACAAGAAGCCAGATTGATCACGTCGTAATCGATGGAAGGCATGTCTCAAGCGTTATGGACGAGCGTATGATGCGTGGTGCAAATATTGACTCGGATCACCACCTAGTTGCAGCCAGGATATGCACGTGTTTAAGTAGTGCTAAAACACTTGTAACCAAACGTAAAGGAAGGTAGACATCACAAAGCTGCATACCGATTTATATGATCACTGCCGCAACGACCGTAATGGGTTCTGATAAACTACGCTCAGACAAGCTCTGACAATGAGAGAGCCAGGATATCGAAAATTACAGGGATGGAGGTGAAGCCCTAAAAAGTAAAAAGCAAAGGTTTCGGAACAGGGATACCCATGTGTATGTACCAATCATCGCAGGATCAGCCTTTTACCCATTTCTTACAAGGTCCCGTCTAGTGTATTATTTGAAAGACTAAAGCCCATTCTAGCGAACCTGATTGGACCTTATCAGTGTAGCTTTAGGCCTGGTAAATCCACGTATTCACACTACGACAAATCCTGTTGAAGGCCCAAGAAATGCAGATCGACACCTACCATCTGTTCATCGCTTACAAAGCTGCATTCGACAGTCCGATACGACAGAAATTGTTTGATGCTATGGCTGAGTTTGGTATCCCCTCGAAGCTGTTACGACTTTGCAGGCACGAAGTCTTCAGTAAAAATAGACAAAAATCTGACAGAACCTTCTTCTACCAAACGGGGATTTAGACAAGGAGATATTCTGTCATGCGATCTTTTTAACATTGTAATCAAAATTATCACGGAAAAGGCAGCAGTAAACCGAAATTGTATCAACATTAACAAAAGTCACATGCTGCTCGCGTATGCTGATGATGTAGGTATCATTGGCCGTGGGTTGTGGGACGTTACTGCATCCTTTTTGTGCATTGAAAAGCAGTCGGCGGAAGTGGGTCTGGTGATAAATAAGGACAAAACCAAGTTATTTGTTTCAACAGACAAAGAGTCTACTCGTTTGGGACGCTGTGTGAAGTAGTAGATGATTTTGTCTACCTTGGCTCCGCCATAAACAAAAATTATAATGTCAGCCTGGAAATCAAGAGAAGTGTATTGATCGCAAACCGCTGCTACTATGCGCTAAGCACGAGATTAAATGACAAAGCCCTCTCTCGAAGAACAAAGATCCAATTCTACCAGATTCTGATCCTATGGGAGTTAATTCACAACGCAGAATCTTAGGTAATGACACAATCGGATCAATCTATTCTGGGAGTCTTCGAGAGAAAAATACTTTCCAAATTATTTGGACCCATCATCTTTAACGGCGAATATCGATGAAATGTCCAGGATGTCAATAAACTCGATGGGCGTCGCAGGAGGGGTCGACAAAAACTTCATTAGATGTACCAGGTGAAAGAGCTGTTATCTAAGCTTGGTTTGATGAACTATCTACGGAGTGCTAAAGACCGAAGCGTTTGGGATTCTTTTCTACTTGCGGCTAATGATAAATGCATATCTGTTGCTGCTGCCAATTAAGAAGAATAAGTGAAAAATTTTTTAAGAGATTTGTATCTAGAAATGGTCCCACAAATCGTGGATCTCAACTTAGAGTAAATTTGGCGTACTTTTAGCAATTGTACCTTGGAGGAAATCAAGATGTTTATCATGCGGTTATTGTTTGACTTGACAGCTCTATTTGATCTATTGTAGATATAAAAGTTTGTGTATTCTAGTGGTGGTGTGGTGGTGAGTTCCTTGCACCAATTTTCGTCCTTCGCCAACACAATTATTTGTGACATGCCGAAGTAGTTAGTTCGAAAAGAAAATTTTAAGCTATTAAAAATTTAAATATTTATTTTTGATCAGCTCATGCGAGCCACCTAAGGATAGCTTGTAATAAACAAAAAAACTAAGTGCTTTGTGAATCTTTTATTGCTGCTGCCTGCAATACATTAAATCAAATTTGTTAAATGTTAAAGTGTTATAAACATTTGCACTGACTCAATATACTCTGACCTGGACCTTGCATTGAAGCATAAATCTATCAGATGCCTGCGTAACTTTTAACTATAGAAACTATAACTATAAACTATATATAAAAAACATTATTTTGCCAGTATGAAAATCCTGTGAAGGTATTTTAAAAATGGGTTTTATTAGCTTGAGAAATTTGAAAGATAAGTGGTTTTTTAGATATAAATACTGTTTTGGTTGTAAGTCTTTAAGTTAAGTTTAAACAAAAGCTTTACATACATTGTAATTGAACATCATTTGGTTTTGGCAAAATTTCAATATTTTGGCATGAAAATTGATTGAGGCCGACCAATGTTTAGAGAAATAATTGGTTTGCGATGGGGAAACTGCAATCGGTTTAATAGTCGTTGAAAATTCTCATTGGACCATACAAATGCATTTCATAAATATTCACAATCTAACGGTGGTAAGCTTGAACTGTATGCTAACACACAAAGTATGCATCGTATGTATCCGTACGCAAGTATTGAATCTAGTTGACTGCAACAAGTTTTTGTTGCAAGATATCATAGCAGATACTTAAATGAATGCAATCGTTTATATTTTTTTAATAGGCCTATGTTTAGATTAACACGAGGTAAGCCCAGTCATATTTCCAAAATATATTACTCGTACAAGGTGGCTCAGAAGTTTCCATCCGATGTTCTTTGGCCTTAATTATGTTTATGAAATGAATATTGGTCCTTTCTCGGCTTATGTTTGTTTGATGTATTAAATTTTTGGTCATTTCAGAACTGTTTACACTACCTTAAAAACGACTTAATTGCCCTTTACACCCCATGAATGAGGTATGCTTCTTGCATTGTTGTGAATTAACACGCTTTCTGTTTTTAGATTCACAACTAACGACAAGGGTCGGCAATGAAAGAAAAATGTAGATGACTGGAGGCGGAAATCAAATCCGGGATCTCCCCAATGGTAGTTGCATATTCTAACCTGAAGTTAATAAATAGAGGGGCGAGATTACACGTGTTTAGTACTCTTGAAATCTTTTACCAAAGTTCTATGTAAAGATGGCTGCCGAACAGCGTAGCTCGTCGTCTTGTCGATACACCGGCTTCTTCTGCGACATGTTCAGCTACAGCAGTGATATTCTCAGCTGAACGGCTGCTTCGGGCCAGTAACTCATGACAGCATCTCGTGTTGTGCATAATGTTTAAAGTGAGCGGCTTAACGCCAGAACGTTTGTATTTATTCCAAATATGTATTTATTAGAATAGAGAGTTAACACGTTTATATTTTTAGACACGAACAACAGCACCTGCAGTTTAACTCCAAATCCATGACAGCTATTTTTATTAAACATATACTGATGACAACTACTCGGTATTTGTTGTCTAAAACATCTAGAGAGCTGCCGAAAAAGAAATGTACATCGATTTATATAAAAGCTTTGTAACCGATAAACAGATGGTAAGTAGAATTCTTAGGTCTTCTCCAGGATTTGTTACAGTGCGAATATCTTGTCAGACGTGGTTTTACCAGGTCTAAAAGTAACACTGATAAGGTCTTTCACATAACACTCTAGACAGTACATTTTTTGCGATGGGTAAGAGGCTGACCGCGGTAGTTGGTACATCCAATTGGATTGCAGTTTTTAAGCACAGGACATTGAACACTCAGACTCCAACCATCGGGAATGCAATCTTTGAGCCAAATGGTGTTTATGAGCTAGTGCATGCACGTTGCCAGCTCATCGCCGCCTGCTTGTTGGTACAGAATTTACTCCCTCGTCGATAACACAAGAGAACAAAATTGAACTTTTTGAGTGTTGTTTGGAATTCTATAGCGATTTTTTTACTAATTTGAGGTTGCTGATTTTAAATCTAATCTCCATTTTTCTCTATCAGCTCGAATTTTTAAGTTACAGGTACTAATCGTATTTTCGCCTATTTTCCAAAAAATTATAGTTCAAAAAATCATAATTTTTTTTTCATAAGCCGGATTTTAAAATTTTGTTTTTTTTTTTAAAGATATCGTTGTTACCTTTGAAAAAACATCAAATTTTTAATATCACAAAAAAAATGACTGAGTAAAGGCTCTTTTATTCAAAAAAAAATAAAATTACAAAAAAAATTACACATTTTAATTTTCTTTACGCTGAAAGTTAATCGGTTGGGGGCAAATTGTCCTTTTTATTAGCTTTATTGAATATCATATTAAAGTAGCTTTCTAAAACATGTATGTTCGTAATAATCGATTGAAAATTAAATGAGTAATGCTAAGTTCGGTAATAACAGATTTTTCGAATTTTTTTGTTTCTACCCAAAAAAAATTTTAATTTTGTATTTTTAAAAATCATGACAAATTTGCAAATTTATTTATAGTTTAATTTATAGTTTTGCCTCCTATTACAATATTAATTAACTGACCAAATTTAAGTAATCGGTAGGTTTCAATTTGAAAGTTAAGGAAGAAATATTAATTTTCCAAAAATAGGTCATTTTGTATGGGAGGTACCAGAACGGGTGATCCGATATAGTCCAAATTCATTCCTAAATCATATTTTCATAACCGTAAAACTTACGCATAGTTTGACTGAATTCAGTGTACTTACAAAAAAGATATGTATGTAAGACTATTAGGGTGCGTTCGGTCATTTGTATGGGAGGTACCAGAAGGGGTATGGCAACGGTGTCGGTTTTTTTAGGGTTTGTCTACTTTTGCAAGATAAATAAACTGACCAAATTTAAATATCCTCCGGTAGTCTGTTTGGCAGCTATCGAAGATATATTAATTATCTAAAAATAGGTAATTTTGTATGGGAGGTACCAGAAGGAGTGGGGCTATTCTGCCCATTTACAATCCCATAAGTTCGTTTCAAAAAATATTAATACTGATGAAATTTCATAACGATCCGTTAAGGTTTGCTCGAGTTACACTTTCACAAACATATTAATAAATGTTATTTCTGTATGGAAATCGCGATTTTTGTAAATTTAGTTATTCCAGTAAATTGTTGACAAAATCAAAAGATGTGCACAGATTTCAATGAAATAAAGCTCATTTGATTCAAACTATATTAAACTAAATGTTTTAAGACCAACACTGTGATTTTTGTTGCATTATTTTTTTTTTATGAATTTTTAAAAAACAAAATTTATTTTTTTTTTGTAAAATTTTTGTTTTTTTTTTAAACTACAACGATATCTCTGAAACTACTAGGCCAAATTAAAAACAATGTAGGCACGGGTTAAAGATAATTTTGTTGACGAGTTTAAGTTTTTTTTTTTTAATTGAATATGGTGAACCGTTTTCAAGTTATTTAAATATTTGTAGTGGAAGTAACTTAGTTTTGGAAATAACGGTATATCGCGAAAAGTCGAGCTGATACGAAAAAACCAAGTGCAGATTTGGATTCAGCGTCCCAAATTACCTTTAAAACAATATTCAGTTCTTTAACAACAAATACCTTGTTCCCTTGTGTAATTGGTGTTATTTTGTTACTTATGCTGCTTTCGGGAACTCGCAGAGTACGAAAGTGTTTACTCCATAATTGCAGCACACTCTGCGTGTTTGTGACCGAATTTCCATTTCTATCCTTACAGTTGGAGATTTCGGTTCCAAAACTATGAAGTTATTATTGCATTGCATAGTACATGTTACTTTGTATTTTATCTCTGCATAACTTGGAGAACCCTGCAAATCACACACATTTGAATGAATTCATTCTTTGCAATGTCTGTATGTATGACCACTAATGGAGCATACAATTGCATCATTTATTTCCATGCATTTTTACACTACACTCTCAATCTTTGGTTAATCAACAGTTTTACCAAAAAACAAACAACCAGATAAATGAATGAGTCGTTTTGTGTACATTGAACTTTTCTTGGCGTCGAGCAATGTTAACATTGTGTTACATCATGTTCTGATGTAATATGCGGTGATATTTTACAGATTTCTTGATGTGTGTGACAGATTGTTAGTACGCGTACTAGTCTATGAATTAACAAACTTGTAATACATACTACATATATGTATTTATCTACTATGAAGTGACCTTTACAGTATGCGATCAATGGTTAAGATTGTATGGAGTCGACGTAAGCGCTTGTTCCTGGTCATGTTGTTATCTAGTTATTTTGTTATTACTGATAATGTTAACTTTACTCTGTATAGCGAGTGTAGGCTGCTGCTGTCGAAGGGATTTTAACGATGAATTCGAGTTTAAATTAAATATGTATAACATAATTTTTGGCATATTTAAGATATTGGCGCTATTCTTCCAAATCAATTTATATTCTCCACTAAAAGCTATCATCATAATTTTACGAACAGTGTTTCATTACTAAAAGCATACCCAACATTTATTATATTTATTGTTAATGTAATGGTTTCGGTGGGGAATGAGGATCGTTATTCACTTGGAAATAACCAGAATCTCTCTTTGGAGGTCCCCAAGCAGCTCACAATGAGATCACGTTTTCCACGGATATAGTCATTGAACATCCTTTTAGTTGTAGCAAACGGGAAAACCGAGACTAAAATGCGGGATTTGTCGGGACAAATGTAAAGATCATATTGTATTGGTTTTGGCATTTTTTATTAAGAAATATTATTTGAAAACTCATTGCAGTTTCATGCTGATAACAACAATTATTATAATGGATTAAAAAAAACTCAAACATATCAATATTCAGATATGACTTATGCATACACTATAAGCTAATACTATTTTTGCCACATATACTTTGTGTTATTTTTCACCGAATTGACTAGTTTTACTCCTTCGTCAGTTGTTAAAAATGACTGGAATTCCTGACAGCTTTTACCAATATTCAATCTTATGATTAGTTCAGCCTTTATAATATCAAAATACATTCGGTTTCTATCTTTCGTATATAAATAGTTTAAAATACTAAATACTTTATCACAATAAGCGTTACTTTTCGGCAAAGGAAATATAAATAAGATCAATTTAAACAAATTTAAGTGTCATCTTTGGGCAATTCTCCATTAACAGCTCGAAGACGTCAGTAGTCGCAGTAGAATATGGCATTGTCCACTGCATCTAATAACTGTAGAACTTTGGGAATTTCTCCCAATTACTCCCAAGTCAATAGTGAGTCTTTTAGATTAAATGCTGCAATTTGTCCAAAAATTTACATTTCTTGAAAGTTGTAATGTTATGAACAGCTGTGGTAAAATCAGATGATGGACAATTGCTAGGGATGGGAAAGAGATTAATATCAGTGATGAAAAAATGTTAGGTGCACACAACTAGTTCATAAGAGAAAAGTATTTTTTTGTACCTTCTTTAATATGTTGTTTTTTTGATTAATCTAAGTATAGGTAGTAAATATTAAAAAGTCGGGATTTCCCCTGAATTACTTCAATACTCGGGACTCGTGATTTTCGCGAGAAGTCGGGAAAATCCCACCTATTCCCGACCATCTTGCAAGCCTATGTCAGCCCCATGAAACTAGATTCTGGCGCGTTGGGCTTATAAGCAACTCACCTTAAACAAAAACAATTATTATGAAAACACGAAGAAAAGAAAAAAAAGAACCCCCCAAATGTTGACAACCCCCGCAAACGATATAAGGACCATGATTTAAGGATATGCACCTGGAATGTCCGAACTCTTTAAAGAGATGGTGCCTCTATCCAACTGGCGGATGTCCTCGACAAATACAAGGCTGACATCATCGCCATACAGGAAATTAGATGGACTGGACAGGGATGCACACGACAAAAGAACTGTAACATCTTTTATAGCTGCCATGCAGAAAGACACGAATTTGGATGAGGTTTCATAGTCGGCAAGAGACATCGACATCTGGTCACGCGGTTTAACCCTGTAAATGAACGAATAGCCACTACCTACGCATCAAAGAAAATTTTTTCATTACCCTGATTTGTGTGTACGTACCGACGCACAATGGGGTATTGAACACCCAAAACGGAGATTAATTCAAGGAAGCGTCCGATCTTCGCCAAATATGGCACAGATGTTCCTTTTGCTATAAGATCAATTGGTTTAAAGATTTTAAGAAATCGTTTCATATATACATATAGACCCCATTTTTTTTGTTTTTTTTTTATATATACTTATATGTATAGAATCAAACCTATATAAAATCTATGGTTGGTATCCGATCTCTTTGAAATTTGATATTGACTTATATTATAACTGCTTAAAATATATATAAATGCTTATGCACATATGTATACACACTTATGTATTTATATATACAGGGTGGACCAAAAAGCTGTATACATTTGAATAAGTATTTGCATAGAGCAATCTCGGCGGGGTGGGGCGGAGGCATTGGGAAAGAAAAGAACTGCCAATGGGTATTCATCGTTACAGCGTCATTCCAAGTTGTTGCATATCTAATGCAAAGCGTGCACAGAATACTCACGGTGTCTAACCTTCTGGTCGGTATATTTAGTAACGGTCTCCGCTTCAGGCGCAACATTCTCCTCTATGTCGGATGGAAGTGGTATTTTTGGTTGCGTATTATCCAGTAACGTACTCTGAGGCTAAAATTTGAGAATGATATTGACAATAGTGCTCTTAGATAGTCTATTATGCACACTACTTGCTGAGCGTAGGGCTCGAAAAAAAAATTTACAAAAAAATTATTTTTGGAGTTGCTGTTTCCATTTCAGTTACTTCATGACAAAATTATTATTATTATTAGCCTTTAAAACAACTTGACACATATATATATTTATATCTTAGTGCCTAAGTCAGAGGCCGAAATGATCAAAGATTTCCATTCGCTTCGATCTTGTGCGCACCGTCTCCAGTCAGTCCTACCAAGCAGCGTCAGTGATTCCTCCACCTGGTCCTTCCAACGTAGTCGCGGTCTCCCTCTTTTGCGCCGTCCTTCGATGTCTTGATAGAATACCTTTCGCGCTGGAGTTTCCTCATCCATTCTCACGACATGGCCTAGCCAGCGTAATCGTTGCACTTTGATCCGCTTGACGACATCAATGTCGTGGTATAGCTCGTACAGCTCATGGTTCATCCGAATCCTAAACTCGCCGTTTACGCAAATGGGTCCATATATTTTGCGGAGTATTTTTCTCTCAAACACCGCCAGATGAGCTGCATCTGCCTGTGTAAGCACCCAAGATTCGGAGGCGTACAACAGGACCGGTAAAATTAGTACCTGGTACAGCTGGACTTTGGTAGTTCGAGATAGGGTGGTGTTTATAAAGTGCTCGCGTAGTCCAAAGAAACACCTGTTAGCAAGCACTATTCTCCGTTTTATTTCGAGGCTGACACTGTTGTTCTTGTTCATGGCGGATCCAAGGTAGATAAATTCATCCACTACCTCAAAGCAATAGTTTTCAACGTTCACGCTGCGTCCCCAACGGGTGGACACTTTGTTCGATGATACCATTAACTTCGTCTTGTCCTCATTCACTGCCAAACCCATTTTCGCTGACTCCCTTTCGACTGATGTGAAAACAGCTGTTACCTCTCGCATCGTTCGACCGATAATGTCGATATCATAGGCATATGCGAGCAGCATGTGGCTCTTATTAAATATGGTGCCAGACATGTTAACCGCTGCTTTCCTTAACACCTTCTCCATCACTATGTTGAACAGCATACATGACAAACCGTCACCCTGTCTAAGACCTCTCGTCGTATCGAATGGTGCAGATAGATCCTTGCCAATCCGAACAGAGGATTTGGTATTCGTAAGGGTACACCGGCAGAGACGAATTATCTTCGCAGGAATACCGAACTCAGACATGGCTTCGTATAGTCGATGCCTGATGGGACTATCGAAGGCTGCTTTGTAATCGACAAAGAGGTGGTAAGTGTCGATTTGCTTCTCATGGGTTTTCTCAAGAATCTGCCGTAGTGTAAATATCTGATCCGTCGTGGATTTGCCTGGTCTAAAGCCGCACTGATAAGGTCCAATCAGGTTTTCCACAATTGGCTTTAGACGTTCACACAGTATGCTAGACAGGACCTTATACGCAATGGGTAAGAGGCTAATTCCACGATAGTTTTTACACTCACTACGGTCACCTTTTTTGTAGATTGGACATAGCACACTGAGATTCCAATCCTCTGACATGCTCTCCTGAAGCCAAATGTTCTCTATGAGCTGTCGCATGCTTAAAACAAGCTCATCTCCACCCGCCTTAAACAACTCAGCTGGAAGACCATCAGCCCCAGCGGCCTTGTTGTTCTTTAGGCGGGATATGGCAGTTGATATCTCAGCTTGGCTAGGAGGTGGACACTCGATGTTATCATCTCGGATTGGTGCACAGTCTTCATCAGCCGAGTTTTCACACATCAATAGGCTGCAGAAGTGATCTTTATATATTCTCAGTACGCTCTCGGAGTCAGTAACGAGATGACCATCCTTGTCTTTACAGGAGGGAAGACCTGTTCCATGTACCTTTCCTTTTATCTTCTGATAGAATTTTCGGGCTTCACCTCTGTTCCTGTAATCTTCAATACACACATTATTCCGCTCCTTAAGCTCTCGTTTTTTTCGCCTGAAGAGTCGAGTCGCCTCCCGCCTCTTCTCCCTATACTTTTCATGAACAGCTCGCGTTGCCATTGGCTGCAGTTTGCCCCTGTATGCAGCATCTTGTTCCCGGGTGGCATCGCGGCATTGGTCATCGTACCAGGCATTATCGTTAAAGGGCTTCACGTACCCTAGTACGGACCGCGCAGTCCTTTCCATCGAGTGGGCAATATGTTGCCATTGCGCGCTACTATTTTCGGGAGTTGGAGCATCAAGAAGTAGTTGAGTGAGTTGGTCAGAATAGGCGTTGGCTATCTCCGCGGTCTGCAGTTTAGCGATGTCCAGCTTTCTCTGTGCCTGGTTACGCAGGGTTTTCGCTCTGCTTAGCCTAGTACGCACCTTCACTGCAGTGAGGTGGTGATCCGAGTTGATGTTCGCGCCTCTGATCACTCGTACGTCTAAGACACTTGACGCGTGCCTTCCATCGATGACAAAATGTCAAACAATATTTAATACCAGTCAAATAACAGTTCACAAACCTCGAAATGAATCACATTTTATAAAAGAAACTTGTACTAGTTAGAAGGTATTTCTCTGAGTTTAGCATGAACAACTAGTTTTAGTGCTTGTTATTAATCAGTTCTGAATTATTTTTCCCAAATATGTTGATATTTTAACGTTTGGAAAAAATTTGCTGTGACGGCTATAAAATCTAGAGTTGATGTGAAATAATGTCATTTAACCATATTTTCAATTTGAATATTATCAAGGAAAGTAAGCATATATTGCCTTATGTAGGGTATAATTAAAAATTAATGCTCAGCAACAAATTGTAATACAGCAAAAACAAAGAAAATGATGCCAAATCAAACCAAAACAAATTTTCCACGTTTTCGCAGGAGTTTCTAACATCACAATTTATTTAATAAAACAAATTGGCGCAAAAACCCGCAAAATGTTTTCCTAGATTTTGTAAGTAAATATGTTATATTTTACAATTATGTTAATTTTCCAACAGGGTTTTACCCGGAACCATTTTAAAAATCTGCATACATTTCAAAAATACCTCAAATTTTGATCATTTTTTAAAAAATAATTATACATATTTATTGTATACAACTAATTGTTATTCCTGTTCTTCAATAGCTGTCGTTGAATGATCCATAACAATAATAAGGTTATTAGATGACTAAATGGCAAAAACTTTTACTCCAAAATATCGATATTTCACTTTTCGCTAATACGTGGAATATCGACGTAGTCATGCGTGTTCAAATAGACTGAATGCGTTGGCTTGGACACGATGTATGAATGGATGCAATGCTCGAGCTCGAAAAGTCTTCGGCAATAAAATCACACTTCATACAAACATCATCATTTCGTTCCATTCTGTCAATAGTGCAAATTGCGGCATTCGAATTCACCGAGCACATGTAAAAATTTTCTTTGATAGAAAAAATTTGGAGCATTTGGAACACAGCTTATGAACCATAATTTATTCATCAATTTGAAAATTACTTTCCGGTTGTAAAGGATGTATAGTATAACACCATATGACAGTCTATATTACACTTGGACCGGATGATATATTTTAAACTATAGGTAAAATGTAGTTAATTGGCATTTTCAGTTTTTCATTTTCTCATCCTGTTGTGGGACCGGCCGTGGCATAATGGTTAGAACACACGACTACCATGCGGGAGATCCGTGGTTCGATTCCCGGCTCCAGTCATCTACATTTTTCTTTCAATGCCGGCCCCATCGATGTTGTCGACAGCAACTTCGCAGTATAAGTGTCGAATTTCTCGGCATGTCTAGTAAAAGCTTCTCAAACAGTGTGTAAAGGGAAATTGAGATTTTTTTTCATACTGTTTTTTTGTAAGTTAACTGATGCTATACAAAACGTTATAAAGTTATGTTAAAATCTGTGTAACCATATCGCGTGGGATCATATCGCATCAACAGATTATAGTGGGATTACTGATGTGGAATTTTTCTTCCAAATAGATAGAGATTTTTCTTATTTTATATCTTAAATATTCCAGCCGAATTTATCACTGTTATCAGCGTCTGTTCCTACGTACTTTGATGTGATAAAAACTTTATTATCTCTACTTAGTCAGTGTGAAAAATATTTGAACAATGAAACCAAAATATCAGCAAACTTTTCGGATACACAACTCTCGCCGTTATCACACCACAACGGCCAAGAGACCAACACACTCCTCCACCGCAGTCATTTTCCAATCATCCATTACGAAAATTAACATGAGAAGTTCAGAGTACTGGTACTATGAAAGTCAACAGCTATATCAGTAGCAGCAGCAACAACAACAGTAACATAATTTCAAAATAAACACCCCAAAGACAATGAAAACAATACAATCTCTATTTATGTGTGGATTTTGCACACATCATTCATTGTTTTAACCCAGTGTGCCATGCGGATCAGTATCGGATCCGATCCTGATCCGCTTCTACGGACATTTTATCCGAATTTGGATTCCGGATCGGATCCGGTCCGGTCCGACTGCGCGGATTCCGTTTTGTCGGATCCGGATCTGATCAGTTCCGGATCCGACTGCGCGGATTCCGTTTTGTCGGATCCGATACTGATCAGTTTCGGATCCGCGTCCGCATTTGTGCACATTGGGAATGAACAAATATTAATGTATGTATGTATGTATGTATGTATTTTTTTAGGTATGGATAAGAGTAAGTATGACGACGACTAATGTCTCTACGCGCAAACCCCAAGAAACCTCATAAAATATATGGAAACAAATATTCATTCAGTCATGTCCCAAAGACGGACAAAATAGCTAAATATGTATGTAGATACATATATTCACAAGTACGCATGTACTACGTGCATTTTCTAACACAGAAAGATACAAAACAAGTGTTTGATCAACCGCTAAATAGCTGATGCTATTGCTGTTGCCACAGTAGCTGTTGTGACTGTTACCGCTGCTGCCTGCAACAATTGCTGCCCATGGCACTCTCTGGCGGCATTCGCATGCGAACATTGCAAGCACTAACATAATGCGGCCAGAGTGGACCACAGCATTGTAGAAATTTCCACTCCAATCGTAACGTAAATGTTTAACTCAATAGCAGTGGCATGTAAACAAAATACCCCTCGGGGTGAAGCCTACATACGGGCAGTGCAGAAACAAGAACAGCAAATAAACAGGTACGAGCATGTAGTATACATGCGTAGCGATCAATACCGACTGTGTGATGCCCTATATGTTGAGGTGAAGTAGTGATTAATTGAGTATCGTTTAATATTGTTTAAATATAAAAAAACTATATATTTAAAAAAATTATTTAAACACTCAAACTGGCTATTCTAAATCACTATTTACACAGTGCTTAGTGATTAGTTACAGTTTGAGAAATCCAGTATTTGTAAAGCCTAGCTAAATTTTCTGAACAAAATTTTTGTAGAACAATTTAATGTTTTAAAGTCCCATTTTAAGTTACTTTTAGGCTTTTATCGAAAAAAGGACGAAAGGACACGTAAGGAGTGGAGATAGAAAGTTGAAATGTTCCACGGAAAAAATCCAATATGTGATAAATCAATATTAAATTTAGGATTTTAGGGCCATTTGAAACTCTATTTTAACTGAAACTTCACCAAGCCATAACGAAGAAGTTAAGCCCATGGGGGATCTGTCCTTCCGCAATTTGAATTTACCCACATAAGGTTATCATTCTGTTAAGGAATCATTCAACCCCAAAAAGTTGTAGCACTGTGTTATAAGTAAATCGGGATTCTGTTTCTTATAAAAAGTTCAAACCCAGATGATTTTCAAAGAAATTTGGAAGGCTTTACCAGCTTCTGAAGTGAAATGATAGTTTTTCTACCAGACTAAAGCATCCTAAGATTACAACTTAAAATTTTGATAGTTTATAAACTATATTGAATTTCGAATAAAGAGGTCTGTAATATTCATACTTATAAGTCTTATACAGTAGATGACAAAGGTCAGGATGTGTAAAAAAATCAATGTTATTTATGGGTATTCTCAAATTATAAGTCCGATTTGAAACATTTTAGCGAAAATACTAATTATTGTACCAAAAAGTACATTTATTGTTCAAAAAAGTACTTTTATTGTACCACAAAGTACACTTTATTGTACCAAAATGTACATTTATTGTATCAAAAAGTACTTTTATTGTACCACAAAGTACACTTTATAGTACTAAAATGTACATTGTACAGGGTGGAGCGCGGTTATTTCCTTTTTTGCAAAGCAGGCTGTGGCGGCACTGTTGGTCGAAGAGAGTGGAGAGTATGCGTGGCTTATAGTGGCTAACGGGAGATTTGTATTCGTCTGCCTAGCAGTCGCCATCATGCATTGGACACGTGAGAAGAGTTCATTTTGTGTTGAAGCGATTGTGTTCTCTCTGATGCGGCAAATTTTCACCTCAGTGGGCGTGTAAACAAACAAAATATGCGGTTCTGGAGTGAAGCTAACCCCAGAAATTGGCGGAATACCAGTCGACATGCTTGTTAGAGTTCATTCAAACTTCAGAAAACGTATGCAGCAGTGTGTGGATAGCGAAGGTCGACATTTGCCAGATACACTATTTAAAACCATGTAATTTAAAATTTCAATATAAATAAAAAAAACAATATTTTTTTCTGAGGTTCATCCTTTTTTTATTTCATTCCCAAATAAGCAAATTACCGCGCTCCACCCTGTACAAAGTACAACTCTTCGGCTCTATGAAAAATGCCCCAAATGCAAAATGCCCCAAAAAAAAACGAAAAATTACCCAAAATAAAATTGGGCGAAAAAAAATGAAAAATGACCCAAAACTCAAGAACGAAATTTTCCCCAAAAATTATGAAAAATACCCCACAAAATTTATGAAAAATACCCCCAAAAAATATTCTTCTAAACAAATCTAGCATTATTAAAAGACGAATGCGGTGGGGGGCACACCCCCGCCGCTTACGTCGTTATCAGTTTCTATACTCTCTCTTTAGCATTATTAAAAGACGAATGCGGTGGGGGGCAAGCTCCCCGCCGCATACGTCGAAGTCAGTATCGTAACTATCTCTCTGTCATATTTCATAAGTCGAAAAATAAAGTGGGGGGGCGCGTCCGCCCCCCCCATTTCTTTATCATCTGCACCATGCTTTTTTTATTTTTATTATATGGAAAAAAATTGGGGTATTTTTCATACCTGCAAATTTGGGTCATTTTGCATATGAAAAATGACCCAAAATTAAAAAACGAAATTTTACCTAAAATAAATGAAAAGTTCCCCAAAATTTATGGGGGATTTTTCATATTAAAAATTCCCCAATTTTGTATGGAAATTTTTTTGGGTAATTTTTCGTTTTTTTTTTTTTTGGGCATTTTGCATATGGGGCATTTTTCATAGAGCCCAACTCTTCTACCAAAACGTACATTTACTATTTATGTGGAAATCATCAAAATTAATGAGTCATTTCAAATGATGTTTCAGCTCATCAGTGATTGCCTACTTCTACTTTTCTAATGATTTTTATAAGTATCCAAAAAAGATATTTTCCGTGTATAATCTCTAGGCATGCATTCATTAAAAAGCTCTGTCGGCAGTCCATCGGCTCCCGCAGATTTGTTGTTTTTAAGCCGCGCAATTGCCATGTTTATCTCCTTTTGGCTCGTCGTCGATGATTGGCAAAATTTTTTCACTTAAGCTGCCTTCGGGAACGAGCAGAGTACGAAAGTGTTTCCTCCATATTTGCAGCCCTTACAGGTGGGGATCCCTCCCTCCTCTTCTCAATATATCGTTCCGTCACCGCACGCGTTGCTAGTGGCTGCAGTTTTGCCCTGTATGCAGTATCCGTTTCCTCAGTCATTTTATATCGTACCAGAGCTTGTCTATGCGAGGTTTTTCAAATCCTAGTACGGCCGTTGTGGCATTGGTCATAAAATTCGCAATATGCTGCCACTGTGTGTCGGGAACATCAGAATTAGGGGGTTAGTTTGAAGAAATTCAGAGAGTTACTTCGAGTAGGCATTGGCTATATCTATATATCGCACTTACTCGCGTGCGTACCTTTGCTGCAAGTAGATGGTGACGACGGTGATCCGACGTCCATAACGCTTAAGACATGCCTTCCATCGATTACAACATAATCAATCTGGTTTCTTGTCTTTTGGCCAGGGGATATCCAGGTTGCATTCGTTATCGGATGTGTTGTTGTTGGCAACTTTCCTTTAAATTCTTTGTAGTGGCAAATAAATGATGCAAATAGAATGTAAAGTTAATATCAATCAGGTAAGATAGTATGATTATGTGGTAAAGCTGCAAGGTACCATTGTAAAAATAGGCTTGGAAGGCTTTTTTCGAAACTACTTTTTATATAATGCCACCTTAATTAAAGTAAAGTTGATATCAATCAGGTACGATAGTA
The DNA here is from genome assembly GCA_964034835.1 of Muscina levida. NCBI lineage: Eukaryota > Metazoa > Arthropoda > Insecta > Diptera > Muscidae > Muscina > Muscina levida. Next base: position 86,063,639 of record OZ035881.1, on the reverse strand, counting down.
TGATTAAGTAAATCAATTGTGGAAATTGGCTCGTTTTTCGAAACGACTTCTAATATGATAACATAATCCTCTTTTATTTATTTTTTAAATAATTTCTTTACAAACAAATCTGTGGCTGCTTATATACCATACATACGTCACAATTCTTACCATGTTATATCCAATTGGACAATAAAAGAGAGCAATATTTAACCAACTTTTTTTGTTAACTGGAGTTATTCCAAATGAAACAAAGAAACATTCCAAAATCTTTCTGCCTAGTGTAGCGAACACGCACACTAAACGTTAATGAACGGAAATGAGTTTTTGAGTTGATTTAAATGCTCTTACACATCTTGTCTGTATGTACTCGCATGTATGTCGGTATGTTAGTCAGTAAACTCTAAGCGAGAAGACTCCATTGAGTTTAGCCATATTAACAGATCAGTTTAAAACTTTGAAGTGTTTAGACGAAAAATAAAACGGTGAAACGGTGTGAATCGCCACAAATAGAATAATATTCGAACGTAAATAAAAAAAACAGTACAATATAAAATATTTGAAGTTGTACGAATACACGGTACGATTAATGTGTTAAAATAAAATAAACGATAATTGCAACACAAGCAGTGAATGTTGAATACAAACAAAGAAATTTGATGTGAATGACAGAGAAAAAGAAATCAAATAAAATACAAAAAAATTATAATGAATAATTATCTACATACATATGAATATGACATGGAACAAAAAAAATATACTAAACAATTGCAATTATCGTTAAAATTTATAAACCGCCTATAAATACGCAATTTGAAAGAATTACAACGCAAATTTATTTTTAAAATATATTGGAACCTGATATGACAAAATAATTTAGTTAACGTTTGTTATGGTTACAAAGAAACAAAAACGTAAATTGAAAATTTTATTAGTCAAATTCAACATTGGAAAAAATTAAAAATGCAGTTCGGTTGACATTTGTAAAATGTATCTTTGTTATGTACTAGTTATAATCTTAAATGAACAAATTGGTAATTGACAAATGGGATCCTTGATTTTACACAATCTAAAAAGTGTATAAAATTACCAATTGTTTTGAATTAAGTTGTGTGTCCCTATTTCTATACTAGAGTGGAAAATCCAAAGTATGCAAAATCTTTGCTGATAAATTAGATTTTAAATGTACGTTCTTTTAACAGTCTATGGACCGAAATTTAGCAACCTACACACGTGGGAAGGCTATGCACCTTGGAAATAAGTGTTGTCGACAACAGTACAAATTTTAAAAAATTGTTTTGTTACAGTCTTTATCACAGTTATTAATCATACAGAAATGACAAAGCATCCCAAAAATATATTATGCTGTAATAATAATAATTTAAGGAATTTTGTACATGCAATATCAGATTTTTATGGAAAAAACGTGTGAATAATAAATTGTTTTTTTTTTTTAAATTCGAAAGAAACTCTCACTTTAACTTTTTGTTTAAAATACAACACGTCTGTGCAAATAGCCTCCTCTTATTTATAACAACAATTCTTTATTTCAAGATATAATTTAAATTTTTGATGAAATATAGTTAAACGTCAAAATAAACGTCAATGACGATTTATGTAAAATAAATATATGTTTTTTTAAATTCCTAAATAAACTTTACTTATAAAGATTTTTTTATAAATAAAAGAAGAGAAATTGCATATCAAATCAAAGGAAACAATCCAACTTTTATATTTTGTGTAAAGATAATGACTAATAACGTATTTTTGTTTTTAAAAATCTAATTTTGTATTTGTAGAACATTTTAATTTATTTTAAATGACTATAATACGAGTGTTGTTCGCGATAATATTACAGTATCAGTGAAAAGCTACTAATGCTATCTTAGATTTTGTGTATATATTAGTACAGTTACTAGGGTATTTTAATATAAAAAAAAATATTTTTGTGATCATATTTTTTTAAGTCTAAAGGTCATTGTGGTCCGCTTTATACAATTCTAAGATTAAATGACCGTATAGCGTCAATATACTTGAGGTGGCCCACAATAAATTGAACCAATTGAGACCGCCAAAATCTGAAAGTTTATGATGGTAGAAGAAAACCCCTAGCTGGATTTTTAATTATTAGCTAAGGTTTTTTTTTAAATTCATTTTTCTTCGGCTCTTAATCAGATATAACATCATACTCAAAACAACAAAATTAAAAGAACCGAAAAATTTCATCATTGATTTTTACTGTTTTTTTTATTTTTTTCTATTTTGTACCTTTTTCATTTTAAAAAGCATAGCATTTTTAATTTCGATTCACGTACAAATGAAAGTGATTTCTTCGTCTTTTATCGGATTTTTGATGACTTTGTGGGGCTATAACTATGTGAAGGGGTCATCAATTGAAATCAGCTTGTTAAGAAGAGTTGTTTGTTTGGCTATCTTTTTGTCTTATATTGTCTGCTCGAGTTCGTAGCATTTTCTGAAATTAGTGTGAAAAACCATAGAAAAATATGACGAAATTTTTCCATTTTTTGACAGTTTTGCTGATTTAAGTAAGATGTTGTTGTTTTTTTTTATTTGCCTCAAGGTAAAATTTTTAGATCTGATTAAGAGCTAAATATTTGCTGAAGAGAACAGTTTACGAGATATAGACTTAAGAATCAGTACATAATCTTTGAAAATATACTAAAATCCTACTCCTGGTCGAAAACTTCCAAAATGAATTAAAAAAAACCTCAGCTAATAATTCAAAACCCAGTTAGGGTTTTTTTTCATAAGCTTTCAGATTTTGGGGGTCTCAATTGGTTTAAGAGTTTGAAGTGGGAAAATGTGCTACTGTGTAACCTATAGTAAAAACCGAAGTTGAACTAAATTTTTTTTTACACATTTGTACCTGATTCGTCAGCATTAAGGTCGAGTGCATCGCCTTCCCCTGATTGTAGGATGCTTTTCAAAACTCATCATTTATTTTGTACTTAAGCTTTTTGTTTGAAAATATTCTATGTTTTTTAATGAAAATATTATTAAATTTTGCGTAGTAGTTTCTAAATCCGAAATAAAATAAATTTAAATCAGGGACCGAAAATAACTGTTATTGATCGATTTTACAACTAAAAAAATCAATGTGAAGGAAATGTGCTAAAATTATTTTAAATACACCAATACATTGGTTTTTACTCCCTCTGTAGAATTTCGCAATAAACTTTTATTTTGTGATTTTTATTATAAAAGTCCCAAATAACACTTATTTTTGATTTTTATTATATCGCTCACCAAATAAGAGTTATTTTTGATTTATATTCTATCCCTCAATAAATAAGAGTTATTGTTGATTTTAATTTTTTGAGTCTTTGAATAAGAGTTATTGAAAACTTTTTGAAATAAAAATTACGAAGTGAGTTTTATTTTGCCAAACGAAAAATAAAAATCAATCAAAGACTTATATTTTTCAAAACAAAATGTAAAACTCACCTAATGATTTTTATTTCTTCAGGCCTGAAATAAAAGTCTTTTGCTGATATCGGCATTATTGTTTTTTGTAACAAAAGAAATGTATATATGATTTTGATCAGCTCAACGAGATGAGCAAGTTTAGCTAAAAATAATTCGACTAAGTGTTCACCTATAGTTCGCGAACTGTGAGTTAAACATGGCAAAAAGGGTGCAAATTTGTATAACCTCGAAAAAAAATTATCTAATTGACGGGTGTGTACCATCTCACGCAACACTGTTTTACAAGTTCGCAAATGCAACCAAATGCTTGCTTTATCAATCCTAAGTATTTGCCGATATTTCAGCTTGAAGACGTTATTCGCGTTAATCCCAAAGGATCGGTTCACAAGAGCATCATAGCTTCATTGGGAAAGGCCATAGTCTCTCCTTTCCAAATACACAGAAAAATTCAAAATAGGTTTATATTCAACCATTATTCAACTACCTTGTCCAAAATGTGACACAATTCACTCTAATTACAGAAAAGTATGCCTGTAGAACTAAGGAACAAATTTGGTCATTCATATGGGAGGTACAAGATGGAGTGTGTCAAATGATTCGGTTACCTATGGGTTTGTTTACTTAACTTAAAAATGCTGGCACATTTTCATAAGGATCAGTTAAAGTTTATCCTGCCCACGACCCATCCAGCCAGCCAAACAGACGGACATGGCTCAATGGTCGTAAGAAGTCCTGAAACAATTTGATCTTAAGATCAAATTGCGTTAAATGCGTTAAACTTTTTTTTGTAACAAATGATATACATACATATACCTTCATCCCTAAGGGTGATGGTAAAAACCATCGTTTTTTCGTTGCATTGTGTAGCTATGAGTTAAATATGATCTGAACGTCCCACAATTGTAATTATTTTGGCCAGAATATAAATATTGTTTGCATATCGATTGAACCAAAAGACTTTTATTTGAACAAATAAAAATTAAAAGTGTTCAAGTGAGTTTTATATTTCATCAGAAAAAATATAAGTCTCAGGCTGATTTTTATTTTCGATTTTGATTTGAAAAACTCATTGAATGATTTTTATTATTGATTTCTATTTCAAAAAGTCTTCAATAATTATTATTGTGGGACTTTTAAAATAGAAATCAAAAATAACTCTTATTTCTGAGCGATAAAATATAAATCAGAAATAATTGTTATTTTGGGACTTTTAAAATATAAATCAAAAATAAGTCTTATGTTCGGAGAGATATAATAAAAATCAGAAAATAACTCTTACAGAGGGACTTTTATAAATAAAAGTTATAAGAGTTACGGTCTCTGATTTAAATATTCTAACATTCTGAGATGCCTACCTTAACCTTTATACCAACACTAAACACAGTTTCAACAGGCGATTAAACAGCGAAGAGTTGTTGATACAGTTAACAATCTGCATAATAAACAGAAGTACGAGGTATGGGATGCTTCTTGCGTTGTTGTGAATTGACACGCTTTCTATTTGAGATTCACAACAAACGGCACCCACTTGTTTATCGACGAATCCGAACGTCACTGTTTGGAAAGCTTTTACTAGACATGCCGATTGACTCGACACTTACACTGCGAAGTTTCTGTCGACAACATCGAGGGGGCCGGCAATGAAAGAAAAATGTAGATGACTGGAGCCGGGAATCGAACCACGGATCTTCCGCATGGAAGTGGTTCTAACCACTATGCCACGGCGAATACGTTCCTTTAATTCCCCAAAAGACACTGGGCTGCTGTTAACAAAATTAATTTTATGGTATCCCCATTGGGGATAAGTCTGGACAACAAGGTGATCAGTTAATGTCACCTCATGTAAATAACACTGTTTGCTTAATAATTTCGGGCAAGTGGGACTTGTTGAAACATCTTGCTGAAACCACGACCGCTGATTAGAACTATTAAATTCTGTAGCGCTGGAGGAAAAAGTTCTCAAATATGAGAACTCGCTGCAGCAGCGAAATGTAAGGAAATGTAAGGACGATTTTTTAGCGGAAATTTAAAAATGTCCGACCGGAATATTGTACCTCTTGATTTAAAAAATACATGAAAGAAATTTGAGTAAGATCGGACAACTATTTCCCGTGTCCCAAAGAATCAAAGTTCAGGTTCATAGTAAAGGTTCTTGAAAAACACCCGAACGTGACTTTATATGTTCGATAGTACTACCGGAGCGGAGTAAAACCCTAGATCAGTTCAGCTAGATTGGCTACCAATTTTATTTTTTGGCCCCCTAAACATTTTGAAAACTTGTGGGTCCCTGTGAATAAACGTGTCCTCAGTTTTTGGCCAACAGTTCATACAGTTGTGAATATATCGCTTTCTATCCTTAGGCCAAGATGTAGCTAATAGTCCGCTTAAGAAATTACTATTATAATATTTCCCAAAAAATAATTAGACGTCCCTCGTTTTATTTTAAAAAACTTCGAAATATTCTATTTTTTTTTTCACTTTTTTTTAGAATAAGTCGTAGGGAATCCAGATTTTTTGCATACTCCATTCTGTGAAATTATACTTTAGGTAGCAACGAACAAAACCGATGCAATCTTAACATGTCTAGGGTTATTAAATAGCTCTTAAAATCCACTATTTACTTTAAAAAATCAGTTTTGTAGTAGTTTTGGGCCAGTATTCAATGTTTTTACTTGCAATCTTTACCAAAAACGTACTTATTGCATGTCTGCACAACTTCTGAAAACGGAATCGGAACACTTTAGCCCTTTAATTGTTCAACGTGACAAATTCCCCTATACGATACTTACTAACTTCAAATCGATATTAAATTATTATGGCATGTAACGTGACAAAACGAATGATGCAGAATTTCTTCTTTTTGGGTCTACTTTCACGTGCAGTTCTCTGAATTGAGTCCCAAGTGAGTTTCTGTTATAGATGTTGAGATATTTGATGTAAAAGTTTGAGCTATTTTTCAAAAATTAAAAATTTTGAACTTGGATTCCGACGTGTATTATTGTAGACCAATATATATTTCAAACTTATAAGGTTAATCAAGTTAAAATCTATACGTTTAAAAAGTATATGTGAATTTTATCAATATCTCTATCATTCCTTGCGATATCAGGCGTTTTAAAACAAATTTTTGCAGACGAAAGCCGCTATAAACTGATTTAAAGATCAATTCGAACTTTGACCTCTTTGCGGCACAATCTAATGTCTAACTATCGGTCAAAATATAAATCACATTTTTCGCGTTTTTTTGAAGTACTTTTTAAAATGCTTTTTCCTTTTATATAGACATGCCATGACAATTGGGATTCCCACGATTTTCTCTTCTTTCTCTTTCCCACCCTCTCTCTCTTTTTCTCCTCCCCTTTCCCGTTCTCCTCTTTCTCACTGACAATCAAAATTGATCGGCGGATCTCGGTGTTAAGTGTGATCTGGTTTTACCAGATTACACGTGTCCACAACCTAACCCAACCTAGACATGCCTCCAACATTCTTACAATTTTCATGATCGGAACATTTATCTTTGGTACCTATTGAAAAAATTAAACTGGTCATGTTTATAATGCGAATAAAAGAAGTGTATAAATTCATATAATTTTTAAAGCTGATATCGCAACCACATGTCCCACAGCAAAGTTTGTTGAACTTTCAACTTTCAATATCCGAAAAAAATAAAAAAAATTCGATAATGGTAGTATATTGTTGTTAAATTGATGGCGCATTTCTTTTGAATTTGTTATTGCGTTACAATATAACCAAATATTTTAAATTCTAAAATGAATATTGATAAAGCAAATATCGAATGAATGAAGCCCACGTGTCTTAAATAACACAATTTTTTATTTTGTGTATTTTTTCATTAGTTGTTTTATGTGAAATTTGAAATATAACATGATAAACCTAATATACGACGAAAATTCAAATAGAATATTTTTAAACATGCAGGTATTTATATTTACATAATTAAAGTTAAGTTTTTAGACACAGGCAGCATTTAGATTCTATTTAGTACTCATAAAAAAGGTAGTAATGTCAATTATTTAAATGTAATATCATTAAAAAGTGAAGAATATTTAACGCTTTGCTGAATCATAATCTAATCCTGAATCCTTATTGAATAGTTAAAAGTCAAATCAAACTTGAGGGACTTAAAATAAAGTCGTATACGCTTCCAATAAGTTATAGCACGTTTAAGGTAGTTTACAACGTACGCGACCTCGTGTAAAAATTACAATAATGGATTTATAGAAATTATCTGTAAAAATAATAATAGAAGAGAATTGGTTTCGATCTTGGTTGCCACTGCAGTTAGAGCGCTAGTAGAGAATTTAATAAAAATTTTAATTTTTGTATGCAAGACTCCTTAGGGGGTGAAGATAGGGGGTAGCTTCGTTCGGAAAAAATTACTGGGTGTCGTTTGTACGTTTCATCCCTTTAATAGGTACCATTGGAGTGACAAGAGTTGATTTCATAAAAACTAGTAAGGCAGTTATCTTCGGCGATGCCGAAGCTCAGATACCCTTCACTATTTGTAAAAATGGTGATAAAACTGGTTATTTGCACTACAACTATATTTTATAAAACTTTGTACCACAAAAAGGGGAGTTGTTGAGAAGTGGACGTTACTTTTAGCTTCACACATCCAATTTTTGTCGATAATTTTTTATCGATTTACCGATAAGTTTATGAGTTGGTGAGTTGGAGAATATTTTTATGAATTTTGTAACTCCCCAAAAATAGGAATTTGTTTGGGATGTGGGAGTAGCTTAAATCCGCTGTTGCTTATCTTAGAACTTAACCTCTGCTTTTGGACATACCAAATTTCAGCCCGAAAGCTCATAAACTACAGGGACATACAGACGGACACCCCCAAAAAGGGGGAGTTTGTATGGAAGGTTAGAGATGTATTCGTCCGATATTGCTCATATTACAACGTAAGCTCCTATTATAGGATTAAAGCTTGAATATCAAATTTCAGCTCGCTATTTCCTAACCTACAGCTCAAATCGCGGGGGCAATTATGCGGACACCCCAAGTAAGGTAGAGTTTGAATGGGAGGTGGGAGTAGTTTTTGACCGACATTGCTTATCTTAGAAAGTAGCCTCCGCTTAGAGATTGAATCTTGCGTACAAAATGTCAGCTATATATCTCTTAAAATACGGCTGCAATCGCAGGGACAGACCCCAAAAAGGGAGAGTTTGTATGGGAGGTGAGAGTAGTTTTTGACCGATCGGTCTTATCTTAGAACTAAACATCCATTTAGGACAGAAAAGCTTGCATACAATATTTCAGCTTGATTGCTCTTAAATTACTGCTGTAATCGCGGGGACTGACATACGGGAACCCCCAAAAAGAGGAATTTTGTATGGGAGGTGGGAGTAGTTTTTTACCGATCGGTCTCATCTTAATACTCAACCTCCGATTTGTGTAGGAACGCTTGCATACAAAATTTCAGCTTGATTACTCTTAAATTACTGCTGTAATCGGGGGGACTGACATACGGACACCCCCAAAAATAGGAATTTTGTATGGGAGGTGGGAGCAGTTTTTTACCGATCGGTCTCATCTTACTACTCAACCTCCGCTTAGTGTAGGGAAGCTCACATACACATAAATTTCAGCTTGATTGCCCTTAAACTACGGCTGAAATCGCAGGGACAGACCCGAAAAACGGGGAGTTTGTATGGAAGGTGGAAGTAGTTTTTGACCGACCGGGCTCATCTTAGAACTTAACCTCCGCTTTGAGGATAAAATTTTGTAAAAATTTGAGTTTTGTATGGTCTATGAAGTTACAAAGTAGATATGTTTGGGAAACAAAGTTAGGAGGGGAAAATTGCTGGGAGTCACATTAGGGGCGACTCCGGACTATTTGGGGAGCTTGTTGTGGATTTTCCCCTTCACCGCTACGTTTCACACCATTGTGCAGCCATTTACCCCATCCCACCTCCTCAATTTTTTTGGCTAATACATTTTTTTCGCCAGCCATAATATTAGGGGGTTAGCCGTATCGAAATTGAAAACTTGTGCACTACACCTACCCTAATGTAAATTAGATAGGGTCGCAAAAAAATTGATGCGTTCAAATTTATAAAACATATATTAAAACCAAATATTTTTTTTTAAATGCCCTAATGACACAAATTTATTTTAAATGGAACAATTACTTACATTGTTGTTGTTAATAAACGAAAGATCCGTATACAATGAATATTCCTTAATATATTCACGTAATAGGTTCGTTGACTCGTTTTATGGCCGGTATGTGAAAGTTCATCCACGTTTCCAAGTTAATTTAAAAATACGATAAGACTCTGGTATAATTATAAATTATTTTTGATTTAATTAAAAGTAATTGCGGCCTACAAATTTATTTGCGATGCTAAATATCAAAGTGTTTTTCAGATTGTTGTTTGAATTCAATATAAAAATATCTTATATCTGATTTGGAGTTTGATCCAGTTATTGTCGCAATAAGATTCAGATTGTGAATAAATAATTTATAGTGGTCTTTATGGGTGTTATAAATTATTTTAAAATTAATATTCAGTATTTCAATGTAATTTGTTTATATTTAATTTGTATTTTTAATCTGTCGTAATATTAATTTATTAGACAAATTTTCTGAAACTGTTTTACAATAAAAAAAAACAATAAGTTGAAAAAAGTAAAGTAAAGAAATAATGGTAAAGTAACTTCAAATTAGTTTGTTAAATAAGGTAAACATTTTTAATAGGGTGGTTTCTATTTGATGTTTCTTATCGCAAGTACGTTGGTTGTTGCTGCTACTAAGTTTTAGAAAGATTATAAAATAAAATATACACAAATCTGTAAAACATATGTTCAGTAAAATGCAGTGTGAGAAGGCGCAATGTTGAGCAACCTTAATATCATGCTACAACCGATGCGTCTTAGGAAGTAGGTAACATAAGTTTCTAAAGCTCAACACAAAGGCTCTCTTAGTAGCTTTTGCAGCCCCAAGAAACTAGAATAGGGCGCGGTGGCCTCTCTCCTTAAACAAAACAACTATTTAGAAAACTGGAACCCTAGCAAACGTTATAAAGACCATGATTTAAGGATATGCACCTGGAATGTCCGAACTCTCTACAAAGATGGTGCTTCTATCCATTTGGATTTGTGTTCTCGCGACTTAACCATGTAAGTGACCCAATAGCCACTATCCATATTAAGGCGAAATATTTTTACATCACACTGATTTGTGTAAACGCCAAGATGGAAGACAAAGATGAGGACATAAAAGATGCATTCTATGAGTGCCTGGAGGAAATATTATATATGACCACTGCCCTGACCATGACATAAAAATTGTTCTGGGAGATTTTAATGCTAAAATAGGAAGGGAAGATGCCCTTGGTTCAGCAGTCGTAAAATTTAGTCTACAAAACAACAACTGCGATAACGGATTCAGACTGATTAGCTTCGCTACACATCACAAAACTGCATACTACAGAGATAACCAAAGCCTATTTCAACCAACTCTTTCAACTACTTTAAATAAAAACCTAAAGCTGATATTCTGCCACAACGACCATATTTGGTTAAGAAAATCTTCGCTCAGAGAAGGCTCGGTATAATGAGGAATGAAGCGCAATTTCTGACGAAAAAGATGCTGCATAAAAGGCAAAATTGCAGTCAATAGTAATGCAACAATATTAATAAAGGAAGAGCGAGATGAAACACCAATTCAGGCGTGATAAGCGTCTATGGAATAAAGGAAGTGGCAGGATATCGAATATTACAGGGTCAGAGATGTGAATCTAGTCACGGACACTCAGAGTGTGCGGCAAATCGTTCCCGAAGGCAGCATAAGTGACGAAATCACGACAATCATCGAAGAGAGAAGATTGTCCACCCCCGAACAAAGGCGATTGGACGGCTTAAGAACAAAGCTGCGAAGGCAAATGGATTGCTGGCAGATATTTTTAAAATCGGCGGCAAGGAGCTGTCAACTTGCATGCCCAAGCTCATAAACACGATTTGGCGTAAGAAATGCATGCCCGATGTTCGGAATTAGAGTGTTCTATGTCATATGCTTAAGAAAGGCGATCCAACCAACTATTGCCTTTTACCCACCGCATACAAAATCCTGTCTACGGTGTTATGTGAAAGACTAAAGCCCATCCTAACGAACCTGATTGGACCTTATCAGTATGGCTGGTAACCGACCAGATATTCACACTAAGACAAATCCTGGAGAAGTCGCAGGAAGGTTGGTGCAGATCGACAACTTACTTAATTTCCCTTTACACCCCATGAATGAGGTATGGGATAGCGTCTCGCGTTGTTGTGAATTAACACGCTTTCTATTTTTGAATTCACAACTAACGGCACCTACTTGTTTATCGACGAATGCGAACGCCACTGTTTGAGAAGCTCTTACTAGACAATTATACTGCGAAGTTGCTGTCAACAACATTCGAGGGGAGCCGGCAATGATAGAACATTTTTTCTTTTTAAGATGACTAGAGCCAGGAGTTGCACCTGTGATCTCCCGCATGGTAGTCGCGTGTTCTAACCACTATGCCACGGCCGGACAACTACTATATGTTTATCTATTACAAACCTGCAATCGACAGACAGATACGAAAGAAAAATTTAGATACAACTTTGCGGAATGACACTGTCTGACACGAAGTCTTCAGTGAAATTAGGCAAAAATCTGACGAAGTCATTTTCTACCAATCGAGGCTTTAGACAAGACGATAGTCTGTCATGCGATATCTTAAACAACATAATAGAAATTATCATGCGGAAGGCTGCGTAAACAGGACTAGTTCCACCTATAATGGAAGTCACATGCTGCTCTCGTATGCCGATGACATAAATATTATTGGCCGAGGACTCGGGAATATAACTGCGGCCTTTTCAAGGAATGAGAAGCAGTCAGCAGTAATGATAAGTTAGGACAAAACCATGTTATTTGTTTCAGCGAAAAATGAGTCTTCTCGTTCGGTCCCTGCGTGAATGTTGACAGCTATTACTTTGAAGTGGTAAATGATTTTGTCAACCTTTGCTCCGCCGTAGGTGACCTGAAAATCAAGAGATGAGACTTGATCGCCAACCGCTGCTACTATGCGCTATGCAAGCGATTTAATGACAAAGTCCTCTCTCGACAAACGAAGATCCAACTCTACCAGGCACTGATCATACCTGTCTTGCTCCTCCACAGCGTATAATGCTGAGTAATGACATAGGCGGATCAGTCCATTCTGCTGTTATCTAAACTTGATGTGACAAACTTAAAAACTTAATTTCCCTTTGCACCCCATGAATGAGGTATGGGATAGCTTCTCGCGTTGTTGTGAATTAACACGCTTTCTATTTTTAGATTCCCAGCTAACGGCACCTACTTGTTTATCGACGAATGCGAACGTCACTGTTTGAGAAGCTCTTACTAGACACGCCGATTGACTCGACACTTATACTGCGAAGTTGCTATCAACAACATTCGAGGGGAGCCGACAATGAAAGAACAATTTTTTTAAGATGACTGGAGCCAGGTTTGAACCTGCGCTCTCCCGCATGGTAGTCGCGTGTTCTAACCACTATGCCACTGCCGGTGTGACAAAAGGTACATAAAATATATCATCTAGAAAAAAAATATCATCCAGACCAAATGGCTAAAAATGGAATCGGGAAAATAAGTTTTAACGCCTATTTTATAGGGTTGTTGTGTCAAATAAAGGGATTTCTGGATTGCAAAGGGAAAAGTGTTTTCAGACCAAACACCTAAAGGTACAATCACCCAATAAATTAACGGAGACAGTTGTTATGTGTCAGTTAATCGCCTTAAATATATATATTTTTAGAATATATGCCTATCAACAAGTAAGTTTTCATCAAAGCATGGACGACACTACTGATCCATTTTAGCAATTCTTACAATAATATATAAGAATCTTTTAGATATGTACATAAAAAGGAGATTTGTTTGGGAAACATCGCGTTAAATTGAAATATTTCAAAGGCCAAAGTAATAAACCAATCGTTATTAGATTTCAACAGCACTGAACATCTTTAACCATTATTTGGAGGCAGGACGAAGTCCGCTGGGTCAGCTAGTAGCTACATACATTAAAATCTTTTAATATTTTATATGGAACTATCACGCACATGCAGTTCTAATACATTTTACTGATTTGTATTGATTTTCCCACGATGGAACGATCGCTACAACACTAAGACACCAACTTAAATAAATCCCTCCCTCAATCTTAACGAAACCATGCTACACATCTTTCCCCCACTTCGAGTTGATCAGTATCAGTATCACTCTTTGAAGGTGATGATAACCTTAATGTTACTATAAAGACAAGCGGAAAACACCAGGCAACCCTGCCCGGCAAACGTTAAATCAAGCTTAATACCCAACCGCCGCCTTCTCATACACTACGCCTAGCCCTCATTCTCTTTCAGACTCATGTGCAAATAATTTGCGTTGCTTTTTCCATATGATCAGAGAGTATCAGATGTAAACATTGGTTCCGCTGCAGTTGAATTGTGCCTGGCACGAAACGTGCGGGTTCCAGCCACATCAGTGGCAGCAGCTGATGCCTCAGATGCGGCTATTGGGCTTCAACGCAGTCCCGCTATAAAGGCAAAATTGAATCTACACATTCGTTTCAACGTATATAAATGTGCTATATACATATGCATATATGTATGTATCTATACAAATGTACAAATAAATAACATTGATATACTATGTAGTACATTTACGTACTGTATCCGTATGATAGTGTATAGCGATTTCTGTTGTTGGCGCTGACTCTGACTGGATGCTGTTTGTTGTTGTCTCTCCATTGTCTGTCTGTTGGTCGGCCTAATGGCTTGAGCTTAAAATAAAAATAATGAAAATAATAATGAAGCCATTGTCATAGCTTAAGCTATTGAATGCAAAAATTATGATTATTTGTGTTTGTTTGTTACATTCTGTTTTTCGATTCGATTTTCCAAATGACGATGAAAGTATGAAAACATCATGATGATCATCACCGTCATATGTTTCTATGTATGTCCAAATACCGAGCGAGTAAGTGCACATGTAATTGTACTCGTACTATTGAAAGTCTGTTCCAATCCAACCATGCTATCTATGTAAGTGAGTACAAGTGTACGAGAGGTAAAGTGTGTTTCATGCGAGAGTGATGGATAATGAATTGTGAAGCAGTAATGATTGATTTTGGTGTATAATACCACAGATAATGCTCGGTGAATACCCCCATTGACAGAATATTATGTTGAATTAGCTTCCTGCAGATATTTCCTGTTTCCAAACCATAACGATTCGGGACGAATAAAAAGGTCATCAATGAAGGTTATGTTAGGTGTTGGTGGCAGTCGGTTATCGACTCAACGGTCGTATTGTGATGCTCCACGGTAGGATTCCCATGTGTTAGTACATGTAAGGCAGTTCCTAGACGCGGCGGTCGTGGGCAGACGTTGAATTCTCGAATACTGATTCCTGTAATATAAGAGCAGCATGACTATTAGAATAGACATTGAATTTTATCAGTGCTAATCTATTATCCTGCAGCCATCTTACAATATACAGATATCAGGAATTCGACTAGAGATAGACATCCCTAGTACCAAAGATTTGACCCCACACACTCCCTGATAGTTAATTTGCAATTCATCCTAGTAGAAACAAGCGTTTCTTTCCCGTAGGGGAGTATGGTATTTCCTATAGAGTTGCGTTTTTTCTGATCCATGACATGTGTGGTCAGTGACCACTGGTCACACACACCTGCGTAGTGGATGAGGGGAATTCGTAATGCTTGTCGTCCGGTGGTATCTTATATAACCTATTACCTTGTAACTAGGAGGCGATATTTTTCTCGAAATAAAAAATTCTTCCCCCTCATCGTTATTTTGGTATACAAATGATATTGTATTAAAAATGTTAATGTAAAGCGCAATACAATTCTAAGATAACGAATTATGTTCTACAAATTAATTGCGCATTGAATTGAATCGAATTAGTAGCGATGAACTTAAAAATAATACAAACAGATTCTCTTGGCAGTGCGGCAGACAGAGCATACGAGCAGAACACATTCATTGGATGTATTATCCTGTAATGTATCACTCCTAACGCATTACCCCCTTTGCCGATTGGAAATTGTAAGCGACCTCCAGCATCAAGTAAGCGCCGCCACCATTGAGAGTATCTGTTATTGTGCGCTTATCATCTGAACTTCAGCCTTATGCGCAAAAATTGAAACTTTTTATTTGAAATTTTGTTGTGCAGTTTCTGCAGTAACAGCGACGGCTGAAGCGGTTCGAGTTTATTTACGTTTTTATTTATTATTTATAATAATATTTTGTTTTCCTTTGTTGTTGTTGGTGTTGTTGAGTCTAAAGATGCCGCCGCTGTGCGGCGTCAGAAGCCAAATGTAAGCAATTTCTACAAAAATCGGATGCAGGCATGGTACAATTTGTACATTGGTACCATTTTAAGTACATACTACATCTCTATTTGCAAGTGTATGATGATTTTATTCGGTGGGAAATCTTTTTTTTCTTGGGCTACGTTACGGGAAACAATTTTAATATGTTATTTAATCCTACTCGTTATTCATCTTTTCAGAATTAATCCAGAATATGTACATGTAAAAATAAACTTAATTTCTTTATTACAAATTACCTTTAATTACTGAGTTATCAGCGGAAGGAGCGGGAGGAAGCCGATCACTTATGGTATTAAATTTTGTACAATTGGAAAACTTTTATTGAATTCTTACACAAATTTTAACAGTTATGATCAATAAAGTATTTGGGGAGAAGGATCATTTGTAGTGGAGGTAACAGAAGAGGTGAAGAAATCTTATTTCCGTTATATGCGTTCCAAACTAAATTTTAGCTTATTCAGATGCACCAATCTATACTTATATTAAAAAGAGAAGCTGTTTGTTTGTTTGTAGCAGGTAATCTTCTAAACTTCTGATGCGATTTTAAAAACCCAAATGCTATAGGCTCTTCGAAATTTGTACTTTTAGCCCGAAAAGAGGATAAAAATGATACCATTGCCCAGAAAAAACGACAAAAGGTAGAAACGCGAAAATTTGAGTGCGTATTTATTTTATGGTGTAGTTGAGCGATGCAAGTTTTTAAAATTCTTACTTAAAAGGCCCAAAAATTTAAATAATTGGTACCATCTCCCGGATCAAACGGCTAAAGGTAGAATCTGTATGGGATAGTTTCCTATAAAATAATAGAGCTGCATGAAGGGATTTTTGGAAATTTGTACTTTTAGGGCCAAAAAGAGATAAAATTGGTAACATAACCAGGGCCAAACGGGTACGGCTGTAATCACGAAAATTTACGTGAGCATGTTCCCTATAAAACTATAGAGCTGCATAAAGGGATTTCTTAAAATTCGGATTTTTAAGGCTAAAATTGACAAAAAAGGGATAAAGCTGGCAAAATCACTCAGACCAAACGGCTAAAAATACGATCGCGAAAATCGGTATGATCTTGCTTAGTATAAATTCAGAGAGCTAGATAAAGGAATTTTCTAAAATTCATACTTTTATAATCAAAAAAGATTCAAAAAGGGATAAAACTGGTACGATCAACCGAATGAAATTCGGAAAAAGGACCAAAAAACAAAAGAAAAAAACTGGTACCATCACTCAGACCAAACTACACAAGGTAGTCCTAAACTAACCTTACATACATACATTGAAATTTGGAATTGAAATTTAGAAAGGAATTGCAAATTTAAATATGACATTTTCGGCTCTACGAAAAATGCCCCAAATGCAAAATGCCCCAAAAAAATAACGAAAAATTACCCAAAAAAATTTCAATCCAAAATTGGGGAACTTTTCATTTATTTTAGGTAAAATTTTGTTTTTAATTTTGGGTTATTATGCAAAAAATACCCCAATTTTTTTCCGTATATTAAAAAATAAAAAAGCGTGGTGCAGATGATAAAGAAATGGGGGGGGGGGGGGGCGGACGACGACGTACGCGGCTGGGGGCGTGCCCCATAGAGCCGTTATTTTCTATTTTTTAAATGAAGTTTTTAATTAATGTTTTTTTAATTTCAATTAATATTTCCTGCTTCTGAAATGAAAATATAATCTTCAATTGCTCTATACAGAATTTTAAATAAAATATCTGATTTATAACACTGTGTTAGTCGAAAAAATGACAGGACTCAACGTTTTTACCCTAATTCGGACATGAGGAATCGAACTGCTTTATGTTACAATGACGGTTTTATACAAACATTTTTTTACTTTAAGTATTTCTTTTAAGGGGTTAAATAGATTTTCGACAAGCTATAGCTGGGATTATTTATTCTCCGTGTTTTCATAATAAATTTTGTTTAAGGAGAGTGGCTTATTAGGCCACCGCTCCCGATCCTAGTTTCTTGGGGCTGCCAAAGCCACTAGGAGAGCCTGTGTTGAGCTTAACTTCTGTTACCTACTTCCTAAGACGCATCGGTGGTAGCATGCCGATTAGGTTCCTCAACGTTTCGCCTTCTAACTTTAGCTAACTTTTAAGCGGTTGCTTTAAAGTCATTGCCCAGGGAATACTTGGTCTAAGACCGGAAGTAGTTAGCTGCTTCGACGGTGCCGCAAAGGAATCTATTCTGGTCACTCCCAAGTGAGTGGCAATCAGTTACTTTCAGCCTCTGGGCAAAGTCCCATTCCCCATTTGGGCGACCAAAAACTCCGTTAGAAAGACCAGGTTACTGAGAACCTTACAGAACTCGGTGTGACTAACTGAAGAAGAAGCGCAGAAGATCGAGGCGCTTATAATATTTTTCTACGTGCGGTATATAATCCACTGGGATTGCATAGAAGTACCAGCTAAGTAAGTAAGTAAGTATAGTTGGGATTTCGGTAAAACCGTTCGCTCCGGCCTTGTCTTCGAAAATTTTTGTCAAACTAGCTATTCTGAATTTAAATGTTATTTGTGGAATTCCAAATTAGCCAATAAATATTGGTATTTTAGAGGCATAACATTTTTAAAAAATTAAACACTAAGAATTCTTAATTATCCATAATTATGGCTTTATTACCTCATAAATTTCATGTCAATTAATATTTAAATATAATATGTCATATGGCCTCCACGTTTGCGCATTAAGTTACTAATTCTTGTAATTTTGCATGAAAAATGTTCAGAAAATGTGAACTTAAAATTTGTGTCTGGCAAAGTTGTCAGAAAAAGCATTGCCATTACATTTTAAAACAACAATATTGCCAGATATCCGACAGTCTTGTGAACACAAAATGTTATTACTATTATAAAATTATTGTAAGAACTCTTTTAATTTGCAGATGTGCAAAGTTTATGCATCTGCCAAATACACCATTTGCAGATAAATAATTATATTGGTATCGATGTCCATGTCAGTACATTGCAGGTACATTAGCAGATCTGACAACCGTCTGTTCATAACTTTATGAACTTCACATTTAAATGGTCAATCGAAACTGGTTTATCAGCATAGAACATGGACTTAGTCCAAAAATGTCAAATCACACGAACGATGTTGCCAGTTCACAGGTCAATTTCATGAGAAAATTCGGTCACTAAAAGTGTCTCGGGACAAAATTCCGGGGAATCCCGGTCAGTTTTTTGTCTCGGAACCGGGGCTTCATTACGCTTATTAAATGAGACAATGTCAACATTTTGATAAGTTAAAATCCACTAAAATTAAAAATTGGTGGCTATTTTCTTGACTATCACTATCGTCTTCCGTCTCACGATGTTTTGTTTATCTTTCAAATGGGCTTTTATATATAAAAGAAGTTCGTACGTATTAAATTGTTAAAATGGATCAGCAATACCATGTTTATTAAAAAAAAAGTTGCACTTGTCAGTCCTTGGATTTAAATGTTAGACTGCGACTATTCTGGGACACAAAAAAAAATTTCGCTGTGTGACGTCATTTGAAGTCCGATCGAGAAAAAAATACACGGTTGTTTTTGGTTTTACAAAGGTTACATTTCCTCCATAGGTCATTTTTGACTCCGACGTCAAATTTGACTAGTGACTGATTCTATCTCGATTTCTACTCCTTTCTTCATTTTTTATAACGCTGGTAACGATCTTAACAATTTTTGAATGTTTCGCTTTTGAATTACCCACTTTTATTCATAAACAAACGAAGGTACGAACTTGTTTATAATGTTCAAATGTGCTCAGAAGTTAAATTTAATTAATAAATTAATGTCTTAAATTTGTTCAAATAACGAGTGAAAATTAATAATATTATCATAAAATTTCCAAAATTGATTATATTAAGATGTTTAAGAATATTAGAAAAAGACACGATTTTTTCGAAGGCCAATACACAATAAGGTGACTCGAATTCCAACAAGTTATTCAGATCTAATTCTAGTTTGCGGAAAACATGCCATGGATACAAGTATTTTGGTACAAACAAATTTGAATCGGTCAATATCTTCTGTTCGTATATATTCTAAACCAACAGCCGATTGACTGAAACATAATTGGTGATTGTACCTTTAGGTGTTTGGTCTGAGCAATGATAATTCTTTCCCCCACTTTATTCCAAGGAGTACGAATTTAAAAAAATCCCTTCATATTTCACAATTACCCTATAAAATAAATGTTAAATCTAATTGTTGCGATTCCACCTTTAGCCATTTGGTCTGGGTGATGGCAACAGTTTCATACCATTTACGGTTTTGTCCTCCTAAAAGTTCGAAATTCCATCATATCGCACAATTGCATCCTCAAATAAATATTCGCCCCATTATCCGCATTTCTAACTTTAGGCATTTGATATAAATTCACAGCGCACAACTACTCACTAAAATAAATATTCCTCCCCATATTTGCTATTCTACCTTAAGCCGTTTGGTCTTGGTTTGGTTGGGTTGTTATAAGGGGTAACAATTTTGATTAAATTCAGCTCTCTAATTGTATAAGAAGCATTCCCATATAGATTTTTGCGGTACAAGTTTTACCCCTTTTGGGACATTTTTAGCACTAAAGAACGGATTTTGAAAATTGCCTTCGGATATGTATGCGATTATAGCTTTAGTCGTTTGGATTGGGTCCTATTTTACCCCTAAAAGGACGAATTTCGAAAAACACCTTCGTGCAGCTCTCTAATTTTATAAGGATATTGCTCAATGGTACCGGTTTTATCCCTTTTTGGCTTTTTACCCCAAAGAGTACGAATTTCGAAAAATCCCTCCTAGCAGCCCTCTTGTTCTCTATGGTACCGGCTTGCTCATATACATTTCCACGATGATAGCTTTTGCAGTTTGACCTGGATAAGGTTACCAGTTTTCTCACTTGTTAGACCTTTTTCTCCTTAAAAGAATGAATTTCAAAAAATCTCTTCATGACCATATACAGGATTCACGATTTTCGGAAAAACCATACACGAGATTTTTAGAATTATTTATGTTTCATTTTATACTTGTTTGTTTGTATTAAAATGAAAACTAGTTTTTAAATAGACAAAGGCATTTTTTTATTTATTTTTTGTTTTGTTTTTGTTTAAATAAAAATTCCCGTTTTCCCGGGAAATAAAAAAAGCCGTGAATTCAAAATCACTAGTCACCAAACCTTTGGCTCAACAAAGAGATGGTTTCACGCGCTGAATGGCATGTTGTGCCGTCTTGTTGAAATCATTTCTCCTCCAAATGATTTGAAATGACATGGGGAGCGACGAAACATTTGCCTGTAGAGTTTGCCATCCGGGGTTTCGGATTAAAAGACAAATCGGCCGATGACGCCCGGCAGTGTCTATTGAGGATTGTGCTCTCTCCAAAAACGACAATTCTGCTTATTTACATAACCGATAAGCCAGAAATAAGACTCATCGCTGAAGATAATGATGATGAAGTGCTCATAAGATTGGCAAACAGAGGGCGAATTCGGAAAGAAAATTTCTTCGATTTGTAAGTCTTTGCATGATAATTTTCCAAAGTATACTGAAAACAAGTTGAACATTCTTCATTAGTGTGACAGCTACATAATTTTACAGTTATCCCTATCGGAAGTTTAATATGTCTCAAAGAACGGCCTATATTTTCTCGACATAAAATAAAAGCTACGATTTTGATTGATATTTTTTTAAATTTTTCTCAATATCAAATAGAAACTATAAATAAAAATGGTTTCTTTCGGACTTTCCTTACATTTTGTAATCACAAATTAATTATGTATTCTTATTTGCAAACGTCACTTTACCTTTCACACATTGTACAAGTACATTTGAAATAGTACTTTTCTCATAACCGTTTGGAGCCATTTCGACAACTGATCATTTCCGATTGGATCTGGCTGACTGTGTAGTGGTAACGGCTGTGGTGGTGGTAGTAGTGCTGGTGCTGTTGCTGCTGGCATTGTATTACTCGTACGTCGTATTATTCGAATATTTTGATTATTTCTCGTTTCATTTCGTATTGAAATTTCGTAGAAGAAACAAGTTTCGCGTAGATACTCCCTCCAATATACCAAACGTTAACTTCATTCTCAGGTTCAGTCGCGTTTCAACACTTGTGGAATGTTAATCCGCATCTGAAAAGTTTTGAAATTAAAACGCCCAAATAAATACAACAAAACAGAAAAAAAATAAAAGTTCCATCAACCTAATAAATAAATTGCGTTGTGATTCTAAATTAAATGATTTGCACAAAAACACATTAGTGACATCTTGATTAATAGTAATAATAATATTTTTCCTGCAATAATTAATTAAATAAAAACATCTAACAACAATAATAAAAAAAAAACACATAACACAATTCCAAACAACAACGGCAACATTTACTTGGTTGGGATATCAAAAAAAAAAACAGACTAGTAGTTTTGTGTGTTGCACTCATTCATCCCCCCACCAATAGAGCAATTAACGTTAATAAGAGCGTCTCCTAATTTTTGGAACCCCATTAAAGCGTTGACGTTTTACTTTGGTCTATTCCATTTGCTGGGTGCACTTGAGCGCCATCGACTCCATAAAGCGATAGTTTGTTGTTAGTTTGTGTTTGGTGAGTGAAGCTGCCGGTGAAGCAATAAAACATCTGACAGAGTATTTCTCTGCCTTTCCGTCTGGCTGTGGCGAATCTGTTTTCAATTGGTTTCGATTGTCGGCTGGTGCTGTGCTGTGCTGAGCTGAGCTACTATTGCCGTTTCGGTAGTGACCATGGCATTTTTTCGCAAATGGAAAACCCACTATAAGCACAAAAGTAAGTAAAGTACATAATTAATTATTGACTCACATCGAATGTTGTACACACGTGAACATACTTACATGCATACATCAACGGCATCATACCTATGTAAGTTGCATACATTGTTCCCCACCGCCCAGAAAATAATTGTTTTTTAATTTACCCGATATATTCGTTTTGTTGTTGTTATTTTTTTTACAGTTGGTCTTTGTATTGTAATCTGATTGCAATTAATCAATGTAAATAATTTGTTGAAATCAAAGTGATTTTACTGATTGAAATGCATGCATAGATTAATCAAAGCAATTCGGTTAATTAATTTAATGATCGGTCAAATCATTTGTGTTTGTTTTATTTTCTTAATTGGTATTATTGTCTTAACTAAACCGTATTCGGACGTCACACCGAGATGCGTCGAATTGTTAAGTGCATAAGTAGTTCATGGGATACGAACGTCATATTTGGATCTAATCTAATCTTTATCAGACGTAAAGGAAATAAATAATCAAGTGCCTGTTGATATTCAAATAGATTGACGAATTCTTAAGCAGCTTGATTGTCTGAAGTCTAAAATAATGGATGCGTATAATATACATGGTTGTGGTTCAAGAAAACAATTATGCCGGGGATCTGCCAAGGAATTTGTCATAATTATAAAGACAAAAAGTTTTTTTGTGATATTGATTAAAAATATTTGAAATATTGCATGACATGAAGATGGGATCGATCATAGCATGACCACGTGACTATTATGTAGGGGACTTGGGGTCGAACCTTGTCACAGCCATGTACATTTTTTATGAAGGGCTCACCATCAATATTATCGACAGCATCATCCGAGTAGTTAGTCGAGGTAATCGGCTTGTCTAGTAACGGTTTTTCGAAAAACTGACTTAAACGTAAGTCCCGTTTGGTAATTTAAAAAAAAGCGGATTAGAATTAGGTTTGACACTACTGCAACTATCAGCAGAAATTTTTAAAGACGGCTTGGTAGGTTCAGTTCTTGAAGGGCCGCAGTAACATCCCGCAGTTCTCGGCCAGTGATACATATAACTATATCATCGGTATATGCTGAAGATGGTACCAGTCATGTTTACTGCAGCCTCGTTTGGTAGAAAATGGTTCTGTCAGATTTTAGGCCTATTTTCAATGAATACTTTGTGTCAGGCAGTGTAATCCTGCAAAGCTTCGCGTGGGTAATAGACTCAGTCATACCAAAAAACTGCATTTCCCTTTACACCCCATGAATGAGGTATGGGATAGCTTCTCGCGTTGTTGTGAATTAACACGCTTTCTATTTTTAGATTCACAACTAACGGCACCTACTTGTTTATCGACAAATGCGAACGTCACTGTTTGAGAAGCTCTTACTAGACATGCCGATTGACTCAACACTTATACTGCGATGTTGCTGTCAACAACATTCGAGGGGAGCCGACAATGAAAGACAATTTTTCTTATAAGATGACTGGAGCCAGGAGTTGAACCTGTGATCTCCCGCATGGTAGTCGCGTGTTCTAACCACTATGCCACGGTCGGTCCCTCAGTCATACCATCTAATAATTTCTGTCATATCGAACTGTCGAATGCAACTTTGTAATCGATAAAGAAGTGGTAGGTGTCAATGTGCATTTCTCGGCTCTGCTCCAGGATTGGTCGTAGTGTGGACATCTGGTCGGTCGTGGATTTACCAAGTCTACAGCCACACTGTAAGGTCCAATCAGGTTCGCTAGGATGGGCTTATACTTTCACATAACACGATAGACACAACCTGTAAGCAATGGATAAAAGGCTGATCCCGCGATATTTGGTACACATACTTTGATCGCCATGCTGAAGCACAGGGCATAGAATCCTCAGATTCCAATTATCGCGCATGCATACCTATAGTGTTTATAAGCTCATCGCCGGCCTTAAGAAGCTCTGTCAATGAATTGCCCTCCCGCATATTTGTGAGTTTTGGCTCGGTGGTAAACAATCTATTCTGACGCCGATGATCGACGTGATTTCGTCACTTATTCGCAGCACATCTCTGTCTTCCTGGTCTATAAGCCTTTGTATTTTACCTTTTGGTAAAATACGGGCTTCGCCCATATCGCTGTAATTTTCGTCACTTATGCTGCCTAAGGAAACTGAGCAGATTACGAAAGTGTCCCCTCCTTTTGGCAAAACTTTCGGGCTTAACCTTTATCCGTGTAATTTTCGATATCCCGCCTGAAGAGGCGTATCATCTCGCTCCTCTTCTCTTCACATCGTAACGTAAAAGCACGCGTTACTATTGGCATGTAGCTTTGAAATGTCTAGCTTCCATAACGTTTGGCGACAAGCATTTTTAGCACTACACTACACACAATAACAGTTTATGGAAAACTCGGCCAGCTATAACTCTGATATCTCAGACATACCGATTACAGAACATCGAATTCAATGGGCTATCAAAAGTTTCCACTCCTTCAAGTCACCGGGACCCGTTGGAATTATTCCCGCGGATCTACAATATAACATCGAAATATTAACGCCCTGGTTTCTGACGATCTTCAACGCCAGTCTAAAACTGTCGCACATTCCAACGAGATGGACAACCTACAAAATTGTATTTATCCCTAAAGGAGTAAGGCATCCCACACTTAAGCCAATAATTTTAGACCAATTAGCCTATCTTTCTTCTTACTCAAGACTATGAAGAGAATAATTGATGCATATAACAGATCATCTCCTAAACCGAAAGTCCTGTCCAAGGCGAAGGGCAAATAAACGGCAACTGCTTTACATTCGATAACCAGCCTCATTGAAAGATCCCTGCACTACAAGGAATACGCTCTCGCTGCCTTCCTGGATATTAATAATGTCAAACCTGAATATGTAATTGACTTACTGGAAAAACTGGAGATTAACCCAGTGGTCATCGCCTTAGTTGATAAACTATTAAAATTTAGGCGCATTGGATCCAGTCTGGGCGTGTCAAATGTTTCCAAGGTGGCGGTTCGCGGTACTCCACAAGGAATCTCCACTACTATGGAATCTCAACATCAATACTCCCCTGAGGACGTGCTGCACAACCGTCGCATATGCGGACGACGTGGCACTAATAGTTACCGGCAAGGATCATAAACTGCTCTCTGCGTTGAAACTTTGTTTAAAATGGTGTCATGACTGTGGATTGGGTGTTAACCCGAGTAAAACAGAACTGGTGCTATTCACACGGAGATATAAAACCCCTTAAATTGCCAAACCCAGGTTAATGGAGTCTGATAGTGCCAAATACTTTTGGCTAATATTGGACAGTAAACTGAATTGGGATCTGAACACTCAGACCAGGATTGGCATTCGGCAACGGTTCTATACTGCTGCAAAAGGGCAATCGGCCTCAATTGGGCCCAAAAACGTGAACTGCATATACGAATAAGTTATTAAACCCATCTTATTCTACGGATCTACAGTCTGGTGGCCGGCGCTAGATAGAGCGTCCCAAAGGCTGAGATTCGAACGCATAATAAGACTGGTGGAATCATGATAACAGGGGCACTTAGAACTACTCCAACTAAGGCACTGTTTACGATACTAAACTGGTTACCCCCGGACATTGAGGCATTGAAGAAAATAGCAGCGAACACCGCAATGCGTTTAGACACCACAAAATCATGGATGCACAGAAACTATGGCCATGCCAAAATTCTGAACCTAATCAATGTGAGCTGCCACACGGATTACACCATACCTTAACCTCTATTCGATCCGGGTTTTATAAGGAACATCCCGGATAGGTCCTACTATGATGATAATGATAATGCCCTAAACTTTGGGGAGAATGTCATCCTAATTTTCACGGATGGTTCAAAATCAAAAGAAAGAGCTGGCTGTGGCATCTTTTCGGAAGAGTTGAATCTGAGTCTATCAATCAGGCTACCAGATCACTGTAGCATAATTCAGGCCGAATTAGCGGCCATTAGAATAGCCGTAGAGAAAATTCAATATCGTGGGATATTGGGCGGCAATATTCATATTCTTACTGATAGTAAAGCCGCTATCAGACCCCTGGAGAACGGGTACACCACTCCGAGAAATGTTCGAGAATGCCGGTCGTCTCTTGAGGAGATAGCGATACGTTCGACGGTTTCCCTTACATTGGTTTCAGGATATGGGGACATATATGGTAACCAAAGAGCCGATACGTTGGCACGGGCCACCACAACCGTGAACTCGGGCGAAGTTTACGGTCTCATTGAGATCCCTTTCACAAGAGGGAAACAGGTCATTGCGGGGAAACTGAACCTAATTGCTAGGGAGAGATAAGTGAGAGAACCCACTTGCACGGGGACCAAACAAATTTGGTCTACAATGGATATACAGAGGACTCGATTTGTGCTGAACTTGTCCAGAGCCCACCTGAGGAACATCATAGCTGTAATAACCGGTTACTTGCCGGTTGATAAACACGCTAAGAGGTTGAAACTTCCCTACAACGATTTTTGTAGAAGCTGCAATGATGAGGAAGAAGAGGAGACCACGGAGCATCTTCTATGTCACTGCCCTGCTTCTGGTGACCTAAGATATGAAAAGCTTGGTCATTGGACACTTCTAGATAGTACCAGTCTATCAATAGGTGATCTGCGGAACATCCATGCCTTCATCAGAGCAACGAAATGGCTTGATAGCGACGTTGACCTAACAGAATAAGAACATTTGGTGCGGAAATTTTAAAATGGTATCACGTTGACCGAACAGAATAGGCACATTTGGTGCGAAAATTTTAAAATGGTATCACAACGGGACTCATACTAGGACCCAAGTGAGCTGTGTTGAACGTGGCTGCCGAATTAACCTAACCTTTGTCATTGTGTAAATTCATCACTTTTCATAATTGTTTTTTTGTGGTTTTTTGCATATACCTTATTTTATATTCGCTTTGGATAATTTGTGAAATAATCCTTTCAAATATTCGAAAGCTTCAGAATTTTCATCCAGAGCTTTCACAAATTGTAACACCAGGCTTAATTTATCTTACAACGGAAGCATTTATATACTATCCGGGAAATTAGTTCACAAACAAGTATGACGTTATATAATATTTGTCTATTTAGGGTCAAAGCAAAACAGTTTTGTTATACATATATCTCTTGTTATATATACATATATCTCAAAGGAGAAATATGCTCTTTTATACACTTTTGATCGACATAAATAATATCAACTGCTGATCGTAAAATCGACTTAAATCCCCACAACTTTGAAATTCCATGAAAGTATGAATCTTACTCTAAAATTTTTCCATACCTTATATACTACTAAGATTCTCGATTTTAGAAATTAATAATTGTTTAAATGTTTTTATTAGAAAGGCTGCGCGGTTTTTGAACTCACGAACATACACATATGCGCCAAAGTAATATATTGTAATCGCGAACTTATTCATATCAATATTCAAATCATTGTCATCCGACAAATTTGTTAAAGAGCATTCAACAAACCATAAGTACTTTTAACCTTGGTGCTAATGCTACTGATATGCCTCGTGCGATGCTTTTGGAAACGCCCACTCAATATAAAACGGAAAGCACCATAAAAATTTTGATTGCAACTCTACAGATAACAAACTTACTTTTACTATATAGTTATTAGTTTTATTACAAATTTGTCACAGTATTCCCTAAAATATTGAGTGTAGTTCTAATGTGTTATCGACATCGTGGGAATGAAGAAGGTGGTACAAGTGACATATTAGAAGCTTATATTACGTCAAAAAGAGGCATATACATATACATATGTAGATAACATCGCTCGTTTAAGCTTTTTAGGTGTAAAAATCATCAAAATGATTAAATACATACCTGTTTCGTTTTACACACATCCCATAACTCATTAATGTTATAAAAGGGAAATTTTATTTTGTTATTAGGAATTTCCTCGATTTTATCTATTATTGTGATATCAATGTAAATAAATAGGTGAAACTATTAATCACCGCAAAATACGCATTATAACCGGAAATATGTTTGTTGAATACTTATTCAGGTCAAAAACAAGTGATTAGAACCCAGAAGGGACAAACGCACAGTTACTTATTTAAGCGCTCTCATATACCAAAGAAATTCATAACTACTGAACATAACCATATGTGAGATGTCTTAACATCTAAACACAAAGCGCTATGGTCCAAACTTAACAGGATTCGATATTAAATTATCTGTGTGTATTTATATACGATGGATGATGTGATTGACTGAACGTTTACTTTTTTCCCAAATATCTGTTGAGACTTTGTCAATTAGAAAACAACTGCTTTGGCTATAAACCATCCAATTGCCAGTTTTTTTTATTTTGCATATAAATATGTATGCATGTAAAGGGTGTCCCAACAAGAGCGCAATTTTTAAATTTTAAATAAAACACGGATATTTAAAAAAAAATCGTGAAACTTTATTATATCGTAAAGTAGACAGAATGAGGTTATGTATGGAACAATATATCGTGCAGATGGCCGCCGCGGCTTTGCTGGCATGCACGCGATCTTTTAATAAAATTTCCAATGACCGTTTCGCATAAATGCTGCGGTATTTCATTAATGCAGCGTCCAATTTCCTCTTTTAAGGCTTGAGTCGTCGTCGGCTTATTCGCGTAAACCATCGACATCAAAAAACCCCAAAGAAAAAAATCTAATGGTGTTAAATCGCACGATCTAGGAGGCCAATTCAGATCTCCAAAACGCGAAATAACACGACCGGGAAATGACTGATGCAGCAGTTGAATTGTTTCTCTGGCTTTATGATATGTGGCACCGTCTTGTTGGAACCACATGCCCTCCACATTCATTTCTTCAATTCGTGGCAAGAAAAAACTGGTTATCATTTCACGATACCGAACACCATTGATTGTTTGCGCTTGACCTGCCTCATTTTCATGAAAAAAAAGGTCCAATGCCCAGCCCAAAAACCACACCACACAGTGACACGTTGAGGATGCATTTGCTTCTCGTGAATCACTCGAAGATTTTCCTCACCCCAAATGCGACAATTCTGCCTATTGACGAAGCCATCAAGATGGAAATGGGCCTAGTCACTGAAGATGATTTTAGCGGCAAAATCAGCATTTTCATTTTGTCTCTCCAATACCCAATTAACGAACTCCCTTCGCTGTCCATGGTCAGCTGGCTTCAGTTCCTGAGTCAATTGAACTTTGTATGCATGAATATGCAAATCTTTCGTCAAAATTCGCTGCATAGTGGATTTGGAGACACCAATTTGCTGAGCTCGGTGTCGAATTGAGGTGGATGGAGTTTGAGCGACATCATCACGTACAGCTGCGACATTTTCGGTCGATCGACATGGTCGATGGCGCGTTGTTGTCTTTACATCACTAACAGACCTAGTTTCGACAAATTTACCCATTAATCTCTTTACAGTTGACTCTTTTGGAGCATTATTGTGACCCCAAATTGATCGCAATTTGCGAACTGTAGCCGCAAAACTTTCACCATTTTGGTAAAACAATTTCACAATGAGAATGCGTTGTTCATTCGTGTAGCGCTCCATTTTTACTAACCTCGTACCTTCTACTAACAAACAATAACAATTGTTCAAATGTCAAACAATGACACTTCGAATGTTGCCAGATTTAAAAATTGCGTTCTTGTGGGAACTCCCTTTATACTGTAATTTCACTACTAACCTACGACGCTTCTTAGAAACTGCATACTGATTTGATTACATATATCCGCAAGTATATACATCGCATCGTTGTTTGCTGATTACATTATTCAATACTGTTGTTGTTATTACAATTTCTTATATTACATAGGCGATCAATGACAATTGATTGCTTTCGTCCTAAAACTTTAAACTCTGTAGAATATTATCAATTTTAAAATATTATGTTATGACTAATCTTATGTAAATTTCTTACTGCACTGCACTATTACGCCACTCAATGTAATATGTGGCATTTACTGGCGGGCCAGTTTTTATTCTCACATGTCGTGTCCACCTTTTTTTTTACTCCCAACTGAGACTCATTTTACATGTTAGTGTGAAACCGGAATTTCTATTTGGTGGTCAATACTCGTTCGAATGGTGTCATCAATGCAAATGACACAAGTGTAAGGCGAAATTGCATTTCAGGTGACGCATGTCGGTCGGATGACTTGAAGTGCACACATTCATGAGATGGCATTTGTAAGATGGAAACAAAACATATTGATGACAATAGATCGAGCGAGGTAAGACGAAATCGTAACCAACGACCGGTTTAATACGTCAATTCAAAAATTATATCTTTGAGCTTTTGCATCAACTCTAAATCGGCTGTAAATGGAAAAATTATTTTTGTTTTAAATAATTTAAAGAGATAACACTGTAAGACAAATTTAGACTTTTGGCCTCACCCATGATCAAACTGACCAGATTCTGAAAATATTGCTCAAAATAAAATATACCTATCTCCCAGTTTTTCTAGATCAGCTCATTAAAGTTTTTTAAGAGCAACTCAATTTTTGGAGCAAAGCTCCCATACAGCGACTCGTAAGTGACTACTTTCTGTTCGCAGAACTCTGCGAGTTGTTAACAGATTTTGATGAATTTAATGTTTTAATGTTTTTAAAATGGCCAGGAGAAGGTTCGGACCAAGCCCAAATTTAACATTTGTCACAAATTTATTTTGTCAACAGATTTTGATAAACTTTTTTTTTAAGGAGCGGATTCTGACGAAGCCCTAATACAAAATTTGTCAAAAATTAAAATTGTCACAAATTGTCAATAATTAAAATTGTCACAATTTTTTTTTTAATTTGTGACAAATTTTAAATTTTTTCTTCGTCAGAACCCTCTCCTGGCCATTTGAAAAACAATAGAAAAAAAAATCATCAAAATGTGTTAACAACTCGCAGAGTTCTGCGATCTGTAAGAATTCACTTTCAAGTCGCTGTATGGGAGCTTCATACCAAAAATTGAATTGTTCGTAAAAAACTTAAATGAGCTGATCTAGAAAAACTGGAAGATACGTATATTTTATTTTGAGCTATATTTTCAGAATCTGGTCAGTTTGATCATGGGTGAAAAATCGTGTCGTACAGTGTAATATATAAGAGATAATCATTTGGAACTTGAGGAGTGACCTAGTCCATGTTATAGGTTTGGTCGAGTACAACATGACCCTGTATAACAAAGTTTCCTAACACCCTCAAAATCTTGACTTACGGTTCAAAACCTTTTTTTTTTGGAACTTTCCTTACTTATGAGACTATAACTCAGTCAATTCTCAACCGAGTTTTGATTTCTTAACGGGTTTGAAAAGAGGAGTCTTAGACATTTATATAGATAACTTGTCACATCTGTCTGTTTTTGCCTCGATATCTCAAACTTTTGTGCTTTTTTTCACTATTTTTTAAGTTTGAAGGAATTTTTACTCGACATACTGGACTTTGAAAATTCAAAAACGAGCCAACATAGAAACTTACGGTTAGCTAACGGATATCTAGACGTGAGAGATAACAAACCAGCATGTCAGCTGCTATCGATTTTTTATAATATAAGCTACAGACATTTTGGCTGCAGGTTACATTCTCTTGCCGTTGATAAGCAATTCCTGACAAAGGTCGTACAAGATTTACCCAGTACATTCGGTCCAAACCGGCCAAGTACGGAATCACACAAAGCGTATAGCAAAAATTTAATCTACTCCTAATTCTAAGAAAATTTCTTAAAGAAACCATTGGTCTTAAATGAATTACTACACTATTTCTAATTGAAATTCTAAGAGTATCAATTGAAAATCAAACATTCCATTTGAAATTCAAAATTTTTCATTTGAAATACAAAAAATTCCATTTGAAGATAAAAAAACATTAATTGAAATTTAAACTTTTCATTTGAAATTCAACTAATTTAGTGACTTATGCCCATATATCTACTAAGGTATAGTATATTTTATAGTCAAATTGAACTTATGGTTTATGATGCAATTCTTTTGAATTTCAAATGAAACGTTTTGAATTTCAATTGATGTGTTTTTGATTTCAATTGACAAATGTTGTTTTAAATTACAAATAACGACTTTTGAATTTCAATTGATAAGTTTTGATTTTCAATTGCCGAATTTTGAATTTCATTTGACGAGTTTTGAATTTCAATCGACGAATTTTGCATATCGATTGATACGTTTTGAATTTCAATTGACGAATTTTGAATTTCAATTGAAGAGTTTCGAATTTCAATTGATTACTTTTGAACTTCAATTGATACGTTTTCAATTCCTATTGACGAGTTTGAAAATTCAATTTATATTTTTATAATAGAATTTTTAAATTTCAAATGTATTGTTTGAATTTCAATTGGTAATGGTGTAGTCCGCGCAAATCGACTTCAAATTTTGAGTTCATATTAAATATTGAATTGTACTGTATTCAAAATCTTCAAAATAACAGAATAACTTAAAAATATGGATTTTATTTTACACCCCATGAATGAGGTATGGGATAGTTTCTCGCGTTATTGTGAATTAACATGCTTTCGTTATTTAGATTCACATTATAAACCAATGTGAAAGTCAGCTGTTTAAGAAGCTTTTACTAGACATGTCAATTGACTCGATACTATACTGCGAAGATGCTGTCGACAACAAAGAGGGGGCCGCAGATGAAATAAAATGTAGATGACTGAAGACAGAAATCGAACCATGAATCTTCTGCATGGTAATCACGTGTTCATGATGATCGGACGGATTTCAATAAATGCAATGAAAGCATGCTTACTTAAGACTTATTGTCAACTAGACCTAGGTTGATAGTCTGCATTACATAAACAACTATGTTGTCTTAATTACTTTTTCAAGTTTATAATAGTTTTTAATTATTTAATTACACAGTGTAACACAGTTTTTCGGGGTTGAACCAAACCAACATCAAACGATAGCATTTCACTTCAGTAAAAAAACCTCAAACTCCATTATGCTCCACAAAAAAAAAACTTAATTTCCCTTTGCACCCCATGAATGAGGTATAGGATAGCTTCTCGCGTTGTTGTGAATTAACACGCTTTTAGATTCACAACTAACGGCACCTACTTGTTTATCGACGAATGCGAACGTCACTGTTTGAGAAACTCTTACTAGACACGCCGATTGACTCGACACTTAATACTGCGAAGTTGCTGTCAACAACATTCGAGGGGAGCCGACAATGAAAGAACAATTTCTTTAAGATGACTGGAGCCAGGTTTGAACCTGCGATCTCCCGCAAGGTAGTCGCGTGTTCTAACCACTATGCCACGGTCGGTCCCAGCTCCACAACGTCACAATTTTTTTACAGTGGTCTGAAGTTTAATTTTTTGGTTATAAATCGAATTATAAAATATGAACAATTGGTTTTCCAATAAGAGGTGTTATTTTGGTATTAAAAGAAAAATGTCATTTTTTGAGATAAATGATCAGATGTTTATTTCATAATAAACAGGAAGTAATGCCGTTTCATGAAATTTTCAATAACCAAATCGCAAAGTGGCTGCCCTATGTCCTCAATAGCCTCACGAATTTTATCTTTGAGGTTTTGAATCGACGCTGGGCTGTTGGCGTAGAACTTATCTTTCACGTGGCCCCAAAGGAAGAAGTCGCAAGGTGTTAAATCACAAGATCTCGGTGGCCAATTGTGTTCACCTCTCCGAGAGATAACACGGTCCGGAAACTTTTCCCGTAAAACATCAATAGTTTCGTTCCTTGTGTGGCACGTAGCGCCGTCTTTACCAAAAAACCATCCGACCATAAAAAATCATTATTTATCTCTCGATAGCGCAATCCATTCACCGTAACTGTTGATCCAACCTCATTTTCGAAAAAGTAAGGTCCAATGACCCGGCCGGGGTTTCCGAGACCCAAATGCGACAATTTTGCTTGTTGACGTAGCCACCGACGTAGAAATGGGCCTCATCAGTCAAGATGATTTTTCGATGGAATTCTGTATCATTTTCATGCATTTCAAGGACCCTTTCAGCAAAGAAACGACGTTGTTGATGATCGGTCAGCTTGAAGTCTTGTGTTAACTGAACATTATAAGCCTTAAGACCCAAGTCACTATGCCAAATTCGGCGTAATGACGTTTGTGGAATGCCCAATTCTAAAGAACGACGAGGAATGGACAAACCTGGGGTTTCTTTTACACTTTGGGCTACAGCAGCAATATTCTCAGTTGTTCTTGAGCGACGTGCACAGGTTTTATTCTTCACATCATTAACTTGTCCCAACAGCTCGAATTTTTCCACCAATTTCTGTATTGCGGTCCGACAAGTTGCTTCACGACGACCAAAAAATGCTCCAGTTTTGCGAAATGTGACTGCAAGATTTTCACCATTTTTGTAGTAAATTTTAATAATTTCAATGCGTTGTTGAAGCGTGTATCGTTCCATTTTTAGTAATGGCGTTGTTTCTACTCGTCAAATGTCAAAGAATAAAAGCTTCAAAAGTGACAGCCACCGAAATAGCCGGGCCATTCACAATAACACCTCTCATTGGAAAACCCTTTATGTGTAAAAATACATTTGTAAAAGTTCATGTCTTCGGACACCTATATCCAGGGGAATATTTCCTCGGAACATTTTAATCCCCTGATTTGAATTTTTGGCTAGGATTTATTAGTTTTTGAATGATTTGATTTAACTGTTTCGTTTTTCTTTTTGTAAATATTCCAAACATTTGCAAACTTTTCGTAGAAACAACTTATAACTACTCTGTCAAAATTATTCCGCATTTACTTTGAATCAAAACAATCAATTGTATGTTTTTCGGCGATACATACTTTGCATTAAATATTGAACTTAATATCACCCTTCGGAGGGAACTGAATTTCGGGCGAGGTCAATACCTTATTCAAATGGTAATTCATCACTGATGACAAACCTTCATATTAGCTTTTACAATTAAATTAGCATGATCTAAATAATACACTGACGGACAGTTGTCAAATAGACCGTTTTGTGCGTCCAGCCTCTCGAAATTGTTAAACCTATAGTATACATTTTCGTAGTTACTACATATAATTTTTTTTTTATAAAGTTTTGTATGCATTTATTTTTGAATTAAAAACTCTTATATGTATACAAAAAATATTAATAACTAAACAAGTTTACATGTTATATGCATCGCTACTTAATTCCTATATTTTTTTAACTCCAGTTATTTAAACTAGGTGACATAAAAGTTTGTCTGACTCGTTGCTACATATAACAGCGATGATAATGATGATGATGTTGTGAAAACCACTAGTCCGTCCATCTTTCCATGCATAACAGCAACAACAACAACAGCTACAATCTCCAGTTGTACGCAGTCCGCATTTTAAACCGATCGATTGATCTGTTATGATCTCATGTGAATACATTTGCGGAAAACACGTTTTCTATTGGGACAGTTTATTTTAATTTTATTTTTAGTTTCATACAATCCACTATAGAGAGGGCGTATTGTCATTAATAAAACAAACAAATTATATAACGATAATACAACGAACAACTCGATCAGAAAATATGTTAAATAAAGTACGAATAACATTTATTTTTGCAACTATTGTTTTTCTTCGTCTTCTTCTGCCATTTGGTGTTTAGAATAGATCGTGACTTAATGTGTTTGCAAGAATGACGGTGCTCTATATCACAGCTAGCAGCACCTGGTGGGGGTCATTTACCGGAAAACAAGTCGTCTGTAGATTGGAAATGAATTGTTACGTGTTGTTGCATAGAGCACAATCTAATTTGATTGTATGGAATCAACGGTAGACAACAAGTTGATTAATGTTATTAGCTGTTGTTGTTGATTGGCTTTAAGCAAAACGAGAGATGAAGAATAGGCAAGAGTAATTTTTTGCACCATTACTACATTTTGCTTTGAGTTGGTTGATTAGCTAAGTTAATTCCCCTTAATTGTTGTCGCTTTTTAATATCGGAAAGTACTATTGACATTAGGCCTTATGTTTTATTCGCTTATTAAGTTACATAGCATTTACAGCTGCAAGAAAAATTATGATTTTTTCAGTGATGTTTTATATATTGTATATACATTTTGACAATTAGCTTTTCAGAGTATTTTTACTAGACATGCCTATTGACTCTGCTACTCAGAAGATGCTGTCGCCGACATCAACCGGGCCGCTGTGATGATTATGGTTGTGACAGTGTTCGAACCCAGGCCACAAGCATGATAGTCACACGTTCTTATCATCTTACCGTGGAGGTTCAATTGTGAATCTAATCCACCTAGGCCTCCAATCAATAATAGCAAAACAAAAATTCATTAAAAAATTATCCACAGGATTTCTTCTTGTTTGATAACAGCAACAGAAATTCATCCATAAGTGGCCGTACGTAGAAAAGAATTCCAAGCGCTTCGGTTTGTTTGCGCTTTGAGATAGTTCGTCATACCAAGTTTAAATAACAGCTCTTTCACCTGGTCCATCCAACGGAGTTTTAATTGCCCTCTGTTGCGCCGCCGACATCGCTTGACTACGTCAATGTCGTTACACAGCCATGGTTCATACGACGTCGGTACTTGGTTTTGTCAAATAACTTGGTTTTGTCCTCATTTATCACCAGACCTACTTCTGCCGACTGCTTCTCAATGCTAGAAAAGGCGCAGTCATCGGAATACACGAGCAGCATGTGACTTTTATTAAAGATGGTATCAGTCGGGCTTACTGCAACCTTCCGCATGATCTCCATTGTGATCTTCTTCTCTATCTCATCACCAGGGCCAACAAAAGTATGCTTTGCATACTTGCATATGTAAATGCATATTGCAGCCCTGCCGGCATGTTTTGGGGGTTTATGCATATAAAAGCATATTTTGGAGTTTTCAGGGTTTTTTGAAATGTTTTTTTTTCTTTTCATATAAATTTTGGGATTATAGACAACACCTGTTTATTTCATTAAGATTGAAAAATAATCTTTATAATTTTTTGCTACGGGGAACGCCTATCTTTTGTTAAAAAAATTACACTATGACACAAAATCAAACTTTTTGAAAAACACCCGAACGTGACTATATAGGTTCGATAGTACAACCGGAGCTGAGTAAAACCCTAGCTCAGTTTGGCTAGATTGGCTACCAAAATTTTTTTTTGACCCTCGTAACTTTTTGAAATCCCTTGGATCCCTTGAAAAAAGGTGACATCAGTTTTTGGACAACAGTTTCTACAGTTTTTAATCTAGTTCTTTCGCTTCTGAAGCAAAGTTCTAGCTAATAGTCCGCTTAAGAAATTCATATAAAAAAAATTCCCAAAAAAATTAGACTTCCCTCGTTTTTTTTTCAAAAAACTTCGAAAAAAAATTCGAATTTTTTCACTATTTTGAATATAAGTCGTAGGGAATCCAGATTTTTTCTATACTCTATTCAGTGAAATTGTAGTTTAGGTAACACCGAAAAACTTCTATGAACAAACCCATGGAATCTGAACAAGTCTAGTGATATTAAATGGCACTCAAAACACACTATCTACTTTAAACAAATAATTTTTTTAGGAGTTTTGGGCCATTGTGCAAAGTTTCAACGGGCTATCTTTACCAAAAACGTACTTATTGTATAACTGAACAACTTCTGTAAACAACCTATATGATCGGAATACTCCACCCCTTAAATTGTTCACAAAAAGCATTAGGGTGTTCCTTATATGGCATTTTTTCGAATTTCGTTAAAAATATGTATTAACTGCGATGTTGGTCATCTAGCTTCACCTTACATTTGTTTTTGCTTAAAATACGAATATATTGTGAAAAAGTTTTGTATCGATAGTTAGACATTAGGTTGTGCCGCAATGAGGTTAAAGCTCGAATTTGTTCTCAAATCTTTTTATTGCTGCTCAGTATTTTTCTTTTGAATACAGACTTAGTAGTAATAAGCCGTTCAATAGCTGAAGTGAAGACCTGAAATAGTATGTGTTTACTTTTACTATATCTCTTATAGACGACGAGATATTTGATGTAGAAATTTAGGTATTTTTGAAAAAAAAATTCAAAAATTTTGAAATTGGATTCCGAAGTAGCTTTATATGGGCAACTATATATGTCAACTTTTTAAGGTTAATCAAGTTAAAATCTATATTTTCAAATAGTATATGTGTAAATTATCAATATCTCTATCAATTCCCGAGATATCAGGGGTTTAAAAAGCAAGCAATGACTACTGAACTTATGTTTTACCTGAATATCTATTGTGTCTGCTTACAAATTTCACCAAAACCATTAATATTCAATGGTCCTTTGAGGGGATTTTTTATTTTTATCATATATATATCGTTATAAGTCAGTAGACACAATGGTTATTCAGATGGAACAAAAGTTTATTAGACTTTGCTATGCCTACAGTAAAAAAATCGTTTTTTTAACGCCTCATATCTCGATAATTGGGAGAGATATTGATAATATACACATATTCTATTTGGTCATATAGATTTTAACTTGATTAACCTTAAAAAGTTGAAATATATAATTGCCCATAATAATTTACTTCGGAATAAAATTTTAAAATTTTTAATAAGTTTTTCAAAAATACCCCAACTTCTACATCAAATATCTCGATGTCTATAAGAGATATAGTAAAAGCAAACACATACTATTTTAGGTCTTCACTTCAGCTATTGAACGGCTTATTACTACTAAGTCTGTATTCAAAAGAAAAATACTCAGCAGCAATAAAATGATTTGAGAACAAATTCGAACTTTAACCTCATTGCGGCACACCCTAATGTCTAACTATCGATACGAAATTTTTCACAATATATTCGAATTTTAAGCAAATACAAATGTAAGGTGAAGCTAGATGACCAACATCGCAGTTAATACATATTTTTAACGAAATTCGAAAAAATTCCATATAAGGAACACCCTAATGCTTTTTGTGAACAATTTAAGGGGTGGAGTATTCCGATCATATAGGTTGTTTACAGAAGTTGTTCAGTTATACAATAAGTACGTTTTTGGTAAAGATAGCAAGTAAAAACTTTGCACAATGGCCAAAAACTCCTTAAAAACTGATTTGTTTAAAGTAGATAGTGTGTTTTGAGTGCCATTTAATATCACTAGACTTGTTCAGATTCCATGGGTTTGTTTATAGAAGTTTTTCGGTGTTACCTAAACTACAATTTCACTGAATAGAGTATAGAAAAAATCTGGATTCCCTACGACTTATATTCAAAATAGTGAAAAAATTCTAATTTTTTTCGAAGTTTTTTGAAAAAAAAAACGAGAGAAGTCTAATTATTTTGGGACATTTTTTATATCAATTTCTTAAGCGGACTATTAGCTACAATGTTGCTTAAGAAGCAAAAGAGCTAGATTAAAAACTGTACAAACTGTTGGCCAAAAACTGATGTCACCTTTTTTCAAGTGATCCAAGGGATTTCAAAAAGGTACGAGGGCCAAAAAAAAATTTTGGTAGCCAATCTAGCCAAACTGAGCTAGGGTTTTATTCAGCTCCGGTTGTACTATCGAACCTATATAGTCACGTTCGGGTGTTTTTTTCATTGTTGCACTGTGTTATTATTAATAAATTAATATCTTCTACCAAGGCTGAATTTTAAAGTATGTTTTTCCGGTACTAACTAATCGTAATAATATTTTTATGTTTGTACTAAGGATCCAGTCCGCCGTCAATAATTTCAATGAGCTCTACCTAACTTTGCATTGCCACCAGTTCAATCCATTACTCGTTGTCGATAGTGTAAGAGTGAGTAGGCTGAAGCAATACGTACTTCCAAAGAGAAAAAGTCAATTTGCGTTTTACTTTACAAATATGACAAAACAGCATTGCGAAAAAAACTATTTATATTGAAACAATAAGCGGTGGGAAATTATACTAAAAGTTGGACTTTCTTACTCCCTCGGAAATATATGTTCCCATATAAATGTGAAAAAAGTTCCCGTTATTCACATAAAAATATTAATCTTTTCTTTCACAAAACAGCTTCTTATAATCACATATGGCCGTGTTCGCAGTCTTTCACATAACATTTGTACACACTAATTTGAATTTTTTTTTTTGAAATTAGTTAAATGCTAATGTTTTATGCATGGAAATTATAAAGCTTAACAGTGTGCACATTTTCTTCAAAGAAATTTTTTTTTCCAGGCCCTATGGTTTTCATGGTATAAGCAGTTAAAGTGGGTCTTTCACATTACAAATTTTGGAAGTCACTTTTGAGATAGGCAGATACTTTCTAAAAGTTCTGCTCTTATAGACAACGGGTTGTCCCCGTACTTTTGGAGATAAAAGTTGAATAATAAAGAAAGGAAATTGCATTTCAACGGTTTAAATATGTTGCTTAGAAGCCTCAGTAGGACTAAAAATATCAAGTCTTTCACATTACATCGAAAGTCTTTCACATTACATCGTACAAATTTTTGCATTTAAAAACGATTTTGAGTGCTTATAAATGCTTCTTAAAGAAATTTTTTTACAACCAAAGACCAATATTAGGTCTTGGGGCTAAGGGATCGTAATAAATATCATGGTTTGGGAGGTGGGGGTAGAGCGATTTGTGACTGGTGGGACAAAACCATGTTTTTAACAGCTTTTTATGTCAAAAAAAGAAAGGTGGCAAAAAATTCGAAAACAGCATGACAATATTTAAGGGCGGCCCACACCTGGCCGTGTTCGCGAAAATTTTATTTACAAGAGACTCACGATCCTTTCTTGGCATTTCACTTTACTTCAGTTTACGGTTTTCTCACAATTTACGCATAGGTTCTGCCCCCATTCCAGATATTAGGAACTCCTGCTCAGAAAAAGTTTTGTTTTCATAACAAAACACCAGCGTGCAACCACCGTTATTAAACTTTTCCAATTTTAGTCTTTCACATTACACCGAAATTGCGCAGTTTTCATTGCCATCAAATGTGCATTTAAAAAATTATTTTAATTTTTTTTTTTGTTTTCAGCACTAAAACAATTCTTTATCTATATATTGCAAAAGAAAACAATGCAATTTTCTGAGCAAAATAGGTTGTTTTTACCTTTTTCTGTGAGCTATCCATTTTGTTTGAAATCTCAGTACAAAAAAAATTATGCAAATCGGTCCAGCCGTTTAGGAGGAGTTCAGTCACAACACACGTACAGTAGAATTTTATATATATAGATATATTCATAAACAGAATGTTGAACAAGATTTCTATAGCGGAAATTATGAATATGTGACGAAAATTCAAGTGAAGGCGTATACATAATATTTATAATACATTAAAAGATTAAGTACGCCATTGAATTCAGCACTACCGAAATATGTAAACAGAACTGATAGTCAAAAAACTACATGTAATATTTTTAACAGTAGAGTAATTATTCAATTAATCAATTCGGAATCTTAAAAATGTAATGTAAAAAATAACTTCATTTAATTTTCCACTATTTGTGATGAATTCTTATTAAAAATTAAATGTATTCAGTGACTAAAATTAACTATGAGTCAAAAAACTTTGTGCATTTTTTTTTATCAGTTTTAAAGGCATTTTTTAGTGTTTTTCGTGCTTATCTAATGCGCATGTTTTTAGTTTTTTCGGGCATATTTGTGTTGGCCCTGCTCATCACATTACACCCTATCGCCTTGTCTAAAGTCTCGCTTGGTAGAAAATAATTCTGTTAGATCAGGTTCGCGGCGATACTTAACTCGGCCATAGTATCTAATAATTTCTGTCACATCAGTCTGTTCAATACAGTCAGTAAAGTCACACTTTTAGGTCCAGTCAGGTTCGCTACGATGGGCTTTAGTCTTTCACATAAAACACTTGACAGTACCTTGAATGCAATGGGTAACATGCTGATCTCGCGATAGTTCATACACACACTTGGATTCCAATCATCTGGCATGCATTCCTTTAGCCAATCGTGTTAATGACCTAGTTCATGCACATTGCCAGCTCATCGCCGCCGTCTTCCTCAACTGTATATTGGCTCGGTGGTGGACAATCTACTCCGTCGTCGATGATTGGCGTGATTTCGTTACTTATGCTGCCTTTAGGAACGA
This sequence comes from Muscina levida, assembly GCA_964034835.1. NCBI lineage: Eukaryota > Metazoa > Arthropoda > Insecta > Diptera > Muscidae > Muscina > Muscina levida. The sequence continues at coordinate 86,021,039 of OZ035881.1, read as the reverse complement.
AAAGAGAACGAAAGTGTTCCCTTCATATTTGCAGCACACTCTGCGTGTCCGTGACCATCTCTGTCCCTACAGGTGGGGTTCCCTGTTCCAAAACCATTGCTTTTTACCATTCGGTAGAACTTTCGGGCTTTCCTGTAATTTTCGATTTTCTGGCTCTCTTTTTTTCCATAGTCGCTATATCCGTCTGAAGAGGCGTTTTATCTCTCTCCACTTCTCATTATATCGGCCCGTCACCGAACACGTTGCCTTTGACTGCAGTTTTGACATTCCTCATCGTGAGGCATGAAAATAAGAACACGCTACTATCATAGTATAGTATAGTATTATAACTAATACTATAATTTATTTCCAGTTGCACGATTGAATGAACTTTTGCCTATTAATTTTTTTTTTTACATCATATAATGCTGAATTGCTCTTCTGGTTCTTTTATGGCAGCTACTCAGTTTACATTCAATTTAAGGGGGAAAAAGGAAAGTGATTTTTTTATTGATGTGTGTTTTTCCTTTGGCTACCTGTAAGGGATGATTTTTTTTTACAGAAATCACAATTATGAGCTGTCATTGTTTTGAAAAGTTTACAACGCACACGTGCTGAATCAGGTACGTAGCCACCGTAAGAAAAGATGAGCCCATTCATAAGTACCTGTGTGTAAAATATTGAAAAATACGTAGTATAAATAGGTTTTCATTGATCGATTTGTGTCATTCAACAAGTGCCGACGAACCCGAAGAGTACAAGTAGTTTAGTTTTTTAAAAGTGAATAGCGAATTATAATTAAGGCCTTAATAACGGCAAGGCCTTTCCATTTAAGTTGTTGAGCAGAACACAACATATCATTCAAAAAGAGCTCTTCAAACACGGAGAAGAACAAAGAAACCTAGACAAAGAACCTAGTCCAGTTTCAAGCGCCATCAAGAAGAGGCAACATGGCAGTTGTTGAAGCACCATCGAGTGAACTGAGTCGCATGCCCCTGCGACGTAATTGGACGCTTCAAATTTCTTGAGTCCACTGCCAAAGGAAGAAGAGAGAGGATCGGTCAAATTGATATAGAGCTTAAAACCCCATGAAGCAAAACATTGAACTTCCCCCATATATCTGATCAAACCATTTGTGCAAAACTAACAAAACTTCTGGAAGACTACGCAGAAGAAAAAACAAAACTTTGATTCATTGAAGGAACTGTTTGACATGACCAAGATAAAAGGCGAATGGATGTGCAAAGAGGATAAGAACCTCTACAAACTGCAAATTGAGAGCAAAGGCCGCATTGGTTATTCCAGCGCCAAACCTGTTGGTGCCAATACCATCCACCCATCCAAGAGAAAGAGGGAAATGAAAGCGATTGCGTCCCCACTTACCAGCTCAGCGATACCTGATTGTTCCGAAAGTAGCACGGACTCATTCGACAACAGTACAGATATTCCTTGGGAGGATGACAATGCAGCATCAACGAGCAAAAGGAAGCATAACCCAACAGGCATTGCAAGACGCCTTGTTACGAGCTCAAAGCTGTCGTCCCAAGGAGCAGCAACGTTGTGCCACCAGCTTTCCGCTGAGGGCATTGAAATCCCAACCATATCTCAGTCAGGAATCGACAAGGATATCTTCAAGGAAGCTGCTCGAGTGAAAAAGTACTTGGCAAGCACGCTTTATCTGGAGAAGTGGATCATGCACTTTGACGGCAAACACATTGAGAGCTTTGAATATCAGGCCGTGTTCCTCAAGAATGAACCTAAATAAATTAAGTTGACTGCGCTCAAATTGAAAGATGGGAAAGCTCAAAGAATCGCAGAAGGACTTCAGAATTTGTTAGATGAGTTCAACCTGTGGACATCAATTGTGATGACTGTTGCCGATACAACAAGCGTGAATGCCGGCAAAAAGACAGGCGTTGTAGTTCGACTGCAGCAAATGTTGGAAGAGAAAGGTCACCCCAAACCGAAGTTCATCAGTTGGCAGCTCCATGTGCTGGATCGCGTTCATCGCGTTGTCAAGTACCATGAGCTGGGGTCGACTAAATCACCAAACATCGAGTACTTCTTTGTACAGGATTTGATGAGCAGTTATGATCAATTGAAAGCAGCCTTCAGCAATTGTAAAACTGAGATTAAGGAAACAGGCGTCTGGAGAGACGACATGAAGTTTCTCTTCCACCTCACTCGTGTCTTCCGTCAGTTCACTGAGAGGAGTCAGATCCCTTTTGCAAAGTTTAAGCAGATCCCAAACATCTGCAATGCACGCTGGAACTAGGGTTGCCAGGCACCGAATTCGAAAAGTCGGGAAAACCGAGACTTAAAAGCGGGATTTGTCGGGACAAATGAAAGATCATATTATATTGCTTTTCACATTTTTTTGTCAATAAATATTATTTGAAAACTCATTGTAATTTCATGTTGATAACATTGTTATAATGGATTAAACAAAAAAACTCAAACATAACAATATTCAGATATAACTTATACATACACTATAAGCTTATATTATTTTTGCCACATATACTTTGTGTTATTTTTCACCGAATTGACTGGTTTTACTCCCTCGTCAGTTGTTAAAAATGACTGGTATTCCTGACAGCTTTTAACAATATTCAATCTTATGATTAGTTTAGCCTTTATAAGATCAAAAGACATTCGGTTTCTATCTTTCGCTGTACAACATGTCATTGTCCACAGCATCTGATATTTGAAGAACTTTGGGAATTTCTCAAAATTGAGTCTTTTAGATTAAATGCTGTACTTTGTCCAAAAATTTAAATATTTTGAGAGTCGGGATTTTCCCCTAAATTACTTCAATACTCGGGACTCGGGATTTTCGCGAGAAGTCGGGAAACTGGAACTCTCGTGCCATTCTAGCTCTTCTTGCGGAACAGGTTGCGTAAAATCTGTTCATTCATTTCAAACTCATGGGCTGATCATTGGTTCAGTAGTCAATTGTTACGCGTTGCGGTACAAAATTTAATAAATTATATTTGTAGTGCAAATAACTAGGTTTATCACAATTTTTACAAGTAGTGAATAATTATCTTACTAATTTAAAATTTGGTTTATTCATTATTTTAAATATTTCCATATTTTTTTCTTTGCTCAAATCCAAAATTTGACTACATATCACTTGGATATTTTATATAAAACTATTAAAGTTGCTATAAACATTTTAAAAATTTCATGAAAACAATTTAGTACTTATTATTCCACATTTACTTTAAATCAAAATAATTGGTATGACTTTTGATAACATTTTGTAAAAATTTTGAACTTAACACCGGCTTTATTCAAAAACAATAAAAAAAACAGTTTTACTAGCCATTTCATATTTAGAAGAAGAATACAAGTTACTCGCGTCACTCAACTGAACCCACAGTTTTACGATAACTTCGATCATCAGTTTTCTGAGAACATTTCTGTAGACATGCCGATTGACTACCCTACTCGTAGTTACAATCAACAACTGCTCTAATAAAATGTAAATAGTTTGGCCAGGGCTAGAAAACCGATCATCCGCATAACAGTCGCGTGTTCCAACCATAATGCTACGCTCGGTCTCAAAACACAGATATAGTATATCATTTTCAAAAACAACCTTTGACCAGTATACAATAATAACATACCACGCATTCAAAACACATGACTAATCCGATATCTCAACTTCCAAATGGTTAAGATATTATTACATCACCCAACTTTTCTGTGGCATTTATTTATGGAATGATTTAAATTCTGTAGTTTGTTTGCACTTGCTTTGGCTGATAATCATTTTTCTACATCGAAACAAGCAAATGTGATGTTTGTGACATATTAACATAAACAAACAAGTGAACAGAGGAATACAAAGAAATATGAATGATAGACATTCTTACTATTTTCGATATACTTCCAAATGATAACACTGTGACACAAAATTTAACTTTTGGAATCGGAATGGGATCAAACCAAAAGGAAATGGAAGTTGACATTATGTATATCAAAACCCTCAAGGGATTTCTTAAGTTTAGTGCGAGATTTTTTTTTACACGCATTTGAAGTTGGTGATTTTTGAACGCTGGCTAACAAGAAAAATTCATTAATAAAGTCATAAAATAATGCTATTAATCCCGGAAAGTTGTGGTATCTTACTGTTTTTGGGATCGAGGAATCCATTTTTGACATTTATTTTTATTTGTAAGCGCCGCTAGAGGGCGCTTTCGTACATTTTTTTGATTTAGATCGAATTTTTTTGTCTTTCCACACGATTACAGCCGTAGATTAAGAGCTATCGAGCTGAAATTTGGTATGCGAGCTTCTATCCACCAAGCGGCGATTGGGTTCTTAGATGGGCATGATCCGACAAAACTTCTCCCACCTCCCATACAAATTGTACCATTTTTGAGGTCTGCCCCTGCGAGCATAGTCGTAGATTAAGAGCTATCGAGCTGAAACTTGGCATGCAAGCTTCTATCCCCTAAGCGGAGATTAAGTTCTAAAATGGGCATGATCGAACAAAAACTACTACCACCTACCGTACAAACTTGCCCTATTTGGGGGTGTTCGTCTGTTTGTCTTATCAATTACAGCCTTAGATTAAGAGCTATCGAGCTGAAATTTGGTATGCAAGCTTCTAACCTCTTAGAGAAAGTTAAGTTCTAAGATGAGCATGAATGGACAAAAACTTCTCCTACCTCCAATGCAAACTTCTCATATTTTGGGGTTTGAGGAATTTTTGTCTGGTCTTGCTCTTCTTAGAACTTAACTTTCCCTAAGAGGTAAGAAGTTTGCATACCATATTTCAGCTCGATAGCTCTTAATCTAAGGCTGTAATTGATAAGACAAACAGACGAACGCCCCCAAATAGGGCAAGTTTGTACGGTAGGTGGTAGTAGTTTTTGTTCGATCATGCCCATTTTAGAACTTAATCTCCGCTTAGGGGATAGAAGCTTGCATGCCAAGTTTCAGCTCGATAGCTCTTAATCTACGACTATGCTCGCAGGGGCAGACCTCAAAAATGGTACAATTTGTATGGGAGGTGGGAGAAGTTTTGTCGGATCATGCCCATCTAAGAACCCAATCTCCGCTTGGTGGATAGAAGCTCGCATACCAAATTTCAGCTCGATAGCTCTAAATCTACGGCTGTAATCGTGTAGAAAGACAAAAAATTCGATCTGAACCAAAAAAATGTACAAAAGCGCCCTCTAGCGGCGCTTAAAAATAAAAATAAATGTCAAAAATGGATTCCTCGACCCTAAAAACAGTTAGATACCACAACATTCCGGGATAAATAGCATTATTTTATGACTTTTTTATAGATATTTCTTGTTAGCCAGCATTCAAAAAAAAATCTCGCACAAAACTTAAGAAATCCCTTGAGGGTTTTGTTAAACATAATGTAAACTTTCATTTGCATTTGGTTTCATCCCATTCCGATTTTGGTTGTTGCACAGTGTAATTTAAATCGTATCTTAGTTTGAATCTTAATTTATATCAATCAAATCAAACATTTGTTTGCCGACACAAAATGTATATTACATAAATAAATAGTAAGTTGAAATTTTATAATTATATTTGAACTTAACACCATTAAATTGTTTTAAAACTAATATTTATTTATATTTATACATTTTTTATTTAGTTAGTGTTCAAGTTAAAAAAAACATAATTTTCCTATACATCCCATGAATGAGGTATGGGTTTAAGTTAACGATCATTTTATTTCAGAAATTGTAAACATTTCTCATAGAAAATATTAAAAATAAATTCGGTACACCGAAGTACTCTTCGGTTGCGGTTTATAACATCCGCAAATGCCTTTCGGAAGTGGCATCACAATTTGTGTGGTTGTTATGGTAACAAAAGAAAACATCATTCAATGCCATTGGGATGCGTCGCGAAAGCTTAAATAGAAAGCGTGACATTGGGCAGGCGTGAGATTGTTACAATATTTGATCGTATGTGGTATGTTTGTTTTATGTGCACGAAAGAGAAATGTTGGAAAATGTATAATTAAATAAACACACATCGGAGTATTGAACTAAAAGTCAGTCACTAATTTACTAGCCCTGGCCACGACTTATTCTTATATGTATTATTTTTTAAATTGTATACGGTATTTATATCTTTTGCAACAACAACAAAATAAAACAAGCTTTAAATGCATCAACCAAACAAATATCTTCAAGCCGAATTTTGTTCAAATTTTTAAGTCGAGTTTCAGATTTCAATTTAATTTGTAATTATAAATGAAATATGGATATTCGTTACGTCAATTTATATGAGAGATGTAATAAAAGGAGTATCCATTTTTGGTCCCCGAATTATTAGTCCCCACATCAATATAAAGAAAATTTGGCTCCACGAAAAGCCCTCCAGGAAATAACCCCCAATGAAATAAACCCAAAAAAATAGGAAATAACACCCAAAAACAGTGAATGAAATAACATCGAAAAATAAATGAAATAAACCCAAAGCGAAAACGAAACAACCCCCAATATTTGGGAGTTATTTCATATAAAATAACACCCAATGTTGAAAATGAAATAACCCCCAATGAAATAAACCCCATCAGCAACAAAAATGAAATTGTGCCCAAAATTCATAAAAGAGTCAGTTTCACCAAGGATTTCATGAAGGCAATATGGACCAACAGCAAAGTCGCAAAATTATTGAAATGAATCGTGGGGATCGTAGATCGTTGTAGCCCTGCTCTTATTTAGCAGTTTGAAAGACAATTTGCCTTTTACGTTTGGCCTTTACACAACCACCTCCAGTGTTCACAAGCAAATCAAACTCTCTGCTTTTATTGAATTCTTCTTTTGAAGAACTCTTACAAATTTAAAAATAAATTCCATTCTTAGAGTGTACTTAACGAATTCTCAAAATGAAAAAATGCTCGGTGCATTTTGTTGATTTTCTATCCGTCAATATGAACACAAATGTAAATATCTGCAAACTTTCAAAAGATATTGTAATATATTCACAGGCTAAAAGTTTTCTTGTAAAAGGCCTATTTTTATATAATTATATGATTTTAACGCCTAAAAACCAACAGCTTTAAAAATTAAATAACCCCCGAATAAAAAATGAAATAACACCCAAATTATTCACGATATGAAACAAACCCCAAATTTAAAAAATTGGCTGGGTGTTATTTCATTGGAGATTATTTCATAATTTGAAAACCCCAAATGAGGCATGAAATAATTCCCAAAGAAAAATGAAAAACGGCCCAAAAAAATTAGGAGTTATTTCATATGAAATTACACCCAAAAATTTATGAAAAATATTTGGGGAATATTTCATTTCTCGTTTGGGCGTTATTTCATTGGGGGCTTTTCGTGGAACCGAAAATTTTGATTTTATAATATATTTTTTATTTTACCGATCCGCCTGAATTATTCACGATATGAAACAAACCCCAAATTTAAAAAATTGGTTGGGTGTTATTTCATTGGAGATTATTTCATAATTTGAAAACCCCAAATGAGGAATGAAATAATTCCCAAAGAAAAATGAAAAACGGCCCAAAAAAATTGGGAGTTATTTCATATGAAATTACACCCAAAAATTTATGAAAAATATTTGGGGAATATTTCATTTCTCGTTTGGGCGTTATTTCATTGGGGGCTTTTCGTGGAACCGAAAATTTTGATTTTATAATATATTTTTTATTTTACCGATCCGCCTGAATTACGTCGTTCAGATTAGTTGATGTCCGTGACATGCATCACACAGCAGCGTTTGCACATGCCCCCACGTGTAAAACTACAGGAAATGTCTGTTCCATGACTTTTACCATTGACTTCATATACATTTCGTTCTGATATCTAAACATTGATTTTTTTCTATTAATTTTGTGCAAAACATCAACAAAAGTTGCTTAAAAATCCCCTAAAACCAATTTGTCTTCATCACGTTAAGAATAAAATGAAGATCACGATTATATTATTCTCAGAATTGCATGTCATTAAAAAAATTCCCACTACGTAATTCTTTATTCCCGCTAATATGTATATGAAAAATAATAATAATAACAACATCTATTTTTATTGCACCATAACAAAAATGGCATTCGTTTTATATACGATATCATAATTTTTCAATCGGCATCGATTTAAGTCTAACAATAGATCATAAAGGGTTATCACTTCCACTTGTCTAGTAGAATAGAATTGCTTAAGTTGCAATAAATAATCTTATTAATTGTTATGTTATTGTTTCCTTCATTTCAGAATTCACCTCAGACGATGCCATTGACGGCGAAGATTGGGGTTTAGGCGAGAAAGTTCTTAAGGAACAGACCAAAAACACAGACGAATTGAAGTTGAACTTTGAGGGTGCTCTCGAGGCCGATGACGAAGGTGACGATAAGCCCATCTTTCAATCGTACGATATCAAATATCTAGGCTGCACGCCCATAGAAAATAAACGTTCCGAAAAGATAACGTCGGAGGCTATAAAAACTGTGATCGCAAATGCCAAAGCCGGTGGCCGGAAAATCAAGTCACAGAAGCGCGTCAAAGTCAATGTTTCGCAGGAGGGCATTGAGGTGTTGGATCATGCCACCGACGAGTCCCTGATGCGTTTCTCCATTTATAAAATCTCCTACTGTTCCGTAGATGCGGCCCATGATCATGCCTTTTCGTTTGTAGGCTCCGAACCGGATCCTCTGTCGGACAAGGAGAAAATGTCATGTCATGTCTTCCTGTGTCCCAAGCGAAAAATTGCCCATGAGATAACCTTGTTGGTGGCTCGTTGCTTCGAGAATGCCTATCAAAACTGGCGGGACACTGTGGTGCACCAGGTCAAGAATCAACAGAATGGAGGTGTCTCCGCTAGCACTACCAACAATAACAACAATGACACAAATCACATTCTAAAGGAGCAAAACGGAGTTGGTTTCATGCAATCCAAAGCCGATGTGCATTTCAATTCTGTCCGGGAGGAGAAGAAGGTCGAAAATCCCCTTATCGATTTGGCCGCCACTGATAACGATGTCCGAAAATATCTGCAAAATACTTGGGTCTCATTCGAAGACGAACCCGAGGGTTTCCGCATTGCGGCTTGTTAACGCTCCAATCAATGGCAGCGTATGTGGCTGCCTGCCTGCATTTTGAGTGGTTGGTGGCAACGGTGCATGATGACTCTTTTTGGAATAGTTAAGAGATCTGTATCTATGCATCGATCGAGTGTGTTATAATCTAATTTCGTTATAAATTTAGTTTAATCATTATATAAAAGAAAACGTTTTATTTTGAATTGTGCAAAATGTACATACATACATACAGGCGTATATACAAACATATGTTTAAATGTAAATTTTTATATACTATTATTACTATTGTTTTTTATTATAAATAAAATTATATAAATACATAAATGTATAAAAATAATTAATGTGGAAAGTTTTTTTCATTACAAAAACTAACAATTTTCCTTTGAATTTCATGAATGTAATATGGGAAGGCTTTCACGCATTCAATTAGTTCGCGATGGCTCTATGAAAAATGCCCCAAATGCAAAATGCCCCAAAAAAAAACGAAAAATTACCCAAAATAAAATTGGGCGAAAAAAAATGAAAAATGACCCAAAACTCAAGAACGAAATTTTCTCCAACAATTATGAAAAATACCCCACAAAATTTATGAAAAATACCCCAAAAAAATATTCTTCTAAACAAATCTAGCATTTTTAAAAGACGAATGCGGTGGGGGTCACGCCCCCCGCCGCATACGTCGTTATCAGTTTCTATAATCTCTCTTTAGCTTTATTAAAAGACGAATGCGGTGGGGGGCACGCCCCCCGCCGCATACGTCGTTATCAGTTTCTATACTCTTTCTTTAGCATTATTAAAAGATGAATGCGGTGGGGGCACGCCCCCCGCCGAATACGTCGAAGTCAGTTTCATAACTATCTGTCTGTCATTTTTCATAAGTCGAAAAATAAGGGGGGGGCGTCCGCCCCCCCCCCATTTCATTATCATCTGCACTCTCCTTTTTTTATTTTTTATTATATGGAAAAAAATTGGGGTATTTTTCATACCTGGAAATTTGGGTCATTTTGCATATGAAAAATGACCCAAAATTAAAAAACGAAAATTTACCTAAAATAAATGAAAAGTTCCCCAAAATTTATGGGGGATTTTTCATATGAAAAATTCCCCAATTTTGTATGGAAATTTTATTGGGTAATTTTTCGTTTTTTTTGGGGCATTTTTCATAGAGCCGTTCGCGATTCATTCCTACAATCCTTAGGTTATTCTAACCACCAAGGAGAAAAAATTGGCAACAAAATTAAGCATTCCGATAAATGTAATGTATGCCTATCACTTATGTTAGGTCAGAAGAAAACGGACTCATTATGTGGAATATTTATATAAGAAAACAGTGAATTAGTAAATACAACTTTTTAGTTAACGCTCGTGTACGCTGATGATATAAGGGTCATTGACCGAGTACTGTGAAATGTTACTGCTGCCTTTTCTAGTATTAACAAGTATGCAAAATATATGCGTGGGGCGATAAACGAGGACAAAACTAAATTATTTGTTTTAACTAACAAGGTGTCTACACATTTTTGACGTAACGTGAATGTATACTATAGTATATATTTAAAGTGGTAGGTGATTTTGCATATCTGAGCTTCGTATTAATTACAACGCCTTCTCTCGACGAACAAGGTACATTTCGAGTACCTAAGTAGTATCAATTATTAACTGAATGAAACGTATAACGAGATCCACGTTGTAAAGCTAGCGATGGAATTGGTTGGGCCAAATAGTAAGGATGAACTATAGTGATTCAGCAAGAAATGTTGTCGATGATATATAGATTCTGATCAGTGAAATCGAAATAAAAATTGACTGTATACAGGGTGTAAAATTTGGAATTTTAACTTCCTGTTATTTTAAAGCAAATGGCCAATTTGGTTTTATAAAGTAGAAGACTATTAGCTAAAGGTTAGGAATTTACGATATTGGTCTCTACATAGGTGACAAAATGTAATGAATTATAGTTGGATTCCCAATATTGTTTCAGAACTTTTTACGATGGTTGAGCCATATTGTCAGGCTGAATGGTAGGGACGATAACTCGAGAAAATCCTCACTGATCCCTATAAAAATTTACCAGTACATCTTAATATTTTGCAAAAAGTAGTTGTGTAATTATGCTACAATGCAAAACTGCAGCCAATGGTAACGAGTGCATCTATTGAAGAAAAGGCGATATCGACAATTTCAGGGATAGAGGTAAATCCCTAAAGTTATACCAAAAGTTTATAGATTTTGGAACAGGGATCTCCACCTGTAAGGACAGAGATGGAAATGTGGCCAGGAAAACACAGAGTGTAATGCAAATATGGAGAGAAAATCTTCGTACTCTGTTCGTTCCCGAAAACAGCATAAGTGACAAAATCACGCCAATCTTCGATGACGGAGTAGATTGTCCACTACCGAGCCAAAACGAGATCAACACGGCATAGGGTTGCCAGGCAGCGAGTTCGAAAAGTCGGGAAAACCGAGACTAAAAAGCAGGATTTGTCGGGACAAATGAAAAGATCATTTTATATTGGTTTTGACATTTTTTTATTAAGAAATATTAATTGAAAACTCATTGCAGTTTCATGCTGATAACAACGATTATTATAATGAATTAAAAAAAAATTCAAACATATCAATATTCAGATATGACTTATACATACACTATAAGCTAATACTATTGGCCACATATACTTTGTGTTATTTTTCACCTAATTGACTAGTTTTACTCCCTCGTCAGTTTTTTAAAATGACTGGAATTCCTGACAGCTTTTATCAATATTCAATCTTATGATTAGTTCAGCCTTTATACGATCAAAAGACATTCGGTTTATATCTTTCGTGTATAAATTGTTTAAAATACTAAATACTTGTTCACAATGAGCGTTACTTATCGGTAAAGAAAATGTAAATGAGATCAATTTGAACAAATTTAATTTTTTTTGGCACATTTCGTAAAAAAATGCGATGATATTTTGTCATTTGGTATATCTTTGGGCAATTCTCCATAAACAGCTCGAAAACTGCAGTAGTCGCTGTACAACATGGCATTGTCTACTGTATCGGATATTTGTAGAACTTTGGGAATTTCTCCCAAGACAATAGTGAGTCTTTTAGATTAAATGCTGCAATTTGTCCAAAAATTGACATTTCTTGAAAGTCGTAATGCTTTTTCTAAATAATCAATTGCTTTTGTAAAAAAGCCGCCCACCTATCTTTCAAAAATTGTTTTATCGTCCGCTGAAAGTCCTTTCATTATAGAATTGGCTTGCTACCATAAAAGTTATCATCCATTCTACTTCTAGGCTATTCAGTAGTTTATTCATTATGCCATGTACATCGACAATAGTAACGAGTTAGATTCTAGAGCTAATATGGACGTTTAAAATTCTTGTAAAGTATTTTGAAGAAAGTGTAGATAGAGCTCAGACATTCCTTCCAACACACATTCGTCGCGGCCGCTGTTCAATTCCGAATCTGCACACAACTAGTTCATAAGAGAAAAGTATTTTTTGTACCTTATTTTATATGTTGTTTCTCTGATTATTCTAAGTATAGATAGAAAATATTAAAAAGTCGGGATTTTCCCCTGAATTACTTTAATACTCGGGATTTTCGCGAAAAGTCGGGAAAATCCCGCCTAATCCCGACCATATGGCAAGCCTAACACGGCAATAGTACGGCTTAAAAACATTAAAGCTGCGGGAGCCGAATGACTGCGGGTGGAGCTTATTAAGGCAGAGGGCGATGAACTGACAAAGTGCATGCACCAGCTTATAAACACCATTAAGCCAAATGAATGCATGTCTGATTACACAGTGCAACACACTTTTTTGGAAGTAAACCAAACGATATCAAACGACAGCATTTGACCTCAGTAACAAAACTCTAAACTCCATTTTCCTCCACTACGTCATAATTTTTTTTTACAGTGGTTTGAAGTTTGATTTTTTCGGTCAAAAATCGAGTCAAAAAATATGAAAAATCATCTGTAAAAATAAGTTTGGAGTATTTCATGTCTTCGGAGACCTATATTAAAACAATCGGGGGAATATTTTCTCGGAACATTTTAACCCTCTAGCTCCCGCCCGTATGGGAAATTTTTGGCCCAATTTTGAAAAATTGTTTAAAAGTCAATTTTGGACGGAGGTCAAGGCTTAGAATCTTCGATAGAAATATTCTCCTCAACATTTTACTAAGAGTCACCAAAGACAAATAACCTCTACGAGTCAAAGGTTATAAAATAAAATCAAAATGAAATGTAAATTCATTCTCCATAGCTTCGTTATCCCTGAGTCTTATAGGCTATTCGACTTTTAGTACTTTTAGGGGTAAACAGCCCTAAAAGGTGATAAAACAGGTACTATTACCCAGATGAAACGACAAAAGGTAGAAACTCCAAAATTGGGGTATATATTTATTTTATTGAGTAGTTGTGCGATACAAAGTGATTTTTAAAAATTCGTACTTTTAGAGCTAAAAAGGCCGCAAAGGGGATTTAACTGGTGCGATCAAACAGACCAAACGGCTATGGGTAGAAACGCGAAAATTGGAGTGAGTAATTTTTTTATAGAGTAGTTGAGCGATGCAAAAAGATTTTTCAAAATTCGTACTTTTAGGGCTAAAAAGGCCCAAAAATTTATAAAATTGGTACGATTGGTACAGACCAAACAGCTAAAGGTAGAACCGCAAAAATCTGTATGAGATTGCTTCCTATAAAATGATAGAGCTGCATGAAGGAATTTTTGGAAATTTGTACTTTTAGGGCCAAAAAGATTGTAGCTTGCAACGATAAACTTCTAGTTAAATAGATTTTTGTTGAATGTAGTAAAAGCGAATGCACGCACAGGTTCCGGTCACTTTGCTCGTCGGTGGGGTAGGTTTTTCTTAGCTACATATACAATAACTACAGCAAATTTTGTTGTTGCGTGCACAAAGAAAGAAAAGAGTTTCTCTCAGGTCAAGATGGCCATAGGGAAACGTTTTGTTTGAAAGGCACTAAAAATTATTTGAATATATATATGACCGTATATGAGTTTGTACAAGATCCAAAATAGGGATAAAACTGGTACCATAACCAGGACCAAACGGGTACGGCTGTAATCACATAAATGTACGTGAGCATGTTCCCTATAAAACTATAGAGCTGCATAAAGGATTTTTTTTTAAAATTTGTACTTTTAAGGATAAAGCTGGCAAAATCACTCGGACCAAACGGCAAAAGTTACGATCGCAAAAATCGGTATAGTCTTGCATAAAGCATAGAATCAGAGAGCTAGATAAGGGGATTTTCCAAAAATCACTTTTAGAATCAAAAAAGATTCAAAAAGGGATAAAACTGGTACCATCAACCGAATAAAATTCGAAATTCGTACTTTTAGGGCGGAAAAGGGACAAAAAAACAAAAAAACTGGTACCATCACTCAGACTAAACTGCACAAGGTAGAATCGCGAAAATGTTAGTAAATATCTATTCCATGAAGTAGTTAAGCGCTATTAAGGGATTTTTAGGCAATAAAAGGCCGGAAAAGGTATAAAACAGGTACAACCACCTAGACCAAATTGCATAACATAAAATCACAAAAATTAGGTGTAATTAATTGTTGAGCGATTTGAAAGGATTTTTCGAAATTCGTACTTTTAGAGGCACAAGGCCAAGAAGGGATAAAATATGTACCGTAACCTAGACCAAATGGCTAAAGATAGAAAGGCTAATGTTGGCGTGAAGGCATTTTTGGAATTTTAATTGAGGGCAGTAGAAATGGGTGTGTCACTAAATCAGACAATGTTTGATTTTGACCAAACGCGTCATCCAAGAATCAAATTTGTTGTGAATATTTATATAAAAGCGGTAGAATCAGGTGCTTGGTATTTAATAAAACCAATTAGCATCCTAATCAAACGCGTCAAGTAACGATTATGCAATTTAGTATGGTTTTTCCCTAATGAAGTAGACTTCAGCTAATAAGGAATTATTGAATAAATTATTGAAGTTAGGATCGAGAGAAATATGCGAGGTACTCAATCAGACTAGCGAGCATTCTAATCAAACTAGTGGTTGTGGAAAATAAATTCAATATTTTTCTAGCGAAAAGCGTGACCATTGTAATGGACCAATCGTTAGTAAAATATTACAATACTCAACATCTGTATCAATAATTTTGCAGGCAGGATGAAGTCTAACGGGTCAGCTAGTCTTTAATAAAAGTCCCACGCTGCTCGTGTATATCGATGATATATTGGTCGAAGACCATGTGATGTTACTGCCGCCTTTTAAGAAGCAGTCAGCAGAAGTGGGACTGGTAATAAAAGAGAAGAAAACCAAGTTATTTGTTTCATCGAACAACAAATCTACTCGTTTGAAACGCTGCATGAACGTTGACGACTATAACTTGAAGTCAAAGATTAATTTGTCTATATTGGCTCCGCTGTAAACAAACTTAACACAGTGCAACACATAAATTGGTGCCGCCTTCGTACCCAGCTATTTTTGAAGTATATACCGAGACTAAAAAAATCTCCAAAGGATTTGGCCCCATTACATCGAAACATTTGTTTATGGATACTCCAATATATTCACCCCAATACGATTTTTTGACCATTTTTAGGGAGTCCATATTTCATAAACTGTTTGGAATTTTTTCTTTTCATCTTCGACAAAGTTGTAGATCTAAACCAGAGCAAAAAAAGTCTCAAATAGACCGACCCAAAAAAGTTGCATCTAGTGCATGAAAATTTAAAAAATATGGGAAAAAAGGTTATTTCTTCATGATATTTTCACCATAAAATTATGATTATAATAAGTAATATTCCACATAATTCATACGCCACGGAGTACAACGAAATAAATTTTGTGTGGAAAACATCATGAAAAAATATAATTTGTTCCTATATTTTTGCAATTTTCATGCACTGGATGCAATTTTTTTGGGGTGGTCTATTTGACACTTTTTTTGCTCTGGTTATAAATATGGACTCCGTAAAAATGATAAAAAAAATCGTGTTGGGGTGAAAATATTGGAGTATACATAAAAAAATATGTTTCGATGTAATGGGGCCAAATCCTTTGGGGATTTTTTTAGTCTCGGTATATACTTCAAAAATATCTGGGCACGACGGCGGCACCAGACGATGACCTTAGAAATGTTGCACTGTGTAATTATGTCAGCCTGGAAATCATGAGACAAGTATTGATAGCTAACCGCTGCTACTGCGCGATAAGCAAAAATCCAACTCTACCAGACACTGATCCTACCTGTCTTGCTCTACAGCGCAAAATCCTTGTTAATAACACAAGCGAATCAATCTACTCTGGGAGTCTTAGAGAGAGAAAAAAATGCACAAAATATTTGGAGCATCATCGTTAACGGCGAGTACCGTCGTTGTATGAAGCATGACCTTAATGAGCTCTAAAACGAATGATAAAAGTGCTACAGCTCGAAAAGCTTTTGGCAATAAACTCAAAAAGCAGCGCTGGAGGGGGCGATCAAAACTGCGATAGATGACCAGAAGAAAGATTTGTTATATAAACTTGTTCTGATTAACTATCTTAGGAGCGAAAAAGACCGAAGTGCTTCCTATTCTTTTCTACATGCGACTACTAATAGATGCATTTCTGTTGCTGTTGCAAATTAAATTATTTCCCCAAAGGTAATACTCCAATAATGGTAACACTGAATTGCAAGAAATGATATTTGATCGTGCCACGCCCACTAAAAAGGTTTGTGGCACTTTCTCAGAACTATAATTATTAAGTTCGACTCAAGCAAGAATTTAAGCCAAACAAACAAATATTTTTCGTCATATTTATGTAACGGCCCACTGTGCATTGTAGCATTGTGCTACGTGCTATGCAGCCAGCCCAACATCCCTCCCCGATATGACAATGAATATTAAAAAAATTGACAAAGTAAGAATAGCGCTTCTGGTACAGAGCCCGTGACAAATTCCAAATATAATACCAATAGAAAAAATACAAAAGTTACTTAGAAATGCGATTGTTTCATTTTCTGTTCACACGAGTTATAACCGATACAGTAATTTCAGACAAATCTGAATGCTTTGTACTGATTATAGCTGGTGTGAACAGCAATCAATTGGTTATCTATTTCTAATTTTGTTTTCATACCAGAGCCATTAAAATGTTTCATTATATCAAATATAATGAAAAATTCTTAATTTTTTGACATTTGTCACAGCTTATCTGTGATGTGGTGCATCCTAAGACCATATGAAATACTGCATTTACCTTATCAATTGAAACAAATTTAACATCTTTTTTAGTGCAACAAGAAAAATAATTATTATTGCACACCTGTTTTGAACGGAACCATGTTCGACCCAAAATGAACCATATTTGAATCGAAAAAAAATCAAACCAATCTCTTTAAAATGTGTCACAACTCTTTATTTTATCTCCAGACTGAATAAAATCATTTACCACTTCAAAATTGTATTTGTAAACTTGCAGGCAGCATCCAAACGTGTAAAATCTTTGTATGTTGAAACAAACAACTAAATGTTATCATCTCTTTATCCTTCTGCAAAATGCAGTCAATGGTAACTCGTGTTGCGAGGGAAAGGTATATGAAGAATAAGCGCTATAGAGGAGACGAGAGAGTTTACTTACTTAACTGACATTTCCTTACAATTGTAGATTATATGCCGCATGTATAAAAGTATTATATGCGCTTCGAACTTCTGAGCTTCTTCTTATTCGTCGAGAGAGAATTTCCAGGCTGACGTTATTTGTTTTTGGTAAATAAAATCATCTATCATTACGAAATTGCGGTTGTCAACATTTTCGCAGCGAAACGAATAAATTTTTTGTTCGTTGAAACTTACAACTTTTGTTTCGTCCTAGTGCACCGTTAGATTCCTCCTGTATAACTGAAAAGGCTGCAGTAACAACTCCAAAATTCTAGTAGATATTGTTTATCTTTGAGTTAATAAAATAACAGATTTTTAAGTGAATTATTGGGATAATTTAATTTTTGGAACAAAGACTAACATGTATAGATGGTTCTAGTCCAAAAAAATGACTATATTGTGCGAAATTTGCCTATGTCCAGTGCTCTTGCAATATAGATATGTATGTCAATGTATATGGTTGAATTCAGTAATTTTTATGAGATATACCAGAAGGGCGAAGATTCTACATACTAATGCAAAATATTTAATCTGACCAAATTGAAGAATTATAAATTTTCTAAAAATATGTATTTTTGTATGAAAGGTACTAAAAGGAGTCAGCGGAGCCCATATTAATTTTTGAGATTTTTATAATTGTTTACTTTGCGCAATACTTGGCTGAATTTTTGTATTTACAAAAAAGGTGAATGTGTATGGGAGGTACCCGAAGGGGTGTGACAAATGTTTCGGTTTCCTAAGGTTTTGCTACTATTACAAGATAACTAAACGTACCAAATTCTAAAATCCTGCAGTCAAGGACCTTTGAGATGATTTCCTTTTAAGCAGTAAATATTTTTCGATGCGTAATACTTTACGATTACACCTCTTATAGCCTTACATTAGATTCAACTTGTTTTGCCACATTTTTAATTCAATATCCTTCTTCTTATTTGGCAGCAGCAACCGAAATTTACCCATCAGTAACCACATGTAGAAAATAAATCCAAGAGCTTCGTGCGCTCCGTAGATAGTTCGTCACACCAAGCTTAAATAACAGATATTTCACCTGGTCTATCCAACAAAATTTTGGTCCCACCCTCCCATGCTGCCCATCGAGTTTATGCCGAAGACTTTTCGAGCTGGAGCGTTTTCATCCATTCTTATTTTTCAGGTAGACATTATTATTTTTGTTAACGGTGGAACCAAGGTAGACAAAATCATCTACCACATCAAAGTTATAGTTGTCAACATTTACATAGTTTCCCAAACGAGTAGACCCTTTGTTTTTGGAAACAAATAACTTAGTTTTGCCATCATTTATTACCAGACCCACTTCGGCTGACTGCTTCTCAATGCTCTAAAAGGCCTCAGTAACAACCCGCAGTCCACGGCCAATGATTTCTATGTCATCAGTACACGCGAGCAGTATGTGACTTTTATTAAAGATGGTTCCAGACGTATTCCGCATAATCGTCTACATGTTAAAATGATCGCGTGACAGACAATCGCCTTGTCTAACGCCTCACTTGGTGAACCATGGGCATCTTCCCTTCCGATTTTAGCATTAAAATTTCCTAGAACAATTTTAATGTCATGGGCAGGGGAGCGGTTATATATTTCCTCCAGGCGCTCATAGAATGCATCTTTAATACGCTTGTCTTTGTCTTCCGTCGAAGCGTGTACACAAATCAGCATAAGGTTAAAATATTTCGCCTTGTTGCGAATTGTGGATATTCAGTCACATACAGGGTTAAACCGCAAGATCAGATGTCGAAGTTTCTTGCCGACTATGTTTTCCACATCCAAATTTGTTTTTCTCTGAATGGCAGCTGTATTTCGTCGTGTGCATCCCTGTCCCATGTATTTGTATTTGTCAAGGACATTCGCCAATTGAATAGAGGCACTATCCCTGTAGGGAGTTTTAACATTTTAGGTACATATCCTTAAATTACGGTTCTTTTTAATTTTTCTTGGGGCTGCCAAGGCCAACAGGAGAGCTTTAGTAACTTCTGGTACCTATTTTCTAATAGACATCGGTGGTAGCATGTCATTTAGGTTATTCAACATTGCGACTTCTCACATTTGCTATTACTGAACGGATGTTCAATGGCATTGTCCTGGAAACACGTGATCTAAATCACTTAAAAGAGTGATTCTGGTTTTTCCCAAGTGAATAACGATCAAAAGACTCAAATTAGAAAATCCCCCATTCCCCATTCAATATCCAGTTTCAGGTTATATGCGCAATTTTCCGTAGAATATTTTAACCCCGTATCTGATATTTACATGGTGCAAAATACCTATTTAACTAGTTGTTGAGCATTATTCAATAGTCTTGGCGAAAACAATTAAAACTTTAAAATGCCATAAATGTGAACCAACCACCCCATTAACCACTTTTAATTCTGATATTCTTTACCGGTAAGTCGCCTAAGAAATAACCATACAACTTTATAATATATTTTTAACAAATACAAAATAAAGTAAAATTTATTGAATAATTATTTACATTTCATTTAGCGTCTTTCATGGTTTAACAGTTGACTCAGCAGTGTTTGCAGTATTCATCGGTTTTGGATAATTTTCGACCACAAATGGTCTGGGTAGACCTTCTTGCGACTCTCTCTTCGGGGTGGCATATTGAAATGTAGAAAAGTTCACATTAATTTTACCGCTACTTCTCAGAGCTGCCATTGAACGTGGAGCCACGGGTGTACCCACACGAGTCTGGACATTGGCCGTGTTTGGTGTTGGTGGGGTCCTCAACACGTCACCTTTGGTTTTTAGATGAGTCTCTTTGGGCGCCACCATCATGACTTCATGACATGCCTGCTCCTGGAACTGTTTTACCCTCTCACGCATTGCGGTCTCACGTCGAACCTCTCGGTCTATTTCATTGCGTCTCTTTGCCTCGTATCGAACAAGGGCCTGTTCGTCCCTCTCCTTGTTGCGAGACACAATTTGATCGGAAATCTCAAGACGTTTTTGAAACAATTCCTCTTTAGAGAGTTTTTGAAATATTTCAGGCCATATCCCCTTCTCCTTTTTAATGAGTACGATGCGAGCTTCATTTTTAAAGATGCGACAGAAGCTGGCCACTTCATCGATTTCCTGCATCAGATGTCGTTCGAAAAAGATGGGCGGATTGTTGAACTTTAAGTAGGAAGGCAAGAGGACAATGTCCGGCTTACGGCTTATCAGACGATTCAATTCAATGACAATCTTTATTTCTTCGTCAGTTTGGGTTATTTGCACCATTATCGCGTCCACACAGGAGGTTAGTGACCAGCGTGATTTTTTTTTGTATTCTATAGTAATATGTCAATGATAAACGCACGTTGGACAGACGTGATATATTTTCGTATGAATTGTGTGATACGACGAATATGAGTTTTTTTTGATTTCCTTTCACCAAAAACGATAAATGACTTGAAAAATTTCCGCAGCAAGTGCTGCCCGGAGTGTTCGATGTTGATTATTTCAATTTGGTTTCCATACCATTCTATTTTGATTGACTTTGCTATTGTTTGCTCGTGTTTACACTTGTAGTCCCAACCGGCTTCCAGCTGACACACAGCCAACTTCTATGCGGGTCTGCCTCGCAACTTGGTAACCAACCCCGTGCCGTATTTCCCCTGACAACCTCACCAATGAAATATATTGCTAACAATCGATTTAACAAAGACTTGCTAGTTTGAGATTGTTTGCGAGAGTTTGAATTTCAATTCGAATCGTATTAAATGTCAATTACTACTGACATCGGTTAATGTTTTGTCCTTTTTGGTTCCCAAAAAATATTCCTGTTTTATTGTTTGACGTGATGTTGTGTGTGTGTGTGTTGATTTGGAACAAAGAGGTGGATGTTCATATTTGCATGTTCAGCCAAAGTTTCCGGTTTGTCATTTATTTGTTATGATGTTCAATTTATTGCTTTATTGTTTGTCTATCGAATCCAATTATTTGATTTGCTTCATGTCCAAATTTGCATAAACATGAAAAGGGATACTCGTGTGATGATAATGATTATCATGTTAAATGATGGCCTAGTTATGTCAATATCCTCAAATGCTAATGAATAGGAATAGGATCTTTGGCATTTTTGCATTGTTTCTAAGAAGCAAGGTGAATTTAAATGAACAATAAAGGAACGCGATACAGTCCTTTGGTAGTTGTTGAAAAATACACGCACTATTGCCTATAAAATCTGTTAAGTCGCTGTGTAAGCGGGTTTTTTTTACCCATCTTTTCTTAGCAATAACTATGCGACAGTTGCGCAGCAAAGCAAGTCTTGTCCAACGAAGAGTATTGATGAAGAGATTCAATAGTAGTGGAGACTAGATCCAATGCGTCTTAAGTTTGGGAGTTTATCAACTAGTGAGATGTCCGCTGGTTTAACCAGGTTTGACTTTGTTGAAAGCTTCCTCGATGTTTATGCGAAAGTTTATACCTTCATGTAGACATGCTAAGCCTTAGAAAAAGTTTCCAATTAAGGAGATGATCTGATATAAACAGCCTTAAACAATTTTGCCGGGAGACCATTGGCTCCAGCCGCTTTGGGTTTTTTAAGGCGGGATATTGCCACACGTATCTCGCTCTGGCTCGGAGGTGGACAGTTAATACCATCGTGATGGATTGGAGCGAGGTCTTATGGAGTGGTGTCCGTATCCAATAGATTTCTGAAATATTCTCTCCATATCTTCAGAACGTTATCCGAGTCCGTCACTAGCTGGCCATCGCTGTTCTTGCAAGCCTGTTCCACGCATTATCGCCTTAACTCTCTGGTAGAATTTTCGAGCTTCCCCTTAACTTCGGAGCAACTCTGTGCACTCCTCATGTCCCTTCTTAAGCTCCTTCTTTTCCAGTCTAACAAGACGAGTTGCCATTGCAGTTTCGACCTGTATGCAAGCATCCGTCTCTCTCGTGGCATTGCGACATTCATCATCGTACCAGGCATCTTCTTGAGACGGCTTTAAGTACCCAAGTACGCTTCTCGTAGTCCATTCTATGGGGTCGGATATATATTGCCACTACGTGGTAATATTATCAGGTGTTGGAGCATTCCGTAACAGTTGAGTTAGGTGGTTGGTGTAGGCGTCCGCTATCGCTGTGGTCCGCAATTTACCGATGTCCAGCTTTCGTTGTGCCTGGTTACGTACGTTTTTCGCCATGCTTAGCCTTGTGCATACTTTAACTGCGGTGAGGAAGTGATCGGAGTCAATGTTCGCACGCCTGATCACTCGTACGTCCAGAACACTCGATGCGTGCCTTCTATCGACTACCACGTGTTCTATCTGATTCCTTGTCAATTGATCTGGAGATATGTTGCCATGTTGCCTAATGAATATTTTTATGGTCAAATCTAGTACTGCTAACTACCATATTTCTTGAAATCAATCAGTCTGATGCCATTGTCGATGTTTCGGTGCAGACTGAATTTTTCCGATGGTAGGCTCAAGTGCGGTCTCCCTGTCTATTTCAGCATTAAAATCGCATAGTACAATTTTAATGTCATGGCGCGGGCTACGGTCATATATATTTTCTAGGCTCTCGTAGAACTTGTCTTTGTCCTCATCGCTTTTCTCTTATGTCGAAGCATGGGCACAAATGAGTGTTATGTGGAAAAACGTTGTCTTGACTCTTATGGTGGCAATAGTTCAAACGTCGTGGCAAGCGTGCCACGTCGCAGTTTTCTTCTCATGCCCAGATTTTATTACAGCCGCCCATTCTGGGTCAGACGCTGACCAGGGTACCGCTCACTCTGAGCCAACTCAATTGCAATTGTGCAGGTTTAAAATAAAACCGATAGTCGAAGGAGTAGAGAGGCGAAAGTTAATTTGTAAGACCTTCACTCTATTTGCACGGTGTGAACGACTGTTATATTGGCGTCTTCTGGATCGTCGTCAGATTTTAAGAGGTCTTCTTCTTGCTCTGCTACATTCATCTTGTCGAGAAATTCACTCGTCAGACTGGAGGCTGAATGAGTGTGTTCGCTGGGAGACGACCACGCAAATTTATAGTCAAAGATGTTAGTGCTCTTTTGAACTAATGGCTAATTTTTGTCGTCGTTTTTGTAGACACGTAGGAAGATGGATACAAATTCATAGAACACACTCTCATGTTTCTCTCTTATTGGCATTAGTGAATTTTTCTAAAAGCGGCTATGAAGGCCCTTTTGGAAGGTGTTTTGTGCGTAGGGGGAATAGAAGTAGGGGCTGTTGGGGTGGGGAGAGAAAATCAAATTATATTTCTTACTATCTCCTGACTCAACTCTTGTCACTGAGGAAACTAGAAGACTGAATCCCTGCCGCTTCATCAGCACCTGTAGCAGGTTTGCATCACATCAGGACCCTGTGATCCCTTAGTAGCATACCACATATTGTATTTTACTTATATATTAATTTTTTACGAATTGTTACCACTGTGAAATTATGGCATTACATTTTTTTAGCGTTTAATCTTGCATGTTGTGTTGTTATTCGCTAAATGCCGTAATGTATGGATACCCTGAAGTGATTTTATCTCAAACCCCACTTATGGAGGTAACGACATTAGTGTAGTCGGGTTATGAACAAACCCTAATGTCTACTCTCATTTTACATAAAGCGCCCTCTATGCATCACCAGTACGCCAGTACTTATGCATCCATTGTGAATGGTATTTTTGCATTGTACATCGTACACATACAACACTGTAAATGTCACCAACAAAAAAGGGACAGAAACGAAACAAATAAAATTTTCCGCAGCAGATACACAATTCATCAACGAGACTCCGTAATTTTTATAGAAAATTGTGCAAATTTCAGGAAAATCTAAAGTAAATTTTATATTACCGTGCGCAATGCAAGAAGGTGAAGTCGATAATCAAACGGAGAATGAAAGATCTATAGGAAACGAACGGGAAATGGGAGATTTCCAAATGGTCGAAGGAACAGACGCCTCAGTGACAACACAGTCTATGAATGAAGCCGCGATGTTAACGACATTGACTGAGACATCTGCCACGAATTTGACGTCTGGTGCCGCAGTAGCAGCGCAGGGCACAAGTGTTGGCGCCGCTGCTGTGGTAGGCAATGCCGGAGCTAGTGTATTAGGTGCTGGTATAGCCGGCAATTCTTTGGGCACAGAAACTGCAGCAGGGACTGTAGATGCAGATTGTGGTGCTGACAAAGGCGACGACAGTGATGTGGCCGATGATGATGCAGACGATGAGGTGCGTACAATGTAGAATGCAGACGTATATGGAGACCGAGATTAGGTTGCAGCAACTGCTTTTGTGAGAATTTTTTGTGATTTGTTTTGCTTCTCTCTTTCTAGACGAAAGAAAATTATGAAGGCTTCAATGGTACGGGGCGTAATATCACATTGCAAACGCTAATGAGCGCCAATATATTGCAGCCCGGCAAATCGGTAATGACTATTGAGTACTTGGGCCAAAAGTTCGTAGGTGACTTGCTGCCTGATGGAAAAATAAAATCGCAGGAAACCGAAACGGTATTCCTTACTCCCAGTGCCTGGGCTATGAACTGCAAACGTATAATAAATCCAGAGAAGAAAAGCGGTTGCGGCTGGGCTTCTGTGCGTTATAAGGGCAAAAAATTGGATGCCTTTAAGAATAGTTGGTTGCGGAAGTGCGCTTTGCAGAAAGATTCCATATCGGAGGATATTGAGGGTGAGTAAAGTATACACCAATTATTTAGGAGTTGAACGTTAAAAATTGCCAAGTGAGTAAAAACCCTGGTGCCAACTTTGTTTAGTAAAATTTCTGCAGGTTCTTTTATACGCATTCTTCTTAAGAAGGAAAGTATGTTTTAAGCGTGCTAACTCTGCGAAAATTTTCTTATATCCCATTGATATTTTGCATTTTTTTGGATTTGATATACAGAAATACATATACAGGATTTAATATATATGCTCTTTTTATAAAAACAAATGAGTGGATCAAATATTTCTATATTTTTCAATAATAAATTCTTGCACAGCCATAAAGCGTCGTTCGAAAATATATTACACTTTTTGTATTTTATAATACAACTCTGTTTGTATTTTGTTAAATAAACGTACGAAATACTTGTTCAAATCTATTCAGAATAGGCCAAAATTACAAATATGTTAACGGTCTTGGTAAAACTAGGATTCCAATTACGAGACTAAAATAAGCGAGATTTTTTTTTTAGCTATTTTAGACATATCAATTGACTCATGTCTACGAAGTTGTTGCTAACAACTCGAGGACCGCTGGTCAAAAAAATTTTTGCTTTTGTGACTGGCTCGATTGTAAATCTCCCGCATGATAGTTCAAATTTCTTTTTCTTACTGTTATTTTCCTCATATTTTAGTTTTTTTATTGTTTTAAAAAATATTAAAATTGGGGGATCAAATTTTTTTTGCACAATATTATTTGTTTATTACGAACCAAATGTGAGATCCTACTTTTGCAAATTATATTTATTAAATTCCAAACCCATATAACATATCTGCCTTGGGGCCGGCCCTGGCATGGCGATTAGAGCACGCGACTATCATCTACATTTCATTCATCGATGTTGTTTCGATTCGCAGTAAAGATTAAGTAATAGGTCCTCAAACATCTAACGTTTGCATTCTTGTATAAGTAGAAACCATTATGTGAGTGTAAGAATAAAAACCGTGTTAATTCAAAATAACTCGAGAAGCTATTCATGGGTTGTAAAGGGATATTACGTTTATTTTTTAGTTTGGATTATATTATATTTATATTGTATTATATCAAATGAGTTTCACCTACCCTATTTATTTCAGATGCGGATAAAAAATGCGATTCACCACTACCCGCTGTAAAGTGGACAGTATTTCAACATAATACCATCACAAATCGTAATGTTATGCAGTGAGTTGTTATTTCTTTTTGATCATAATGAAATACCCTTTTATTCATATGTTATATTTTATCTTTGTCCTTAGTGAAGCTAATATGCTCATCGAGGCAGTGCCGTTTACTTCAGTTGGTAAATTGCAACCTTTTCTACTGACCATTAACTCATCCTCACTTTTGCTGGCCGATTTTCATTGCCATTTGACAATGCATGAAGTTTGTGGGTACTTGGGAGGAACATGGGATATAAATACACACAGTAAGTTTGAAATAAATTGTTTTCTTAATAAAATTATCGATTAGAATTTGGAAATTATATTTATTTCAGCCTTGGCTATTACAAAAGCCTATCCTTGTCGCAACACGCGGTTTGATCGCTCTAAAGCCGGGGATGTTGAACGTGATATCCAGAAAAGTATGGGTAAAGACCAACTCTTGCTTGTTGGCTGGTATCATTCTCATCCCAAATTTCAAGCCGAACCTACGCTAAGGGATTGCGATTCCCAGCTGGATTATCAAATCAGAATGAGAGGTGCTTCGGATGCAACTTACACACCGTGTGTATCATTGGTTATATGTAAGTATGAAATGTTCTTTTTTTTTTAAGAATATCCCAGATCCCTAATGATCTTAATTACTGTTTTTCAGCGCCATACTATGACGAAAATCCCACTCTTGAATCGGTGGTTAAATCAATCTGGGTTCTTCCGCCCAATGAGAATAAACAGGCATTGGAATATGGGCGGCCGATGTTGATGCAATACTCCGTTTTGCCCGACAAAGAAATACCTGAAGAAGTTCGTTCCGAAATTCAATCCTGCGTTGATTACTACTCCCAATATCGCAATGAAGTTGTTCGTTTCCAGAGTATCTACAGTGATGACGTTACCTTCATTGAGAAACTGAAAAATACGTTGTATCCTAAGTTTCCTATGAAACAGAATGACAAAGCTTTGTGGAATTGGATTTGTGCTGTATTGGGTTGTGAACAAGAGGATGATTTCATTCCTCCAAAAACAATAAAAATAATTGACACACAGGAAGATGTTCCTAAGATACTGCCAGCTGACACAAAAGTTGAACTGAAGCCAGATGAAGATGTGTTGAAATCAGATGACACTTTGGCTAAACAAATATCAGCCGCCGAAGAAGCATTGAGGGTTGCAGATGAACAGACCCAGGCTGAGCAAAAAGCCAGCGAGTTAAAAGTTTTGTCGCTGCAGGAACAATTGTGTTTGCCATCAGGCTTAAACATGAACCCAGTGAGAATGTTGTCCCCCTTGGCAACGCCAAACCCCACAGGAGCGGTTGCTGCAACTACCACAAGTGCTTCGGGTATTACGCCCATAATAACGCCGTTGACACAACCTCCAGCTCCTGTTGCAACAGCCACAGTTGCTGGTCTCTTGCCACCCATGCCTCCAACTTTGCCACCGCTACCTGTTGTTGCAACAAATTTGCCTTCGGCTTCACCACGGGACAGTCCCATAACAATACCTTCAAACTCTGCGTCGCCAGCCAAGTTTGAAATGCCTGTCAGAGCGTCACCTTCGCCAGCAAAATCCGACACATCTTCGCACACATCCAGGACACGCAACTCTCCGGCACCCAGTCCTGGAAAGTTTAGCATTAGTGATATTGCACGTAATAGCCCCAGCATAACACCCACAAATAAATTTGATCCTTCCACTGGTGGACTGGTGCCTCCTTCATCCTCTTCGTCTGCATCACATAACCTACCCACAGCAAGTGATTTAATGGCGGCAAGTTTGGCCCACTTGGCTGGCCAATTGCCTCCGAATTTCTTGCAAGCTGATTTGGCTTCATTGTTCCAGCAGCGCAAAGAATATGGAAATACTTCACTCAATCAGCTAGCGGCTGCGGCTGCGAAAGTGGGTGGTGGCCAAGGGAATCAAAGTAAATCACAAAATGTATCTGCTGCAGCGTCCGCAGCAGCCAGTGGAATGCCCGATTTTTCAGATCCGAATGTTGCCGCAGCCGTTGCAGCATATTCTCAGCAATTTAATATGCCTCGTTTACAGGATATGATGCCACAACAGCCGCCGGCTCCTGTGCCCACTCAACAGAGCAAAACGAAATCGGAAAGATCCTCCAAGTCCTCGTCGTCCTCATCATCGTCGTCTTCATCTTCAAACAGTTCTAATTCGTATAAAACAAAACTAATGAAAGAACTAGATGAATTCAAAAACGATCCTTTAAAAATGTCCGAACTAATTCGCTCGCCCGAGTATGCCGCCTTGTTGCTTCAGCAAGCAGAGGCATTGGGAGCGACCACTTTAGGTACCTTGGGATTTGGAGCTGATTTCAGTTATTTAGCTGGAGCTGGCGGCCTTCAGCCATCGACCTCATCGCAGAGTGGAAAAAGTAAGAACTCTTCGGCAGCTGCAGCAGCAGCAAATGCCGCTGCAGTTTCTGCAGCAGCTTTGACTGCCGACTACAATAATTTGCTCCAGTCCTACTCATACTTGCAACAGCAGACAAAATCCAACGACTTGAACGCTTTCTTGCAGCAACAAATGACCGCCGCGGCCGCTGCTGCTGCCATGGGAGTGCCAACAGCACCTACTCCAAGCACATCAAAGAAGCAGCAACAACAGCAGCAGCAGCAGCAACAACAACAGCAGCAACAACAACAGCAACAACAACAGCAGCAGCAACAGCAACAAATGCATGCGGATTATACTACTCTTTTGCAAACTTACTCCAAACTCTTCGATCCGACCAGTCAATTTTCTGGTTTAGGCGGAAAAGGAGGCGGACCTACGCCCCACGAATTGTCTGCATTGCTCTCAGCTGGAATTTCAGCAAGTGGAGGTGGCGGTCCTTCGACTTCATCCTCTTCAGCTAAACAGAAACATAAAGAGGCCCAACAACAACTCTCCCAACAGACCGATATGCTGAATCAGCTGTTGCAATCGGAAAAACAACAATCCGACTTGAATGCATTGCTGTACCATCAGAATAAGGCGGCTGCCGACTTGAATGCTTTGTTTGCCCAGCCATCTTCGGCGCCTCCTTCCTCAAATACACCGTCATCATCGAAATCAGGCGGCGGCTCGGGGCCAAATTCTACTGGAGCTCCTTCGCCCCTAACTGATCCCGCGGCGGCCTACTACAATGCCTTGGCCCAAGAAAAGATGCAGGACTATGCGGCATTTTTTCAGCAACAACAACCTGGAAAATTCGGCATACCCGATCCTTTGGCCAAATCGACATTAGCCGCTAACAACTTGTTCATGTCACCGTCGGCTTTGCTAAAGATTCAGCAAGAATCTCTCAATGCCATGATGATGAAACCACCCAAATCAACCAGCTCTTCTTCACGCACGCGAGAGTCTTCGGCATCACCGGCTTTGGAGCGTTTGACACCCACAAAATCTGCCATGGGAGGAGGTTCGTCTGCACCGGGTAGTGGTAAATACAATTTTAGTGCTGTTGACTTGGCCATCTCCAGTGTTCCCTCCAACACTCCTTCGCCCGCCCCATCCGATGGCAGCAACTCATCCTCGCATCGACGTCCTTCCAACACTCCTCCTGTAGATTTGACACGACTCTACGGCGAGTTGACACCGCACGGATCTTTAGCCGCCTTGAGCGCTGGATTGGGTGCTGCCGGTCTAGCAGGTGTAGGCACTAAGAAGCGTATGGAATTTTCTTCTATAGCCGATTTGGCTGCACCACCGCCAGCCAAAATTCCTAAGACTGGCGACGATGTTTTGAATCTGTCGAACGAGTAAACTGCGTCCGCTGTAAACGTCACAAACAAACATTTCAACATTTCTATCAATTAAGACTTACGATTTTAATTAGTATTACAAACAGAAGAAACATTTAAAATAATGGTTTGAATCTTAGTTTCCGGTACGGAAAATCTCTTAAAAATTCCCCAAACTCTCCGATACCACAAGTAGGCGCAATTGAAACCATTTTGAAATGCAACCTCTTTTGTGAAAATCTAACCTTACTTTGGCAACTCTAGTATTATTTTGGTATATTTGTATGATTTTCATTTCTATTTATATTTATTGATTAGCTTTTAAAGCTATATACGTATTTTGCTTTTTATAGAATCTCATAAAAATTCTGCCTTTTTTGTTTGTAAAGAAATACCAGTATTCGCTTTTTTCGAAATTTACTTTAAGTAGAAAGCAAATTTATATCACACTCTTTATGATTTTCCTGTAAAAGTTATGTCTTAACTTAAGTGTAATCGACAGTTTTTCGTACATATTTTGTGTGTATTATCAGTAAATTCCTTATTTTTTTTACATTAATTTAATCTTAAATGAGAGAACAATGACCTATAAATATACTTTACTCTTAACAGAAATTAAACGATGGTGTATTATTTTCGATAGAATGATGTGGAGAGGCGTGTGAGAATGTTCGTTTGGGTAACTATGTGATATTTACATAACAAAGGTTCATACTTCAATCGATTATTGTAATTGTCAAAGAAAGATAAGAAAGTATCGAACGGTGGTAGGCGGCAAATGTCTGGCCCAGTTAGCCAAGGAAAGACGCTTAGATGTCGTCAATTTTAAGACCTCACAAAATAATGGCCTCGGCTTCATTCCTTCCAGCCTAAAAGAGGACTCATTAGAAATGTGTTTAGAAATTTATAGCTTAAAGTTTGCTAATTATTAAAAAAAAAATATTTTATGCCTCTATTACGGACTACAACTCAACTGGGTTGAAAACAACTGCTATTGATAAGTGTTCACAAGCTTTAAACCTCGAGCGGCACGTCAATTTTCAACCGATCACACAAAACTAGCCGGTTTTTTGGAAAAATCGAAAAAAAATAATAAGGGACACCTTAATGAGCAGTCAAACTTCTCTTTTCTCTATAATCAATTTGTATCAAAAACACTATATTCTCTTCATACTCTTTTAGGAAATTAAAAATATTACTCCTTCAGCAGATAACAAAGATTACTCTCCTAATACTCAATTAAGAGCTCAAAAGGAGTGCTTGCCCGTAAGGACATACAATGTTAAAAAGGGGTACAAAATGCATGAGGCTCGGAGTTTTGTAGAGTAATCATTTACTCGCAAAAAAATCTTTGGATGATCCAATTTTTTACTGTTTTTGTTGCTTAGCGTACACTCAAAAAATAAAAATTCATGACATGTGGAAGAATGATTTTTTGTTGTTAGATATACTATTTGAAAATTGCCTTATTCTATTCCGAGATGTTCGTCTTGCAAATCTATATTTTGTTTTCTTTTATTCAATGTGTGATACAAGATATAAGTGAGAAAGTTTCAGTCGGGTTAACCGACTTACATATACCCTCCTCACCTTTAGTATAAACATAAAATTTGCTTAACAAAATACAGAATTTGGACACTATCGCGTTGGGTGTATTGGTATTACTACTTGATTTCTAAAGAGGGCGGAATGGTACTTTTGAATGGGAGAAACCAGAAGGGCGTGGATAGATATGCAGTTTTACTCCAAAAATTTATCCTGATACAACAAAATACAGAATTAAGGCACGATCGTATCGAGTGTATTGATGTTACTATTTGCTTTCTAAAGTGGGCGTAATGGTACATTTGTATTGGTGGTACCAGAAGGGGCGTGGCTAGATTTTCAATTTGTTGTCAAAATCCCCGAATATATGAAAATCAATATAAAACAGAACAGAAATTCCACTAAGTTGACTGACTGATAAAAAATTTCATCCTATGCCCATTCCTTAAAATTCTAGTAGATATTTTTTAACTCTGAGCTGATGAAATTAACTGCTTGTGTATTAGTAACAGACGTTTACAGGCATGTATCAAAGCTGTAGAAATGGTTACAGTTTAGAAGTGCTTTTGAATTCACAAAAAATTAAGAGTTCCTCCTTGAAATTATTGGAAAAATTTAGTCTAACTTGTATTGGAAGTACTAGTACGCACAACGAGAACCTCTTTTATTCGTAAGTTAACATTCAATAAGCGATGAGGTTGTGTACAATTTTAACTGTATTTAGTGCACTTGCAACAAAGATACATAATATGTATATATTTCGGTTTTCTGAGATTCTACCTACCTTTGTATGATGATTAAACCGACCAAATTCAAATTTCGTCGAGTTTTTCATTAGGAAGTTATATGAGAAACAAAAAATTTAAAAAAAATATGTCGTTTTATGCCTTCTTACAATCCTAAAACTACATTTTAGAAAATAACAAAACTGTTAAATCTTTAAAAGGATCAGTAAAGTTTACTCGAGCTATCCTGCACACCAGCCATCCAGCCAGCCGCCCAGACAGATGGACATGGCTTCAGAATTGAATTCGCTCTTCAGATACTTAAGGTCCAACGTGTCTCCTTAAGTACGTTACACTTTTTATACCATCACCCTTAGGGATGAGGGTATATATATTTTGATACGACCCAAAAGTGAAACACGTAGAAGGAGTCACTTTAGACCCTAGGTTTCTTTGAACCAAATTCGATTCATGACTTTTTAAGTCGTTTGAGCCATGTCCGTCTGTCTGGATGCCCGCCTGGTTCGCACGATAACTTTCGAAAGACGCAACCAAATGTTTTGAAATTTTGCACGAGTTAATATTTCCCCAAAACTACTTACGGTATTGCAAATCGGCTACATGGCCCCGCCCTTTCTGGTACCTCCCATACAAATACATCATTCCGCCCTCTTTAGAAATCGAGTTATAAAATCAATACACTCAACGGGATCGTACCCAAATTCTGTACTTAGTAAAGCTATAACAGGATAAAGTTTTGAAAAAAAATTTGAAGTCTAGCCACGCCCCTTCTGGTACCTCCCATACAAATGTACCTTTCCGCCCACTTTAGTGATGTAGTAATAATATCAATAAATCCTACGCGATCGTACCCAAATTCTTTATTTAGTAAACCCATAGCAGGATACAGTTTTTGAGAAAAAAAAAACTAAAAGTCTAGCCACGACCCGTCTGGAACCTCCTATACACATCTGGTCCGCCCACTTTAGAAATCGATTAATATTATTAATAGACATAATGCGATCGTGCCCAAATTCTGTATTTAGTAAATTTAAAGCAGGATAAAGTTTTGGAGAAAACATCTGGAAGTCTAGTCGCGCCCCTTTTGGTACCTCCCATACAAATAATAATATCAAAATAATAGAAAATTTTTTGTTTTACTGAGGGTAAGGGTATATGTAAGTCGGGTTGCCCGACTGAAACTTTCTTACTGATTTTTTAGTACACAAGTTGTAGGGTTATGGAAATTTTAATCAGGAATGAAAATGGACTCCCATAGAATATGACCTATTTCTGAAAAATTAATATTCCTCCCAAAACTTCCAAACGGGTACCTGGGGGAAAATGAAATTTGTTATGTTAATTTATATTGTGATAGGAGGCAAAACCTCAGAAAACCTAACTATTTGTAACACTCATTCTGCTACCTTACAAAACTTAAACAATATATTATATGGGGTGATGGTATTTATCAGTCAGTTTACCTGACTGAAACTTCTGTACTGGTTTTTGTGTCAAATGATATAGAGGGTGGACCAATACAAGGTTATTTTAAAATCATAGATTATTTTAATCCAGAAACGATTCAAACACTTAAGGCCAATGTCATCAAAGCAAGCCGTGAGCTGCAGCTCGAAAGCATTATCAAGGTCTTGGAAAATTGGAGTGACAGATTATATGGAAATGGGCTTCCCATATTTTTTTTGTCTTGTTTTTCTGGGAAGTTGTGATCCATTATTAATGGGAATGTTCTTGTTCTTACTAATATAGCCAAAATACATGGAAACAAATTGATTTTGTTAATTTATTGCACTTTTTAAAGGAAACTTGTATTAGGCCCGTCCTTTATAAAAGAAATATTAATCCACTCTTGCTGTTTTTTTTTTAATTTGTGAAAACACCTACCAGTATGGGGCAACGCTGCTCATGTCATGAAAGGTCATTGGAAAAAATAGTGTACAATTTCTTCTTCAAAAATTTCCATCAATAAGTGTTATTTTATTTGAAATTGCCTCTCCAAAGTTATTAAAAGAATAATAGTGTATACGCATCATACTCCATTTTAGTCTGTAGAAATAAATGCAATTTATCAAAACTTTTACGCGTAAAATAGCTTATAATAACATACATTATTTTATCTCAAAAATTTGTGCAAAAAAATGTTATTTCCCGTGGCTTGCAGTCAATTTTTTTTAAATTACAAGGATGAAATGGGCGCAATTTTTTAGATGCGCCACGTGTAGCTGAGAAAGAGAAAGGAGACGAATGAATTTCTACATATTTTCGATTTAATTAGTTATAATTTTTGTTTGTAAAACCTAAATATCAAAGAAATGAATATGTACCAATAAATCTCCAAAACTATCAACAAATAACACTATGCAACAAATGAGGACTACTATCGAAGGGTAATAAAACCCTAAACTCAGTTGGGCGAGATTGGTGACCAATTTTTTTTTATGAAAAAAGGTGTCGATCAGTTTTTGTCCAACAGCTAAATCATACTTCGTGATAGCACTAAACTATATTCGGGAATATTGTAGCTGGGAGTTTTGCGCTCTAACTTTATTAAAAATTTATGTCAAAAAGGTTGGTTATCCCTGGACTTTTTCACAAAAAATTGAAGACAAAATTTTAATTTTTCACTGTTTTGGGCATTACTTTGAGGGAGTCGAAATTTTTCACTAACAATATTCGCCAAAAATTTAGCCATGGTCAAGTTGAATAACTTTCGTGAACATACCAATTCAATCTGAACGGATCTAGGCAACCTAAATAGCTCAGAAAGACCACTAGGATACCGGTTTGTTGTACCTTTTGCGAACTTAAAAGTGAGTTACGTGGTTGAATATCAACCGATTTAAAGTTTTTCAGCGGTTTTAGAAAGAAGAGACGATATATATAGTTATATTGATATCTTGTCATATCTGTCTGTTTTTTGCCTCGAAATTTCAAACATTTGTGACTTTTTCACTATTTTTTAAGTTTGACGAAGTTTGTAGCCACTATTTTATAAGGACACCCTAATTTTTACTATTTTATTCAAAAAGTGCACGCTATCACGAGTTAAACGCATATTTGTTTGTAAAAATCGATTAACAAATAGTTATGTTATTCATGTTTTCCGATGGACGCAACTTTCATATCCTATGCCTATGCTATGCACCATAAAAATATTATATTAGCCGCGATATTAAGGTTTTAATATACATCCGATTTGTCGAAAACTTTATACTCGATTTTCTCAAAACACCAAAAAAATTATACACTATTGTTTTATTAAGGGGATGATACACCTTCCTACCCGTAGGGTGGGGGTATAAATATCAAAATAATAATTGGATATGCAAATTATTTTAATTATACGAAATTTTATGTGAAGTTCTTTAAAATTCTATCCCGAATCGTAGATTAACCTTGTTGGTTATGACTTCTAATATAACAAGTCGTTAAGAATTTGTATATTTTTTGTATACCACACCGAATTCCCTTTTCAAGTTTATACTTTCAGTTATTTATTCTGCGAACTTCCAATTGTATAAAAAACACAGTGCATGGATTTTGAATTGTCAATAGAGCAGCATTTTTGTAACGCTTTATAATTTGTTTGTGTTTATGTATGAATTACAATAATAATAAACAACGTTATGTAAAATGTAAACAATATACTGTAAACAACACCTGTTGTTGTTAGTTTTCTCCATCGGACATGTTCATCTCTTTTCTCTGCTGCTGTATACATATCCAGATTAAATTTACATCGAAAAGAAATTTACCGGCATTATTTGTTGGTCCGCTGTTACTTGAATGTTTGACGAAGATAGAAAACAAGTTACAATATATAGATTAAAACCTTTAGTTTAAAACTTGCTGTTTACTTATTTTGTGTTTCAATTTGGTGGCCTTATCCCCCTACCCCAAATATGTTTTTATGGTACCTGTTGTGTTGTTTTGCCTTTGCTATCACCACATAGGATTTGTTATTCAAATACAATATAAGTTCTTATGCACGTTATATTCTAGATCAAGACTAATGTTAAACTCGAAGAAAAAAGTTAGTTGATTAAACAATGTGACAAAATGTAAAAAATTGAAGAACTTGGGGAGTGACCTAGTGCATGTTGTAGGTCTGGTCGAGTACAACATGACCATGTATACCAAAGTTTCCTGCAAATCTTGACTTAAAAAACTGGGGTTTTGGATCTTTCCTCACTAATGTGCTTATAACTGAGTCACTTAACCGAGTTTTAATTTCTGAACGGTTTTGGAACCAAGAATCTAAGACCTTTCCTACGATATATACATTGCCACCTCAGTATGTTTCTGCCTCGAAATCGCTGAATTTTGTGTTTTTTTTCACTTTTTACTTCACATTTGCTACTTCAGTAGTAGTAAATGTGAGAAAGCGTAATGTTAAGTAACCTAACGGAATACTACCACCGATGCGTCTTAGGAAGTAGGTAACAGAAGTTACTGAAGCTTAACATAGAGTCTCTCTTAGTGGCATTGGCAGCCCCAAGAAACGCGATGGCCTAATAAGCCACTCTCCTTAAAAAAAACTATTATTATGGAAACACGAAGAAAAGGAAAAACAAAAACCCCCCAAAATGTTGACGACCCCCACAAACGTTAATAAGATCATGATTTAAGGATATGCACCTGGAATGTCCGAACTTTATACAGAGGTGATGCCTCTATACAACTGGCGGATGTCCTCGACAAATACAAGGCTGACATCACCGCCATACAGGAAATGAGATGGTCGGAACAGGGATGCACACGACGAATGAACTGTGATACATATCTTGTACAGCTGCCATGCAGAAAGACACGAATTTGGATGTGGTTTCATAGTCGGCAAGAGACTTCGACACTCGGTCCCGCGGTTTGACTTTGTAAGTGACCGAATAGCCACTATTCGCCTCCGGTGTACATCCCGACGGAATACAAAGACGATAACATTAAAGATACAATATATGAGGCCCTGTACGAGATATATGACCACTACCCTACACGTGACATTAAAGTTGTTCTGGGAGATTTTAATGCTAAAATAGGAAGGAAAGATGTTCTTGGTTCAGCAGTCGGAAAATTCAGTCTACACAACACCTCCGATAACGGATTCAGATTGGTTAGTTTCGCGATTATGAGTGGAACCAGATTCCCGCATAAATATATCCACAAGGCAACCTGGATATCTCCCGATAGAAATACAAGGAATCAGATTGATTACGTAGTAATTGATGTAAGGCATGTCTCAAGCGTTATGGACGTGCGAGTGATGCGCGATGCAAATAATGACTCGGATCACCACCTAGTTGCAGCCAAGGTACGCACAAGATTAAGTAATGCTAAAAACACTCGTAACCAAACGCAAAAGAAGCTAGACGTCACAAATCTGCATACCACCGAGATAGACAATACCTACTCCAACCAACTCTCTCAATTACTCCAAACAACCCTGATGGTCCCGCTACACAGTGGTAGCATGTTGCGAATTATATGCCCACTGCCGCAACGACCGTACTGGATTATGAAAACCCACGCTCAGACAAGCCCTGGTACGATGATGAATGTCGCAAATGTCTGAGAAATTGGATGCTGCATTCAAGGGAAAACTGCAGCCATGGCGACGCGTGCTGTGACGGAGCGCTATAATGAGAAGAGGAGGGAGATGAAACGCCTGTTAGGCGATGAGAGAGAGCCAGGATATCGAAAACTACAGGGATAGAGGTGAGGCCCGAAAGTTCTACCAATGGATTAAAAGCCAAGTTTTGCAACAGCGATCCCCACCTGTTAGGACAGAGACGGAAATCTGGTCACGGACACTCCGAATGTGCTGTGGCGGCGATGAGCTGACAACATGCATGCACCAGCTCATAAACACGATTTGGCTCAAGGAATGTATGCCCAATGATTGGAATCTGAGTGTTCTATGTCCTGTGCTTAAGAAAGGCGATCCAAGTATGTGTAACAACTATCGTAGAATTCGCCTTTTTCACAACGCATACAAGGACCTGTCTAGTGTGTATTGTGAAAGACTAAAGCCCATTATGGCGAACATAATTAGACCTTATCAGTGTAGCTTTAGACCTGGTAAATCTACGACCGACCAGATATTCACACTACGTCAAATCCTGGAGAAGACCCAAGAAATGCAGATCAACACCTACCATCTATTCATCGACTACAAAGCTGCATTCGTCAGTCCGATACGACAGAAACTATTAGATGCTATGGCTGAGTTTGGTATCCCCGTGAAGCTAATACGACTTTGCGGAATGACACTGACTGACACGAAGACTTCAGTAAAATTGGCTAAAATCTGACAGAGCCATTTTCTACCAAACGAGGCTTTAGACAAGGCGATAGTCCGTCTTGCGATCTCTTTAACATCGTAATGGATATGATCATGCGGAAGGCTGCAGTAAACAAGAATGGTACCATCTTCAACAAAATTCACATGCTGCTCGCGTATGCCGAAGATATAGATATCATTGGCCGTGGATTGCTGGATGTTACTGCGGCTTTTTTGACCATTGGAAAGCAGTCGGCAGAAGTGGGACTGGTGATAAATGAAGACAAAACCAAGTTTTTTTTTCAACGAACAAAGAGTTCACTCGTTTGGGACGTTGCATGAACGTTGACAACTATAACTTTGAAGCGCTCTCTCGAAGAACAAAGATCCAACTCGACCAGACTCTCATCCTACTTGTTTTGCTCTACAGCGCAGAATCCTGGATAATGACACAAGCGGATCAATCTATTCTGGGAGTCTTAGAGAGACTCGTCAACCAAGGGCTGTATGAGCTGTACAACGACATCGACGTAGTCAAGCGCGTTGAAAAAATCGTAGACCGAATGCGCTGGCTTGTACGAATGGATGAAAATGTTTCAGCTCGAAAGGTTTTCGTCAATAAAATCGACGGGCGGCGCAGGAGAAGGCGACCAAAACTGCGTTGGATGGAACAGGTGAAGGAGATGTTAATTACACTTGGTGTGACTAACTATCTACGGAGCGCAAAGGACCGAAGCGCTTGGACTTATTTTCTACGTGCGGCTACTGATAGAGGAATTTCTGTTGCTGCTGCCAATTAAGAAGAAGAAGAATGCCTTAAAAGTAAAGCTTTTAACATCAACACAGTGTTTTGAGGAATTATTGAAACGTATTAGTGGAGAAGCGCACAACATTTCTTGAAACACCTGTTTATTTAGCAGTGCCAAAATTATCAATAATAAAGAGTTTTTATATTATTTTCTACTTTTTATCATCGTTTTAAAAGTAAAGACGGTCCATTAGGGAGCCAGCGAAAATGTAACTTCGGACAATTTTAGGCCGACGTCAAATCAATATATATGAAAATGAGTTTGACTTTGGTTGTTTGCTGTTTTTAGTTCCGTATGGACTCGAAAACGGCTTGACCGATCTGTTTGAAATTTTCAAAAAATGTAGCTGTGTGGTAGCTGTGGTCCTGGTTGAAAATAGGGTACTTTCATTTTTGATATATAAAGTGGGCATGGCCCCGTCCACTGGACCCTATTTTTGAAACCGCAATATCTGGATGACTGTCTCCAATCGCCTTGAACGTTTGTGTGGATGTATTTGGTAGCAAAGTTCTTAATCCAACAAAAAATGGGGCGACCGGTTCAGTGGGCGTGGGATAAAAATTGAAAATTTAAACGGCTGTATCTCATGAACAATAAGAGGTATGACGATGCTATTTGGTATTTGTAGTTGGTACAGTATGAATTACAGGCGGGGTGGAATTGGGCTGTGCCACGTCCCATTTAAAAGAAACCGTTATAACAGCCATAATAATAGTTTGATCGTCCTGAAAATTTCAAAGTATATTAGAGATATAACTAGGCTATTTGGAACCAAGTTGGCAAAAAGGGCATTGGCGCAGCCCAAACACGTGGATATTTGACTATTACATACTACAATTCCTTAATAGAATATTAGTAAAAACATAGGATTTACTAAAAACCTATTCGGGGAAATAGTTGTCTGATCTCACCCAAATTTATGTTATATATATTTTACATCAAGCGGCACGATTATAGTGTTCAAATACTTGAATTTTTCAGGAAACCGGTTTCCGGTTTATTCGAAAAATACCTTTTCTCAACAATTCGGTTTTCAAATACCTTATTTTTAAAAAAACCGAGTTAACCGGTTTCGTTCGGTTTTTTGGATATTGTAAAATTAAACCCAATATGAAATTAAATACCCAGTAGGAAGTATCGTCATACACGACTTTGTCGTCAACGCTGTCCTCAAGACAAAATGTGAAAAATGTATGTACTTGTCGTCAGAACACTCGGTTGACGACAAGCTGACCGACAAAATTCTAATGTTGTCGTGCATCAAACAAAAAAGTTCAATGTCTAGGAAAAATAACGACATAGAATTGAAGAGAGGAAAGTAGAAGTAAAAACAGCAGTGCGTGACGGTTCATGTATCGCACGTTTTCAATAAAACTTTTTCAATTTGTTATTTTAAATTACACTGTGCTACACACAAAATATACAGGGGTTCTCATGTAGCATTTCTGTTGGACTGGAGTCCATAGAGTAAAGTGATACTTTTAGTTTTTCTCGGTCACTTCGTTAAGTAATGTTTTTATAGCAAATTAAGTGAAATGGCGATATTCCTTAAATTACAAGTTCCAAAATTCATAAGTCTTCTCTTTGTAAACCAATTTTTAAAAGCTTTTTTTTGTTGTAAAGCTATGACTTTCACCTTTTATTAAAAAAATAAATAAATAAATAAATTGCGAATTTTCATTTTCCCAACGCTCTCAGTTGATTATGAAGCAGCGCAATGTATACTTTTTATTTTTGTATTATGCTATATTAAAGTAGCTTTCTAAAATAGGTAAGTTTATAAGAATCGATTGAAAAATGAATGAGTTATGCTAAATTTTGTGTCATCAACGTTTTACTATGGTCGTGCACCTATCTTTGAGGATGTCTTGCAGACACTTCCTACTGGGTATGAATTATATATGAAAACATAAAATATTGGTACCTTATTTCTAAAGTATGCTAAGTCAACTTAGCATGTTTTCTATTAATAAGAGCTTTTAAATTCAGTCTGCTTCAATTTATATCATATTTTGATCAGGATGATTAGTTCATCCAAACAGAAGTTGTTAGGAAATTTAAATTTAACACATAAGTGGAATCTAAATTTCTCACAAACTTTGAAAGAGTTTCCAGTATATCTTAATGTAGACACTTAGCATGGTTTAGAATTAAGGTTTGATTTCATAAATTAAATTCCTTCTTACAATTGAATGCTTAGTAGGCACTTTTCATATGAATGGGGACGGATTCTCA
This sequence comes from Muscina levida, assembly GCA_964034835.1. Lineage (NCBI taxonomy): Eukaryota > Metazoa > Arthropoda > Insecta > Diptera > Muscidae > Muscina > Muscina levida. The sequence continues at coordinate 85,979,200 of OZ035881.1, read as the reverse complement.
CCCATTTCAATATGAGATTCCAATCTATTTCAAAATTAGAACTCAACTGAATCTTAGTGATTTCCTAACCATTGTATGTTGATCTTAAAAAAGCTTCTTACGATCGGACACTGTCCCTGCCTGTTCCACGATGTCGAACGCTAACGTTCGCTTGGGTTATTTTTGCGTTAAAAAGCTGAAATATGTATAGCAAATCAGCTGTTTATCGCAAAAAACCCAAGCGAACGTTAACGTTCGACATCGTGGGACTGGCAATTACTTACTTACTTAAGTGGCCCATTACAACTTACAAACATGGTTCATAAGTTTGAGGCCTGAAGTACTAACGAATTCCACACGCTTCGGTCTTGTGCGTGTGTTCTCCAGTTAGTCCTACCAGATGGTGGCACGTCGCCTACCACTTGGTCCTTCCAACGGAGTTTGAAACACCTTTCTCGCTGGAGCATTTACATCCATCCTGGCAACATGACCCAGCCATCGTAGTCGTTGCATTCTGACTCTTTTAGCTACGTCGATGTCGTGGTAAAGCTCATACAGCTCATGGTTCATCCGATGGCGAAACTCGCCGTCGACACAGATAGGTCCATAAATTTTTCGGAGTACTTTTCTCTCGAATACTCCCAGGTTTTGTATGTCCGTTGTCGTAAGCACCCATGATTCGGCAGCATACAAAAGAACGGGTAAGATTAGCACCTGGTAAAGCTGTTTCTTAGTATTCCGAGATAAGGTGGTATTACTAAAGTGCTGCCGAAGTCCGTAAAAATATCTATTGGCTAGCACTATTCTCCGCTTAATTTCTTGGCTAACATTATTTTTCTTATTGACGGTAGATCCGAGGTAGGTAAAACTCATCTACTACCTCAAAACAATAATTTTCAACGTTGACGCTGCGTCCCCATCGAGAGGACTCTTTGTTCGTCGAAATCATTATTTTTGTTTTGTCCTCGTTGACCGCTAAACCCATTTTTGCCGACTGCTTTTCTAGGGATGAGAAGACTGCAGTAACGTCCCGCAGATTTCGGCCAATGATATCTATATCATCGGCGTAGGCTAGTGGCATGTGGCTTTTGTGGAATATGGTGCCAGACATGTTGACACCAGCCTTTCTCATCACCTTCTCCATAACTATATTAAATAGTGTACAGGACAGGCTCGCCCTGCCTGAGACCTCTTTCCGTGTTGAATGGTTCAGACTGATCCTTACCAATCTTAACCAAGGATTTGGTGTTGTCTAAGGTACATTTGCAAAGTCGAATCAGCTTTGCAGGAATACCAAACTCAGACATGGCCTCATAAAGCCTATTCCTTATCGGAGAGTCGAAGGCAACTTTGTAGTCGACAAAGAGGTGGTAGGTGTCGATCTGCTTTTCATGGGTTTTTTCCAGGATTTGTCGTAAGGTGAATATTTGATCCGTCGTATATTTGCCAGGTCTAAAGCCGCACTGATATGGTCCAATTAGTTTTTCTACAATTGGCTTTAGACGTTCACACAATATGCTTGAAAGGACCTTGTACGCAATTGGTAATAGGCTTATTCCACGATAGTTCTTACATTCACTACGATCTCCTTTCTTGTATATGGGACATAACAGACTGAGACTCCAATCCCCGGGCATGCTCTCCTCTTGCCAGATGTTCTCCATGAGCTGATGCATGCTCCTAATCAGCTCCTCCCCGCCAGCCTTAAACAATTCAGCAGGGAGACCATCGGCTCCAGCAGCTTTGTTGTTTTTAAGGCGGGAGATGGCCATACGTATCTCGCTCTGGCTCGGAGGTGGACAGTTAATACCATCGTCATGGATTGGAGCGGGGTCTTCTGAAGTGGTGTCAGTATCCAGTAAATTTCTAAAGTGATCTCTCCATATCTCCAGAACGTTATCCGGGTCCGTCACTAGCTGACCATCGCTGTCCTTGCATGAGGGCAACCCTGTTCCACGCATTCTCGCTTTAACTCTCTTGTAGAATTTTCGAGACTGGCAATTAGTTTAGTAAATAACTGCCTTTAAAGTTTTGTAAAATTAAACTTTAAACGCAACTTTGTATATATTAGTGATTTCACAACTATTGTAAGGTGACCACAAATAAAGCTCTATTTGAAATTGGATGCTTAGTTTAGAAGATAACGACAATTATCACCCTTTTCAAGATAAGAGAAAACAGTCCTCTAGCAGCATTTTCCAAACAAATTTTCGTATTGCATAAGGCAATTTAAAAGAACCCATGCTTTGAGATTGCACAAAGAATATCATGTCAGCATAAACAGCTTTCTCTGCCATTTTGCATTGAACTAATCTGGCAATATTCTGTGCAAATGCTCCTTTTTTAAAAACCGGTTAACCGACATCCAAAAACCGGTTAAACCGGGTATTCGACATTGCCATTTTTGAAGAAACCGGCATACGGTTTCGGAGAAAAAAACCGGTTAGACGGTTTTCGGTTTCGGTTTTGAACACTCTAGGCACGATACTCCGATCGAGCATTTTTAAATTTCCAAAAAAAAAATGTCCATATATTTAGACGCCGCCCTACTGTCCATCCTGCATTATATAACTTATTTTAGAACTAGTGGAGCAAACGGTCCCGAAGAAATAGGCCCGTAGTGAGTATTTAAGAACTAAAGAAATATGTGGAACCATTGCACCAATTACGTAGTTGGTATGTCAGTACATAGTAATGCTCCAATGACAAGCTCATGTTAAATTTGCCAGTTTAAAGGCATTGAAGGAAAATTGAGTAGGAACTAGTTTTGTTTACTAAGGAACTAACTATACTACAGATTCTTAACTAGTTCCATTGCCTGGCGGAATGTTTAACATACTATAATATTACGGTTAATAAAACTATACTGTAATTCTAGAAAAAAAAAACCGAAAACAGTCTAAACAAGTCAGGTATTTGAACTTTTTTACCACATCTAATAGTACCCAGATTTTCCTTAATAGTAGTTTTAGACCAATTAATATAAAATAAGACGCTGACGGGTTTTAAAAAAAATACGTTATTTTAATTTTATATACGTCAATGTCATACCAGTACGATTTTTATTTATACATATAACAAGCCAATGTATGCCGTTTCCGTACGATAAGAAAAACATACAAATAACGGAGAATTGGTAACGGTATCAGTAACAGCAACTGCCGATGTTGCTATCAAACCACTGTATGTACTGCACGACTCTTTAGCGAAATGTTATCATAAGCAGTAGGGTGGGTCGATAAAAAAAGTTGTGCCGGTCACCCCCTAGAATGAAAGATAATTTAAAAACGAATTCAAAAAAAATTTTATTTTTTTTTGCCACGCCCCTTGACCCCGCGCATTGGGTTTTTTGTTTAAACCTATGTAACTTTTTTGTTTATGAATAAAAATATATACTGTAAAAGAGGAAATATCATGGAATTTAAAAAACTTTTTTATCGTTGCAAAAAAAATTTGTCTTAGGGGGGTAAAAACCTAGATTCCGGTAGAAACTTCTAGAACTTGACGTCGGAGTCAAAAGTGATCAGAGAAGAAAATGTAGCTGTTGTCAGTCCAAAAACATTGATATGTCACACATTACGATCGGACTATAAATGGAGACACAGGAAACAAAAAACCCAATGCGCGGGGTCAAGGGGCGTGGCAAAAAAAAATAAAATTTTTTTTTGAATTCGTTTTTAAATTATCTTTCATTCTAGGGGGTGACCGGCAAAACTTTTTTTATTTGTATGAAGTGCGACCCACCTTAATAAGCAGTACGAGTATTATTATATTAGTGAATACATACATTGCATATCTTTCTTACAGCTCTCAAGAGAATAATTAATCCATAAATTTTATCACACATGCAAAGTTACATGAGTACACTTTACAAAATGTATATATGTAGTATGTATTCAATTTTCTTGTTTTTCTTTCATAAATGTTATCTTTTTTCCTTGAGTGTATTTTAAATAATTTAAAAATCTTTAAGACTGGTTTGTCCAGACCACATTGCCTAGCGTACCAAATGCTCTAGCCAAGTGTTTTTGTAAACAACCACCGGCTGGTCTCGGAGGAGACCTATATAAAGAGCATCACAACAGGTGATAGGGAGTTTCGTCTTAAACACGCCGTCCAACCGTTAACAAGTTCTGTTCCAATTAATTTAATCGCACGAAAAACGACTGACAAATCGTTGCATAGAAACAAAAATGAGTGAATATAAGGTAAATAGTTATCAATCTTATGATAACCTCTGATAATAATTAAGTTGCACAAAGGATGTGTAAGTGAAATTAAACAAATAACAAAAGAAGAAAAACCATCAAATTGACAACTTAATATAATATATTTAAAAACCAAATAGAAAATATTAATTTAATATCAATTTAATATGCACTTATATAATGATAAAAACATCGGTATTCAGTAGTGCAACAATAATTCCAACACGTTTCTATTAAAGTTCATCTATAAAAGCTGTGAATGTTTTCAACGATTTTTTGCCTCATAAAATATTTCAATTTACATAAAGTTTTGTTTTTTTTTTTAACGTGATAACAGCAGTTGTATACTGAGGGCCACGTGAGTGCTAACGTTTAAATTTAAGAGTAAAACAAAACTGTTTGACGAACAACATCTATATTTCAATGAAAAATACCACCTGAATATTACCATAGAAATATTTTGTGACCCCATTGTATAAGCAAAGAATAAAATTATGCTTAATAATATAAAATGGTATTCTACCATATGTCATCATTAAAGTTTTTACTACGAGTAATTAATTAAAAATATTTGAAAGTTATGTAATTCATTGAAAGGATCGCTTAACATTATTTAAATACCTGCAACTTAAGCTATAACAGTTTGAAGGTTTCGGTATGTGCCATTAAATAAAAAATAGTAAACATATGCATTTAATATAATTAGCAGTGAATATATATCAAGAATGAGACCAAATATTATATGGTTCAAATGAAACTAATGTGTTGAATATGTGAGGTATGTAACACAATTCTATGTAGATGGTGCTTTGAAACAGATTCTGGTATCTGTGGATTCTGATGTAAAAATACAACACACATTTGGCAATATCTCTATTAGTTGTAAAGTAGAACTGAATATGTAGGTTCAAAAACAAAATATTAAACGATTTGGTAAGTTTTCGAATTATTATATTTTGAAAAGCGCCTTTTTTATACAAATTGCGGGTCAATTTCTGCAAATTAAGCGCCACTACGACTGTTCGTTATTGGTTGTAAATTGTGTTCATTCGTCCCAATGTCATTTTGCCCAAAAACGAAAATGACATATCGCCCAAAACAAGTCATACGTCCAAAAACCTAACTACAAAATGACATAACGCCCGAATGCAAAGACATAAGCCCCACATATATATATTTTTTGGGCAAAATGTCAGTTTCCCAAAGATTCATACAAATCTTATGAAGACGGAATAGAATAGCATTAGTTAAAGACGAATGCGGAGGGGAGCGTCTGCCCCGCCATCCTCTCTCTACCACCTGCACCAAGCCTTTGTATTACTTGAAAAGTCATTCACCGATAAAAAGGCTTAGTTTAGGTGGTAGAGAGAAGTGGAGGGAGGGGCCCACTACCATCTTGGGAAATGTCATATTGTCCAAAATGCATGTCATACAGCCTAAAACCCCAATTTCTTGGGCAACAACAACTAACATTGTATATGTTTAGGGCGATATGTCAATTACGTTTTTGGGCGAAATGTCGTCCAGCAATAGACCTTGTTAAGTCGTATGTCTATTAAATAGGGTCGGAAAAAAAGTTTATGTTTTCTTCACCCCAGATTTGTAGTTTGTCGAATTGTCAATTTTTTTTCGGATCCGTGCACCCTACGACTCCTTTTAATGGTATTCATTATGTTGTATCGTCATTTGATATCCGATCGAAACGAGGCGCATATAGCTGTTTTTGGTTGCTCAAGGGCTACCTTAATTTTTGATTCCGACGTCAATTTAAGTTTTTTGGCAGCGTGTAGGGTGACCTATTGATTTTTAAAACGTTCGAAAATAACTGTTATTAATCGATTTTTTAACTAAATAAATTAGTGTGAAGGAAATGTGCTAAAATTATTTTAAATACACCAATACCACTACATTGGTGTATTTGAATAAACTTTTATTTTGCGATTTTTATGATAAAAGTCCCTTGATTAACCATCAATAACGGTATTCGATTGGTTATCAAATGACGATAGGGCATAATAAATACTAATTCGGTGGGTCGTAGGGTGCCTTTTTGGAGGCATAGGAGGAAACATGCAACTAAGTAGAGCATCGAGGGGTATAGCCGGCTCAACAAGTGTCCCGATGTTGTTTATATCCTAAAATGAAGATATGAAGGTTCTCCACGAGTAGTCCGTAGTGCGTAGGAGCATCCCAATGGATGTTATACCGCCAAACTTGTTACATAATGATTTTCCCTACTGGGCAGAGTCAACCGACGATAATGGATAAAACCATTATTTATTAGTAGAAAATGTCCAGTTGGGCCTTCCAATGAAGCCCAATGGTTTACAAGAGTCCACAATAGTCAAAACCCCAGCATCGATTAAGATTTCATGTAACGGAGCTGAAAACTAGTAGAAGAAGGCGCAGCGATGAGATGATCGCGTGCAATGACAGCATTTATGTAGTAAGCCCCACCCAATACGTCCTCTACCTACATGCACTTATGCAAAATAAGTGCTGCGAAAGGGTATTGGGCTTCTATGGCCAATTATAGCAAAACACGAATGGTCAAAAAGGGTGCACAGTAGGCATATAACTTTTTACAATTTTTGCAAATAGGAAAAATAGCATAGTCGAATAGAGTATAAAAAAGTATGAACTCCCATTATTTATTTTTTTAGAAATTGGAAAAAAGTTTCCGCACCAAACGCCATTTATTTTATTTGAACCATATAGCCATTCAAGGGTTTCCTTCGAAGGTTACGTCATCCCATCAGCTGATATTGACGTTTTGCTTTGTTGTTTTATTTCTTTACAAATCTGCATTACATACATTTTTCACTTGAAATCTAAGCTATATTAACTAATAGTAGGCAGATTATATCCGATTTGTAAATTTATATGTGATGCTTGGAGCGACGTCCAAAGGTCTAACAAGTGGAAAACTGGTAACATTATCCAGACCAAACGGCAAAAGCTATCATCTTGGAAATGAATGTGTGAAAGCTACTTAAAGAACAACAAGGCTGCTAGGAGAGATTTTTCATTATTCGTACTTTTTGGGGTAAAAAGACCTAAGAGGGATAAAATCGGTACCATTGAGCAATTTTTTATAGAATTAGAGAGCTGCATTAGGGAGCTCCTTTTAGGGGTAAAAAGGACCCAATCCAAACGACTATAGCTATAATCGCACAAACCCATATCCGAAGGCATTTTTCAAAATTTATTCTTTACTCCATAAGGGGTAAAACTTGTACCATCACCCAGACCAACGGCTAAATGTAGAATCGCAAAAATCCATATGGGAATGTTTCTTATAGAAAAAGAGAGCTGCTAGAGGAGATTTTTCAAAATTTTTACTCCTTAAAGAAAAACCTAGCCAAGCCAGACCAAACGGTTTAAGGTAGAATAGTAAATATAGGGCGGTGTTTTTATTTTAGTGAAAAATTGGGCGCTGTGATTTAATATCAAATTGGTACCATCACCCAGACTAAATGTCTAAAGTTAGAAATGTGGATATTGGTGCGAAAATCTATTTTATGGAGCAATTGCGCGATATGAAGGAATTTCGAACTTTTAGGAGAACAAAACCGGAAATGAGATGAAACTGTTACCATCACCCAGACCAAATGGCTAAAGGTGGTGTACGATCAAGAGAGTTTTCTTGACCGGCAGGAGAATCTAATTAATTATCAATATAATTAAATCCGAACTGCTTATAAGTTCTTATGGGCAGTGTAAAAACCGAGAATGAAAAACTAGAGGGGTGGGGGTGCGTCGCGATAAATAACAAGACCTGTTGCTGTTTCGAGTTCAAAAATCACAATGTTTATTTAAAACGCAAAGACATTGAATTATAGCGACAGACGAAACAAAGAAGAAAAGAAACATATAATGTATATATGTACGTACGTAGATGGACACCGCTATGCAGAGAGCCTGGCTTGGTACATCGCCGTACGTACATATGTATGTTATGTTTCGTTCTAACTAACGTTAGAAACCAAAACAAAACGAAAAACACTCATTACCTATCGAATGCTTTGCTATGCTTATGATCAATATAAGCATACAAAGCCTAGATAGGGCAGCTACGAAACGACAAACAAAATGATAGGTTGACAGACAGACAGACGTGCACAATGGGACGAAAACAATAAAAAACCAGAATTACAATGGAATTGAATAAATGAAAATAAATATAAATTAAATTCAAATTAAATGACAAAATTAAATAAATGCAAAACAAACATTATAAATTGAGTAAATTAAATTAAAAATAAGAAAATTAAAACAAAATAAATAAAAGTTATTAAATAAATAATATCTCAACCACTAAATATAGAATAGAGATACACGCTGACCCAACAGGTGGAATCGCGACAATTAAATTTAATGCTAATTTGTGAAATATGAAGGATTTTTTTGATATTCGTACTCCTTGGCATAAAGAGGGGAAAAGTGTTATCATCGCTCAGACCAAAAACCTAAAGGTACAATCACCCAGTACACCAACTCATTGACATGGTGTTGCTGATCCATTTTCGAATTTAAGTGCGAATTTTTCTATATGAAAGCATATTTGAAAGATAAACAAAACATCGAGAGAAGAAGACGATAGTGATGTTCAAGAAAATAGTCATCAATTGGTAATCTTATGGTAAAAATTTGTAATACTAAATAATTTATGGTTCTGGTGGATTTTAACTTTAAAACATTTTGATGTTGACTCATTAAATAAGCGAAATGAAATCCCGGACGCATTCCCGGGATTCCGGGACAAAAAACTGGCCGGGATTCCCGGGATTTTTTAACCGGAAATTCTCGGGACAAAAACACTAATTATAACCTCCATCGCAAAATCAACATCATTAAGTCAGATTTAGGGTGATCAGTTCGGTTTTCAAAAACCGGCTACTCGGTTTTTTTCACCCATAAAAACCGTCGGTTTTTTTTAAATCCCTATTTTTCGAATATCGAATAATCCGGTTATTTTTTGTCGAATCTCGGTTTTTTGGCGTTCTATATTTTTATTTAAATTTATTCATAATTGTGTTAAATGTGTTCTCGTACTTGTTTTTTTTTCAGTGTTTCGGAAGAACAACCTAATTGTTAGTTTTATAAATCTTCAATGTTTAATAAGTCGGCTGAAAAGCGAAAGAAATTACAAATGTTTGTAAAAGACCAATTTAATAAGGAGCTTCAACTTATCCATGATGTTAAGCACCACTGGAATTCAATAACCAATATGGTTTCTCAATTTTTAAAATTGCACAAATGTGTGAATCATACTTTATTGGAGTTAGAACTGACACCATTTAGTGAAAATGATATCGCAACTTTGTCTGTGCTTAGTGACACCATTAAACCTTTGGAAATGTCTATACAAAAACTTTCTGCAAACTCTTCGACTTTAGCTGATGCTGAAGGTATTTTTAAATTTTTACTTTAACACTTTTCAACAATTCAAAACCAATTATCAATAAATTTATATGCAATTTTCAAAAAACGTATATCAGAACGACGTGTTCAAGCCCTGAATACTCTCATTTTGTATTTAAGTACGAGTAAACTCCCAATTAGTGACGCATTTCTAAAATATTCAATATTAAACGCCTTGTACACTATAAGCCCAAATAGTACACTGAGTGAAAGGGCATTTTCAATGTCAAGTTTTACAAAAACAAAAGAAAAAAATAGGTATACACCCAAGCACTTAAATTATATCTTATTTCTTAAATGTTACTTTAGGTAAAACTAAAGATTAAATTAAATATATTTATATATAATCAATTATTTACAAATGAATTGTTTTGTTTCGTTTGTCTTTGTTAAAATAACAAACTGATCTCACTAATGTTTTGCATTGTAATTATAATTAAACTAAAAGTTTACTTTTTATAGGTATAATTGATTTGTTTTCTGTTATTTTTTAATACAATTTTTTTTTCCAAAAATTGTGTTTTAATTTGTTATTTGGCATAATTTTTAAAACCGGATTATCCGGTTTTTTGTGAATTTCAAAAAAAGCAACCGGTTTTTTTTAAATGCCATTTTTCGAATAATTCGAAAACCGGTTTTCGCAAAAACCCGAATAATTGATCACCCTAGTCAGATTACAGTTTGGTTTCAACGTACAAAACGTCATTAAGACTGTAACCACGGCATCGTATACTTTGTTGGTCTCGGGGCGCCTCCATACGAACAAAGTGACTAAGAGCTTTTCCCCGAGATTCACCTAATTGAATTGTATGTGGAAATTCAGATTTGAAAGGAAGCTTTACAACGTAGCGAGGTCAAAACCAAGGCTTCTGTTTTTTACAAAAGCGTCTAAAGGACAACCGACAGTCAGAATGCATTTTCGTGTGGAAGTGAAGTGGCAGATTGATAAACGCCGTTAATTCGGGTTGTGGCTGATCGAGTTGCCATTTTTAATTGCTTTTGCAAACGTTCCGAAACAAAATATGTCCCTAAAGCCGGGTCAATAACAGCACGCGCAGGGTACGTAGTACCTTGGTGGTTTATATTAACTAAAGCTGTGCCTAAAAGCACTGTCCTATTCTGAGAGCTCTGAAACACCTATCTATGGCTAACATAGTTAGAACTGGCACTCTAGTAGCTGTAGTAGCTGGTAAAACTTTATGCGCAGTTGAACTCAATGCAAAAGCGTCTGATGCTTTCTATTACATTTCGAACAAGTAAGTTGACTATAACAGCTATCACGTTTTAACACATTGAGTGCCATGGCTACACGTTTTCGTGCGACACCTAATACTTTCTGGGGTGCCACGTCGCACGTTTTCGTACGACAGGCATTGTCTGGCCTTAGATATTGTCGTGCGTTTCTGTGTGACTCTACAGGGTTTTTTTAATGTGTTTCTAGTACCCTAATGTTTGCCCTAAATTTTGGTTCAAGTTTCATAGAGATATCTTCATTTTTTGCGGTTTTATCATAAAAACTCGGAGGTTCTTTTTAATTTTGAAAATTTATTGGAATTCATTCGATATTTCGGAAAAAAAAGTATAAAAAAGATACAAAAATATTAAAATTAGGATATGATAATTTCAATTTACATTAATTCTTTAGATGTGCATATTTCGGAAAGCAATCAATGCACAATTGGGGAGTGTTGGGGCATTGCGGACAGTACGTAGTTGTCCTTTTGATATTCTTTCTTGCTTCATTTCGACTAAATTTTCTTTTTGCTTCAGCGTAGCATAAAGCGCAAGCACGTCGGATGGTTTTATTATTTTCATCTACTCTTTTTCTGATAATATGTTTTGATTGCGATACAGGCTGAGGGGATGTGAGATTTAGTAGGTCCTTAGCAATGCGTTCACGGAATGTTCGTATATTAATGTTTTTATTCGTAGCTGCTTTATACACAGTAAAGGCATTTACCACGGAAAGTCCGAGTAAAAGTTCAATTCCCAGCTTTCGATATCATTTTAACCCTTTGCGAAGGGTATTTGAGTAAGAAGCCATTTGGTCGGAAAGATCAATGCCTGCTTTCCCCTTATTATATTCTAGCACAGCCAATGGCTTTTCTGTTGCTCGTCTGTTACGTCTCGCTCCTCGACTAGTTGAAGGCTCTTCAGGATTACGTGCTCCATCTGTTGTGGATACCATTATCGGGGCATGTTTCGTAGATAGCATTCTGACGTCGCGTTTATCTTTCCACTTCAGAAAAACTATACCATTGGGATCTTCTCTAGCCACTACTTCGCCTTTCTTTATAGGAGCAACCATAACTTCTTTTGGCAAATGTTTCTTGTTGGCACGGAGTGTACCGACAACATGTGTTTTTTGATCTAGCATTGAACGAGCCAATTCATAGCTTGTGTAAAAGTTGTCTACATATAAAGTTCGACCTTGACCTTTCAAATCAATGATCAGATCCTCGCAAACTCTTTTTGCCAAACCGACTTCTTTCAGTCCACTTGATGACTTTCCGGAGTATATTTGCAATGACCAGGTGAATCCTTCGGTAGAGCAGAGCAGATATAATAAAAAATTTAAATAAATGTAAAGAATAATGCGTAAAAAGAAAAAAAAATTAAGAAATAGCAAAAAAAAACGCGTCGCACATTTTCGTACGACAGTGATTTTTACGATTGCAATTCCGTCGTGCAGTGCCACGTCGTACAGAAACGTGCGACATAAAAAAACCGTTATAAAATCCAAAATAAACCACAAAATTATCCGGGATTGGCGCAGAACTGAATATTTTCTACTTTTACACCAGTTTATAGAAAAAAATGTGCTTGGCACCCGGGGAAGGTTTTCGTCAAAACCCCTTGGCACTCAATGTGTTAATGTGAAATAAACCATATACTGACCTACTCCAATCTTTATATATTTATATAATTTAAAATGTATTGTTAATCTGCAACTCAATATTAATTAATATATTTCCCCATATATGTACAAATAGAGGTGCATATGTCCACTACATATATAATATATATGAGTATTTCCTATCGTTGCGAACGCACGTTTTTTTATTTTGTGGTTTTCTCGAAAAGTTTAAATATTTTGAAGATTATGTTTATATTAAAAAATTTAGATTTTTAACAGTTCCCCAATGTTATTTTAATGAATCTTTACTTAAAATGTTGTATACTAAATTATGACTAACACAAAGTGCGTTAGGGACGCACACAATTTTCCATAGCTAGATGAAGTGTCTATGAAAATTTGTAAAATTTAACGAAATTTCGTATGTGATCAGTATATTATTTTTGTAGAATGAAGAAGATATGCTGGGGTGGTATAAACTATTTACTTCACATTTAAAATACTTGTACCTTTAATTCTACTTCAATCTAAAAAGGGACACCCGTTGCGTTCACACGCATTGTTTTATGAATAACACAGAGCGACAAAAAAAAAATATTTGGAAAATTATACTATTTTTCTGAAATGTACTCCGGAGCACAACAAGAATCTGTTTTTCAAATTTCCCAAAATATTAGATTAGTAGATAAGAACCGATTTTAAGTTTCTTAGAGGATTTTGAAAGAAGGGGCTTTCCAACGATATATGTATATAGTTTGTTTTGTTAAAGTTCAACAAATTCACTATATGATTACAAAAAAAGTCAAACACTATAGCAAATTGTATTATATGAAATCTTGCGTCCTTCCGCTGAAAATACCCATATCTCATGAACCACCACATATACAAAGACCGAATAAAAAAAATGTCAATAAGAAATTAACATAAACAAAATCGGTTCGGTTATTATAGAAGTTTGTAGCTATTATATACAATTTTTTAATTATAAAGTCATAATTAAAAAAAACAAATATGCTCATAAGCATCATATATGCTAGGCTGTTAACATTGCTTAGAATAAACTTGTATTTAGGTAAACAAATTCTTTCCTTGAATATTTTAGCACTAACAAAATAATTACTGTATTTGAAGGAAATCTATTCTGTTAAATACGTAATATGCGTTGCATTTATTTTGCAATTTTAAAATTTGCAATAATTTAAAAGCTTTAGCGCATTACAAATGCCCATAAACTGACATAAAGTTTCGTACTTGTTTTAGTTTACTTATGCCCAAATGCAATTTGTTTGCCACAATGAGACACATAAATGTCATATGCCAACTTCCCACGACCTTTACAAGAGCCTAGCGAGTGTCCTCCTTTTGGGAATGCATAATTTTCATACAATTTAACATAATAAATGTCTGTGTGCCTGTCTGTCTGTTAAATTCAACGCAAAAACGTGATGTGGAAAAATGTGTAAATTTTTGTATACGCAATTTGTCGTAACTTATTATGAACTAACTGTCCGTATGAATAATTATGTTTACTGGGATTTGGTGATGGACTCTTTGTGATTAAAATGCTCAACGCAAAGTTTTATTTGCAAGTACCGCAAATTTCCCCAAAGATGTCCTTTGTTGTTAATGTTGGCAAAATTGTAATTTGCATTTACAATTTTAATTTGGTTGGATAGACAACAATTTGAACTTAGTAGTAGTAGTGGAGAGTTTTGTGCACAATAAATGGATAAAGCTGCCTTTGTTTTGAAGCATTTAGTCGAACAACAAATGAATTTGTTAGTTTAGTTAGTTTTCAACTAAGTGAATATTGGAAAGAAAACATAAAGAAGCTGAAAACTGTTAGAACAATTAATAATATAATTATCTTCTAAGTAAACTGCATCCTAATATACTATGGATGGTCTTTGTGAGTCAAAAATATTATCGGATTTTCGGGAAACTTTGAATTTTCGAAAATTTCAAACGGAGCAGTGAAACGGAAGAAATTGTAAATCACATAACGAGAACAATAAGTTTTTATGTACAAGAAAAAATGTCGATCGTTTTTTTGTATATAAACTTTTATTATAAGACACTTGTCGGTTGCAAAACTACTTGAAGTAATATATATTACTTTCCAGTGATCATGGTAAGAGAGAAACTCCAAGCCTGATGTACCCAGAAGCTAGAAATGGGCTTGATATCTCATATAAGGCCTGCTTGTAGGTGAACGTAGATAAAATAATTAACCACTTCGAAGTTATAGTTATTAAAGCCACGCAACGTCAAAAACTATTATTTGTTTGTTTTGATTTATTCTGAATACCTGAGAATTTTGTTTGTACCATCACCGTACGCAAGTAACATACAGCTTCTGCTAAATATCATGCGATTCATATTAAAAAATGTTATTAGTCGAATATTGCCCAGTGAAGGACTACTTATTGGTAGATGTACAATTCAAATAATGACAATATACTTAAATATACTTATAGTAATAATATCAATACACCCACCGAGATCGTACCCAAATTCTTTATTTAGTATAGTTCAAGCAGGATAAAGTTTGGGGAAAATAAATCTAGACACGCCCCTTCTGGTACATCCCATACAAATGTACCACTCCGCCCACTTTAAAGATGGAGTAATAATATCAATACACTCGACACGATCGTGACCAAGTTCTGTATTTTGTTATGTTATAACTGGATAAAGTTTTGGAGAAAAAAATTGGAAGTCTAGACACGCCCCTTATGGTACCTCCCACACAAATGTACCTGGAAGTCTAGACACGCCCCTTCTGGTAGCTCCCATACAAATGTACCACCCCGCCCACTTTAGAATTCGAGTAATAATATCAATATAATAGAAAATTTTTTGTTTTACTGCGGGTAAAGGTATATATGGTATACCAAATCTGGTCGATGTGCAAGAGGATTCTTTCACCCATCTTTCCTTAGCAATAAGGTTCTGTTTCGCCGCAATTAGCTTTTTCCCCCTTTGTGGGAGAAACACTAATATGACCGTAAACTTCGCCCGAATTTACGATGGTTGTGGCTTTTACCACTGCATAGGCTCCTTTTTACCTGGAACCAATGTGAGGTTAACTCGAATGTATCGCTTTCTCTTCCAGAGACGACCGGATTTTCCAGATTCTTGAATATTTCTTGAAGTGATGTACACGTTTTCCAGTTATCTGATAACCGATTTACTATCAGTAAGTTTATTAATATTGCCGCCCAATAAAAAAATAGCGATTCGATAGCATAATCGACAGTTGTTAATTTAACGTCACCGGATAGATTCTGCAGCCGGCTTTTTGTTTTAATATCGATACGTCCGTGAAAATTAGGATGACAGCTTAATGAAGTCCAGAATTTGGCATGACCATAGTCCCTGTACCTCCATGCTTCTGAATGCATTGCAAGGTTTGGTGCTATCTTCTTCGCCTCAATGTCTGGGGCTAACCAGTTTAAGAGCGTGAACAGTGCCTTAGGTAGAGTAGTTCTGGATGCCGATGTCAGTCTTTGGTTTGCCTTCTCCAGCGCCGGCCACCAAATTGTCAAACCGTAAAATAAGATTGGGTCAATAACAAAGTCATATTACCAATTTATATTTTTTGGGGCTAATTGCCCAGGGACCGGCCGTGGCATGATGGTTAGAACACGCGGCTTCCATGCGAGAGATCCCAGGTTCAACTCCTGGCTCCAGTCATCTAAAAAATAAAAAATAATCTTTCTTTCATTGCCGGCCCCCTCGATGTTGTCGACAGCAAAGTCGCAGAAAAAGTGTCGAGTTAATTGGCATGTCTAGTAAATACTTCTCAAACAGTGACATTCGCATTCTTCGATAAACAAGTAGGTGCCGTTAGGGGTAAAGGGAAATTAAGTTTAAATTGCCCAGATCAGACTGATTCCCCTTTTGCAGCTGTATAGTGCCAATTATAGGTCTGCAAAGAACCATCCAAACACACTTGTTGTATGTACAGTGAAACTTCGATATAACGAATCTAGAGGGGACCGAAAAATACTTCGTTATAGCTATTGATTCGTTATACATATGCATTGTGAAACCTTGGTATAACGAAATTTAAAGAAATTCGAAAGAAATTCGTTATAACTATAGTTTTTTTTTGTCCGAATTCTATTTTACACGAATATACTAGTATAATAATAAAAATTAACTATTTAAGAGGTAAATAAAAAATTAAGTTTTTATTATTTTTTTATTTTATTACATTTTAGTAAAATATTGTGTAATTTTTGTTTGTTTTTTCTCGTATAGAAATTGATTTACGCTTTAATAAACTCATTTTGACAAAGAATCAAAACAGAACTGACTATGTAATTTGTGGCGCTTTACATATTAACCTGCAAAGACATTTACCTTTCGTTGGTTTTAAAAGGGAATTCCCCGTTTTGCTTAAAATTTAATTTTGCTTTATGCTTTATTCTGACTTCGTTGTATGGAGGCTATAGTTCAAGACTTCGTTATGTAGAGGCTTTTGATAATGACTTACATACTTAAAATGTTATATGTATGTATTACTCAATTATAATTTCGTTGTATAGAGGCTTTTGAAAAAATACTTCGCTATATAGAGGCTTTATAGATCAGAATTTTTTCGTTATAGCTATAGAGCATTTTTGTATGAAAAACTTTGCAATAAAAATGTTTTTTCAAGGGTCTCAGCTAAAAATTCGTTATATTGAGTTTTTCGTTATAACGAAGTTCGTAATATCGAAGTTTCACTGTAGTTCAATTTTATTATATCTGCTTGTATCTGTTTCGCTCCCTTTGGATTGAGTGCGTATGGAATATTTCTCTTTTAGATAACGATAGAATAGGTATGAGAGAGTGAAAGTACCAAGTATCAAAAATACTTGTATGATTACATATATAACAAACAGATATATCGGTATTCTTGTTATCTGTGCTTGGAATATGTGGGGAGCGTGACGCTGCTAGCATAAAGAAAAAAGAGCGAAATTTTGGTTTCTTTTTTGTTAAAATTTGCCACAGATGAAACTTACACCATTACTTTTTGTAAAAAGAATAAAAAATAGTAAGAAAACATCATCAACGCAAAGCGTATGGTCTGGAACATCTATATTTAATGGATATATCCATTTAAAAAAGAGGGACAACGGTTACTTCACTGAGTGGAACAGATAAAGAGAAAAAAGTTTCCACTACAATGAGAACCAGAGAAAGAGATGATACGCGATCTACTCAATCCAAAACGCATGAGCACATGTTTTGTTCTACTCTTTGTTGTATTTGTACCGATAATATCAAGTTCTTACTTATTTTATCTGTTTGTACAAGTAGAATGAATGGAACGCTGCAGGCCTTTAGTGCCAATGCCCCTTTGCTAGCCCTGTCCTGAGTGTTCAGATTCTTATTGAGTTTACTGTCCCATATGAGCACAAGGTGTTGCCACTATCAGAAAGTGAGGGATTTTGTATCTCCGAGTGAATAGCACCCGTTCCTTTGAACTCCGGTTTACCCTTAGTCCACAGTTATGGCACCATTTTTAATAAGTTTCAGCGCAGATTCCAAAAGCTCAGAGAGCTCAGAGTAATTAAGGATCCTTGCCGGTACTTATAAGTGCAACATCATCCGCATTTGCGACTGTTCTGCAACATTGAGGTTGAGTATTGTGGATTACCACGAACCGACACCTAAGAAATATTTGATACGCTCAACATAGATCCAATATGCCTAAAATTTAGGAGTTTGTTAATTACAGAGATGACCGCTGAATTAATCTCCATTTGTTTGCTTGAGACAATTGCAGATTCAGGTTTGACATTATTAAAAGCTCTAAAACTCCAGGCGGCAGTGTGTATTTCTTGTAGATTAGGAATTTTTCATACTGGCATGTTGAGCCTTGGATATAATTTCTCATATATACAACGTTTATTCTCTTAAAAGTTTTAAGTAGGAAGGAAGATATGCTTATCAGTCTAAAACCCTTGGCCTTAGTATAGCCTTGGCCTTATTCTATCTCGTTGGAATGTGCAACAGCTGCAGGCGGGCTCTGAAGATTGTTAAAAACTAGGGCGTTAATAGGTAGCTGTTCTTTTGTTCTTTTGTTTAAAAGAGTGGAAACTTTTCATTACCCATTGAACTTAATGTTTAGTAATCGGTAATATCAAATGTATTACCATTTGAGTTTTCCATTAAGTATGCTTCCATCAGTACCATTATTCGAGGATAAAATCTTACATAGTCGACTAGTTTCCGAAGAGTTTTCCACATCACTTCAGAATTTTCTACATGACTGCCTTTTGGCCTTACAAATCAGCTTTTGAAATTTGACAGATCCAAAAATGAGAGCTCAAGAACAAAAAGAGCATATATCTTCCAGTGTATTTACAACATATTGAACAGTATACAGTTTTGCTGCCTTTAAATTTGTTGATTTTTGCCATGTAACAAATGGTGGCATGTCATAAGGTCCATGGGCGCCGCCACCATTTTGCCAGTCCTGATACAACGATCCACCTAATATGACTTAAAATTAAGCCCCGGCTAATTTTTGAAGGGAAAGTTTCCTTGTCTCCGTTTTTCAAAATTGTTGGGGAAGTGCCATAACGTCCATGGACGTCCAATGGAAAGAGACATAAGACACTTTTTTTGTGTGTCATAATGTCTATGGACCTTTTGACCATGGACCCTATGACACGCAACCGTAACAAATCACTGTACAGCGCCTTCCAAGCCGACTATCACTATTCCTGAAATTATAATACATATTTTAATATAATTTTTTTGAATATCTTTCAGTATTTATCTGGTTTTGGATCTCATTTCTCCTCCGAAGATCCCAGATGTCCACAGGCTCTACCCGAAGGACAAAATAACCCACAAAAGTGCGCGTATGGTCTGTACGCTGAACAATTATCCGGTACAGCATTTACAGCTCCGCGTACAGAAAATGCACGCACTTGGTTTTATCGCATCAATCCTAGTGCCAAACATTTGCCATTCCAGGCGTTTGACCAAGGAGGTAAATACTTGAGTCACAATTGGGATGAGCAAAAACCAAATCCCAATCAGGTATGAAATATATCACAATGTATTTTTTACTCTTTCACTTGATAATATGAACTACATCCTTAACTCCTTCAGATGCGTTGGAAGCCATTTGATATCCCCACTTCTACAGCGGCTAAAGTGAATTTCGTTCAGGGCTTACATACAATATGTGGAGCTGGCGATGCTCGAGGACGCCACGGCTTAGCAGTTCATGTTTATCTTTGCAACGTTTCCATGGATGATGCAGCGTTCTACAATAGCGACGGTGACTTTTTAATTGGTATGTAAAGTAGAAAATTGATACTTGTATATTTATTACATCATAGTTCAGCTTATGTCATGATTGCCATAAAGACATCATTGTCATGGTACTTATGGTAATGATGCGGTAGTTGAGTTAAGTTGTGGAAATAGAGAGCGATTAAAGTGAAACGTTGTTTAAGTACATGATGGCAGCAAATGCTAATTATATAATTTCACAAATAGGATAATATTTAGGTTAATACACATGTACGTGAGGATAACAGTGTCGTTGCAGTGGTTATAATATTTATATTAAAATACATAGTTGTTCAAAAACTTCGCAGGGAAATCAAATTTAGTCATAGCATCTTATAGTCTTTGCCGGTTTTCAATGTCGAATGAAGCTTTATAGCCTTTAAAAAATATGTTAAGTTTCGATCTGGATTTCTATTTCGTACAAATATCGGTAACATAAAAAATGCTGTGCAAAGAGAGTAGGCAAGACATATTAGCTCTACCGTCAACTTTCATTGAAAAAGTACAATTCAAAGAATATTTAGGATTTTTAGAATTTATACGTATATTCACCAAGCCGTTCGCTAAAATTTGCATTGGCCTAGAAGTCAGTAAAACCAGCTATATGAAATCGATACCTGAAATAATTCTACAAAAGCGCTATGTTCAACTATACATCGCTTTTTATAATACAAAATCGTTTTGTTTGTTGTAATAACTCAAATACACACAGTATACACTTCGTGTGTAAATTTGCGTAAAAAATATAGGAGATACTAAACCGTTGACATATTTCAACGAATCTACTTGTTTATATGAGTTAATCGGTGATGAAAATGGAAGCCATGATGACCAAAATTCAAATGAACAGAGCACATTGTAAAAAAATCTTCGCATATTTGGGATGAAATACGACAGTCACGAGGCAAGTTCAATAATAGAAAAACCATGCAATAATCTTGCATCAGTTAAAACAAATAAATAACAAAATCTCTTAACCCATTCCAGACCGGTCTTTAATTTTAAAATTTTTAACCCGATTAAAATTTTCGGCTACATTTAAATCTGCTTATTACTTACTGTGAGTTAAAAAAAAAAATCGCCTGCGAAGCTTTCTTCTACTAACCACCTTCAAATAAAAACTATTTATGGAAATTGAAATGTACTTATTTTTAATTTTTATTGGTCAAAGCTATGCAAAGAAAATATTTCTAATGTAAAGCATAGCGGTTGAAAAAAAAACATAAAATATAACTGGACAACGATTATTTTCAAAATTTTAAAATTAAAAACTATAATAATTAAATATAATTTAAAAATTTAAGATTATAAAATTCATTAAAGTTTTATAAGTACTTAAAAGTTTATGATGCAGTCATTTTGGACATAAAAACAATTTTTAAATAAAAATAACATAAAACTTTAAATTAATTCGATTAATGAAATTTTCTTATATATAAATAGATATAACTTACTGAATTATATACAGTTATACAGTTTGAATTCAAAATCTTGTTAATAACATTTTACTGATAATATTTGTAAAGTTCGGATTTAAATTGCCTGTCGTGGGTAAGTGTTTGTATGTTTAAAGGGATTTGGTTCCAAAGAAGTATAGCATTAATGAAAAACAACTTTTTTCAGATAGACTTTTTTACGACTAAATTGTATTATTTGGTTTCCTCTGGTTGATCAAACCTTATAAACTGATAGAGCTATTGTGGAGTTTTGGTGTATATTATTCTGTGTAAACTTGTTAAAGTTCTTATTTTTAAAGGTTTTGAAATGAAACATTAAACATGATCATGGAAACATGATCACGCCCTGTTGGCCCATAAACATACTCGCAATATTATTAAATGTGACATTAAGTTTTGTTGACATTTCAACTGCAACTGGAAAATAGCTCACATCCGTAAGTAAAATTAGGGACCAAAAATGCATTTACTCACTCCAGTAAGGAAATAAAAAGTTGGGTTCGGTCATGAATCCTATTCAAAATATATGGGGCATACTTGTTCATAAAGTGTACTCCAATAACAGCTAATACAATAGCGTTGCAGAGTAATAGCCCGAAAAATCCTGATAAATAATATGATCGAAAGGCATTTTATAACTTATTGAAAATAAGGGAGGTCATACGCATTATTAAAAAGTGTTTTTACACCATCACCCTTAGGGATGAGTGTATATATCATTTGTGACGAAAAAAAGTGTAACGCATTAAACGCATTAATTTTAGGACGATTGAGCTATGTCCGTCTGTCTGGCTGGCTGGATGGCTGGTGGACAGGATAACTCGAGTAAACTTTAACGGATCGGTATGAAAATTTTCCAGTATTAATATTTTTCTAAACTAGCTTATGGAATTGAAAATGGGCTGAATAGCCCCACCCCTTCTGGTACCTTCCATACAAAATTACCTATTTTTTGATAATTAATATTATTTCATTACTGCCAAACAGACCATCGGAAGATTTTTAAATTTGGTCAGATTATTTATCTTGCAATAGTAGACAAACCTTATGAAAACCGAAACCGGAGGTAACCCTTCTGGTACCTCCCATACAAATGACCGAATTGACCCCCATAGTTTTACATACATACCTTTTTTGTAAGTAAACTGAATTCACTCAAATTTTGCGTATGATGTTCGCTTATCAAATTTGGACTCAGGAATGAATATGGACTATGGACTATTTTTGAAAAATTAATATTTCACCCATAACTTCCAAACAGACACTTGGGGGGTAATGAAAATTAGTCGATAAATTTATATTGTGATAGGAGGCAAAGCCCTAGAAAACTTAACTATATGACACACCCCTTCGGGTACCTCTCATACAAATGACCGAACTCAACCCCAAAGTCTTACATACATATCTTCTTTGTGAGTACACTGAATTCAGTTAAATTTTGGGTAAGTTGTACGGTTATAAAAATTTAACTCAGGAATGAATATCGACTATATCTGTTCACGCCTTCTGGCACCTCCCATACAAAATTACCTATTTTTGGAAAATTAATATTTCTACTATAACTTCCAAACAGTCACCTGGGGGACAATCAGATATGGTCAGTTAATTTATCTTGTCTGAAATAATTACTGAGCAGCTTTTAATTCACTGTTTTATGAGTGGTACCAGCGTATTGCGTCTTCTATCCTCCACTGGTACTATAAACCATTTTCTGCTAAGTCTTTTCACTCCCACGAAAATACATTGTCCATCTACATGGTGGCCTCTCTTGTATTTTCTTTTGCCCATTTTCGATTCAATTTTTACGACAATTCCTGGACAATTCCTCCAATAGTTAAATTTTTTTGGAACGATCCAAATATAACCACCTCGCGGCAGAAGCTATATCAGTCCACTTCTGCCTGTAGGGCGTTAATGGAGTCCTCCCTTATAATGCGATTCAACGGCAAATTTTCACACCATAAGAATACAATATTAATATTTTTTGGTAAGACAACAGGAGTGGAAAAAATGTTTCTGCCCGAAACGATACTTTTGTGCCGCACTGTTCATTTTTGTTTTTTTTTTCATTTTTCCTTAAAACCTAAAAATTATAAGTCAAAATAAGTCACACTTTTATGTTAAATTCGCAGTTTCTTAACTTACCTCCACATCCATCCATCAACATTACCACTTTTTATTAACTTTAAGCTGTGCCCCATCGGACGGTTATAATTACCCTCTTTTGGTATCAGTCCCCAATTTTGAAGGACTGGAATCTTCTAGCTCTAGCCCATCCATTATGCATTGGATCACAACCAATATCTCAATCGTCTTAAAAAGTCCTGAAACGAATTTGGTCTTAAGATACCTGGGTCTATCACGTCTCTTTTAATGCGGTATTCTTTTTCTAGAATAAAATGATAAATTCCATCATCCCTAAGGGTGACCAAAATTAAGATTATTTTTGAGATCGGACACTCAGATTAAACTGCAGTTCAAGTTTTCATATGAATATCGACGGCATCCTACTCATTTCAGAGTGAGATCACAGCCTATTTCAAGATGAGATTCCAACTGTATCTTAGTGATTTCCCAACTCTAGTGTGGTGATCATAAATTAAGCTTAATTTTGCTATCAGACTTTTAGTTAGGATACATATAACTGCATTTAAGTTTTCATATAAATATCGTGAGATCCCAACTATATCTTAGGGATTTCATTACTATTATAAGGTGATCACAAGCCTTTGCAATTACAAGTTACACATTGACAACAATGCACATTGATAGAAGGCCAATGAGTGAAATAAGCTTTTACTTCCGGGCGAAAAGATATAAAAACTTGATCGTCTAGGTAGCAATCGCACATCTGCGTACACGCAAAAGTTCGCTGAACAGGCTATTAGTTGTTGTCCCCCAGCGACAAAAAGGACTGCGCAAACATTTGATCACAATTCAAGTTATCTCTTACGTTGGATCTTAAATAAAAATTTACGTTTTTTTTAATTTTTGCATTTAATTTTTTAATACTTCCCCTTTCTTATTTCCCATATTCTTTAGTTCCTCAAGAGGGCACTTTGGACATAACCACCGAATTTGGTAAAATAAAAGTGGCACCCAATGAAATTTGTGTAATACCTCAAGGCATCCGGTATTCCGTCAATGTTTCCGGACCCACAAGGTATTCTCAGTCAAGTTATTTTGTTTACTTACTTACATTTATATCGTATTATATTGTAGAGGTTATATATTGGAAGTATATGATAATCATTTCCATTTACCGGATTTGGGACCAATTGGTGCTAATGGTTTAGCTAATCCTAGAGATTTCCAAACACCTGTCGCATGGTATGAAAATAGAGAGGTTAAAGGTAATACAGGTTAAGAAAAAATGACATCGCAAATTTTTAAACTAATAATTGTATTTTGTAGATTTCTCGGTTATTTCGAAATTTCAGGGCCATCTGTTTGTGGCCAAACAAAATCATTCATGTTTCGATGTCGTCGCCTGGCATGGCAACTATGTACCCTACAAATATAATTTGGCCAATTTCAATGTCATCAACTCGGTTAGTTTTGACCATTGTGACCCCAGCATTTTTACGGTGTTGACTTGTCCCAGTTCTAGATATGGTACAGCCATAGCTGATTTTGTTATTTTCCCTCCGAGGTGGTCAGTGCAGGAGCATACATTCAGGCCCCCATACTATCACCGTAAGTAAATAAATTACAGCACAAATACAACTCAATAAATTTTTGACAGAAATTATAACAACAATTCTATACCTTTTAAAAATTTCATAACTGATTTTTCTTTATATCGAGTTACTTCCCCCTATTTATATGTATGTTTTTTTGTCCATAGGTAATTGTATGAGTGAATTTATGGGCTTAATATTGGGTCGCTATGAAGCCAAAGAGGAAGGTTTCATGCCTGGTGGTGCCACCCTGCATTCCATGATGACACCCCATGGTCCAGACAATAAATGCTTTGAATGTGCTTCAAATGCCAAATTGGCACCAGAACGTGTGGCTGAAGGAACTCAGGTTAATAGAAAATATTACATAATTAAAATATATAAAAATCTACTTATAACATATTATCGTTTTAGGCTTTCATGTTCGAATCATCTCTAAGTATGGCCGTTACGAAGTGGGGCGAAGATACTTGTCAGAAATTGGATGCCAAATACTATGAATGCTGGCAGGCATTGAAAAATAATTTTAAATTGAATTAGAGTTTAATATTTACTAGAGATGTTAAATGGCAATACTTTTGAATACTCTTAGCTACTCAATACGTTTTAAAATAAATACTCAATACTACTCGATACTTAAATAAATAATGTTAAATTTTTGTAAACAATTTTTTTGTATGTTTTACTTGAAATTTATCTTAAAGTTTATGGGGGTACCGAAAGAAATCTCAAAGAAATCATAATTTCTAATGCGTGCGGTAAATCTCCTGTAAATACAAAATATTAAATATAAAATATTCTCAATAGGGTATGGGAGATGCTGGTAGGAACACAACGTGTCCGATTTTAATTCGAAAATCAAAGTTCAATAAACTTTTACCTTCTGCACAATTTTTCTGAATTCGGTGTACTTACAAAAAAGATATACATGTAGAACTATGTGGGTGATTTCAGTAATTTTTATGAGCGGTTTCTCTACGGTTTTGCCTACTAATTATTACAAGATTATTTAACTGACAAAATTCAAATATACTGCAGTTCGAATGTTATGGGGGAAATAATAATTTTCCGAAAAAATAGTTAGTTCATATTCATTCTAGAGTCAAATTTAAATAAGGTTATATTTTGTTTAAAAGGATTTGATTTTCAGGATTTGTCTACAATTACAAGATTATAAAATTTACCAAGCTAAAATATCCTCCCCTTGTCCGTTTGGAAGTTCTGGAAGAAATATTAGTTTTTCAAAAATAGGACATTTTTTATGGGAGGTACCAGAAGGGGTCAACCGATATAGCCTATATTCATTCCTCAGTAAAATTTTCATAAGCGTACATCCTACGCAAAATTTGACTGAATGCAGTGTACTTACAAAAAAGATATGTATGTAAAACTATGAGGGTCAGCTCGGTCATTAGTATGTGAGGTACTAGAAGGGGTGTGTCATAGGTTTTGGTTTTCTTAGGGTTTTTCTACTATTACAAGATACAAGATAAGTAAACTGAACAAATTCAAATATTCTCCAGTTGACCGTTTGGAAGTATGGAGTTTTCCAAAAATAGGTAATTTTGTATGGGATGTACCAAACGGGGTGGGGCTATTCTGCCCATTACATCGTTTTGAATAATATTAATAGTTGTAAATTTCCATAGCGATCAGTTAAGGTTTACTCAAGTTATCCTGCTCACCAGCCAGACAGACGGACATAGCTCAATCGTCTTAGAAAGTCCTAAAACGAATTTAGTCTTAAGATACTTGGAGTCTAACTCGTCTACTTTAATGCGTTACAATTTTTCTTGTATCAAATGATATATACCCTTATCCCTAAGGGTAATGGTATAAATATCAAAAAGTATATTTATGTCACATCACATTACGTCACTTCACAATTCACAATAAATGTAAAAAAATTTAAAAAGTAAAATATAATAAACAAGGTTTTAGAAAAAAAAAAGTCCGACTTAATTCGAACTGCTTTGCGTTTTGTTAAAAAAATTAAATTATATTTTTGTCACGTCACCCTATTTAGTTGCTAATTTTTTAAATTTATTCAAATAAATATAAAGCTTCCACCTTTCTACACAAAAAGTTGCAAAAGTAAACAAAAATAAGTTGTTCAATGTTTTTCATCTAATTGCAACCTACGACTGTCACATATGTGACCATGGAATTGCCCATATGTATCAACGTAAAGCTCTACACGCGCACAATTTTTTTCCAGTAAAATATATTAAACGCAACACTTAACATAATTTTATTATTCAATGCAGCTGTCAAATTAAACATAAACAGGATAATATTGCATTTCCTCAATTGCCTTTTTAATGGATTTTAAAGCAAGCAACTTACATGACATAACATGTTAATGAAGCGTAAAAAACCAAGTTAACCAACCGATGAGATTGACAGTTTACAATGTGGTGGGTAGTACGAATATACATACAATTAAAAGTACTAGTACTTTCACACCGAAGGACGTCACATGCCAGTAATTAATATTTTTGTGTAAAGAGTTGAAAAGATTTCAACATCCTATTAATATTATAAATGTGAATGTCTGTCTGTTTGTTTGTTTGTTTGTTTGTTTGTTTGTATGTTTGTTGCTCAATCACGCCTAAACGGCTGAACCGATTTCAATGAAATTTGGAAGACAGTTAGTGTACTATATGGAAGTTACTATAGGCTATATATTTTGTAATTTTTTACCCTATGGGCGGAGTGGGCGTGGCAAAACTTTTTTTTAGAGCTAGGGAGATAAAATTTGATACCCAGATAGTACTCGACAACACGAATATGAATATGCTGACGAAATTTAAATTTTGGACCCAATGGGCGGAGTGGGCGTGGCAAAACATTTTTTAGACCTAGAGAGATAAAATTTGATACCCAGATAGTACTCGACAACGCGAATATGAAGATTCAGACGAAATTTTATTTTTGGATCCGATGGGCATAGTGGGCGTGGCAAAACATATTTTTAGACCTAGAGAGATAAAATTTGATACACGACAACACGAATATGAATATGCTGACGAAATTGTTATTTTGGACCAGTTGGCGGAATGGGCGTGGCAAAACTTTTTTTTAGAGCTAGAGAGATACATGATAGTGCTCGACAACACGAATATGAATTTGCTGACGAAATTTTAATTTTTGACCCAATGGGCGTAGCAAAACTTTTTTCGAGCTGGGGAGATAAAATTTGATACACAGATAGTACTCGACAACACGAATATGAATATCCAGACGGAATTTAAATTTTGGACCCAATGGGCGGAGTGGGCGTGGCAAAACATTTTTTAGAGCTAGAGATATAAAATTTGATGCACAGATAGTACTCGACAACGCGAGTATGAAGATACAGACGAAATTTTATTTTTGGACATAGTGGGCGTGGCAAAATATATTTTTAGACCTAGAGAGATAAAATTTGATACACATATAGTACTCGGCAACATAAATATGAATATCCAGACGGAATTTAAATTTTGGACCCAATGGGCGCAGTGGGCGTGGCAAAACTTTTTTCGAGCTAGGGAGATAAAATTTGATACACAGATAGTACTCGACAACAAGAATATGAATATGCAGACGAAATTTTATTTTTTGACCTAATTGGCGGAGTGGGCGTGGCAAAACTTTTATTAGAGCTAGAGAAATAAAATTTGATACCCAGATAGTACTCCACAACATAAATATGAATATGCAGACGAAATTTTAATTTTTGACCCAATGGACGCAGTGGTCGTGACAAAGCTCTTTTAGAGCTAGAGAGATAAAATTTGATACGACAACACGAATATGAATATGCAGAGGAAATTTTAATTTTTGACCCAATGGGCGGAGTGGGCGTGGCAAAACTTTTTTTGAGAGCTAGAGAAATAAAATTTTATACACAGATAGTACTCGACAACACAAATTAGAATATGCAGATAAAATCTTCATTTTTGAGACAATGGGCGGAGTAGGCGTGACAATACTTTTTTTAGACCTAGAGAGATAAAATTTGATACCCAGATAGTACTCGACAACATGAATATGAATATGCAGACGAAATTTTAGTTTTGGACCCTATAGGCATATTGGTTATGGCAAAACTTTATGATATATGCAATATACAATGCAATACATACATGCAAACAAAATTTTAATTTCGATCAATGGGCAGATTTGCCGTAGCCAAGTTTTTATTTTTAATCAGTGGGTGGAGGGTGTGGAGGGCGACTGTATTTAACTTTAAAAATATAACATTTGATACACACATAGTACTTGGCATTACAATTACAAAATAATAAATGTCGATAAATGCAACACAATAAATAAACAAAACTATGCGCAACAATTACAAAAATAAAATCAGTGGGCGGAGGGGGCATGCCCTAGCAAAATAAAATTTTGTACACAGATAGTATTCGGCACTACAATTACAATATTGCATACGACAATTTTAATATTTTTATCCTAGAGACACAATAAAACGTTATTGATTGAACTGGTTTGGGAGTTACTTGGGGTAACGAATTGTTTACAGAGGGCATAAGCTCAACGCTTAAAATTATCCCATTAAGAAAACAAGCCAACCATATTATTATCGAGTTAAGAAAATGTTGCCAAAGTATGTTTTAAATTGGCATATGCGCAGCTTTTATAACTGTGAGCCAATTTGAATTGATATACGTGTATTATATTAAGTTAATTTTGTAATATTAGTCAATCATGCAATAGCGAAGCATTGCCGGGTCCACTAGTACGTAATAAATCCCTGTTTCTGTAATTTTATAAGTAATGAAAATTTTTATCTCGTTTGTCCAGTCTTTTTTTATTGTCATCGTTTAAAAAGTAAAAAGACTTTTGGCTTTTTCAAAAAAGGATAAGCTAGGATTCCAATTCAAGCATTTTTTTAATGTATGATCAAACCAGAATACAGTGGCGGCGTTTACATGTTTTATCGTCATTTTCATGCAACCGAAAGTTGCTTTAAGCCTACCGTGCATAGTTGTCCATGCGAGAAGCATGAAAATTCTATATTTATCCCGCAAACTTCTAACGATTGGCCTTGCGATTTGTTTACGGTCATCGCAAGGCCAGGCGCACGGGTTGTAGTCGCTTAAAATCGAACGGCAAGTCCGTTGAAATAATTGGGATTCGTGGAATCATAACATCTCCTCCTTTATATTTTCCTTTGATAGACGTTATATTGATGTAATTATTAATTAATTTGTTCACAGCCAATCTCGTTCCATTACATAATCGACATTGATTAATGTTACGCAACATGATGATAACTGAAAAAATTTTCAATTGTAAGTTGTGAGGTGTTAAGCCAGGCAATTCCAGTGAATTCAGAAATTCTGTTGGATAGTTAACTACGTGATCCTGATTGATAACTGTATCGACAGATTTGAAGGAAAACAACTGTCACGGAATGAAATTTTTAATGATAGGGTTGAGGTCATTGTTTTTCGCCGTTAATATTGCTCTTTCGTACAACCATTATCAATTCCTCGTACTCTCTCAGACACAGCAGTTGTGCCGGAGATAACTGAAATATGGAACACAGCCGATAAGAATCATAAAAAGGCAACAGAAATGCAAAAACACTTTTATGACCTAAGATAGCGCA
The DNA here is from genome assembly GCA_964034835.1 of Muscina levida. Classification (NCBI taxonomy): domain Eukaryota; kingdom Metazoa; phylum Arthropoda; class Insecta; order Diptera; family Muscidae; genus Muscina; species Muscina levida. Next base: position 85,948,670 of record OZ035881.1, on the reverse strand, counting down.
CACAGCCCAAGAAGATGTCTTCCAAATGGGATTTGTCTAAACCTCCAGCGCGATGGAATCGCCCACCAGAAGCCTCGCCAAGGATACTGGCCAATGAACAAATAAGGACACCAAACAATAACGCAGAAATCGTAGTGGATACGAAGGATCTACCAGCCCTGATTGAAAGGCTACTAGAAGAACCAACTAGGCCGCCATCCCCTACCATATTCAATGGACCATCCACCTCACGAGCAGCAGCACAACAGCAAGCAACGAGAGCTACGTTGCACTTCGTGGGAAAGAAGGAGTCTGGCAGGACTTCACCAAAAATGGGTCGTCGAGTGACAATAAATAGGGACCGACCGACACCCTCAGCAGGAAACCCCAGAGGAAGGCAGGAGGAACCAGCCGCAACTCGTCCGTTCCCTGTAAGTATTGCAACAGGATCTCGTGTATAGCGGCCACAGGTTGAAAACCGTGCTGGTAAAAAGGCCGAAAGAGCAGAAAATGCCGCAAGAAATCCTCCAAAGAATTCCCCTGACGAATTGCATCAATCGTTGTCCCGACCGCGCATCCGTCGGCCCGAGACGTGTACAACGGCAACAATTTGTCATTGTAAGGGAAGGAAGACCCCCGATACGGATCAGAGAATGACAAAATGTATAATAAGAGTACTGTCGAAGTATTAATGTCCAAACATGTACATGTGTAAAGAGTGAAAGATCAAACCATGCCCATACCCGCACACACTCGTACATTGGTATACCCAAGTACACGAGAACCCAGCACATGTTGTTACAAGTGTTGGTTGTGTTGGGTGCTATAGTTATACATGTTATACATATAGTTATACATGTCAAATATCTATTTCGTTCCGTAGAGTATGGGAATGTACAGGAGTACTCATGTCACCCGTAGTGCTTAGAAGTGTTGACGAATGTAAGAACGATCAAACACGATGATCTATGATGATCATTATCGTAGATAAAAAACTTCATAATTAAGTTGAGTCTGTTTCGGCTTCTGACCTCGTGTGCGTCGAGTGTATTTTGTGTATACTTGTGTATGAGAAACAAAAGTAAGTGTAGGTAGAGGTAACGTTCGTTATAAATGGTGTGCAAACATGTCTTTTTCAACGCAAGTAAGAGTTTGTAAGTATTCTCTGTGTGTTGGGTATAGTTCCACACAAGTATACAAATTATGGGTATGTACTTAAGTATATATTAATGCCGAGTACTTATTGTCATTCTCTGATACGGATAAGCAGTATGATATTTTCGTTTTTAGCAAGCTATACTATAGCCGGATAATTCTGTTATCTTGCGTTGTCAATCACTCTAACAAAAAAAAAATATAAAACTATAAGGGCTGAGCTTATTTTAAGAAGTAAACTGTATTCCAATCATGAATACGTGCGGGTCAGCTGACCATAACTCGCCCATCTATTAAAAGACTCCCCGAAGTAGGGGGGATGTAATGTGACGAAATAAATAAAATATTACTGCCTTTAATTACATATTTTTCTTATAATATGTAATTCTTATATGTACTTGATTGATTTGACGGAATTGCAGTATTGTACATTGATGTGAGCGTCAAAATCTTTAGACAATATTGGTGAGTAAGTGGCAATCCAACGATCTATGGGGCAATCTACATATACATCTTTGGGTATCTTTTGGAACATTTACCGTCGATCATTCAGTAAGAAGCGGTATTGAAATCGCTATGTTCATGGATAACATTCTTAGTTACTACTGCATGCAATTTTGGATCGACTTCATCTTACCTAATTTTATCAACCATATCGAAATGTGCGCATAAGGCAGACCACGCTTTTGTCATTCAACAGAGTACATCCAGCAACGGACTTGTATATACACGTTGATTTTTAAGAAAATCCATAAGAGAATTCAATTTTTGTTTAAAAACTCTGGCAATGATGTCATACCTAACGACTGATATTTGGCTGGGTAAGAGTTCCTTCTTATTTTCAATCCATTGAGGTTTACATGTCAATGTTATGAACAGGTCTGGGCGGCCATATTGTCTAACATACGACATTGCATCTTGCGCGAACCCGTGCATAGGGCGCGGGCTTCCAATGTAAGCTGCCGGCAAAATTATAATTCTGTCAGCATTAAAAGCGGAGCAGATTGAAGTTGATGTTGGTTTAAGCGGATGTATGTCACTATAACATATGTACATATCGACCACGACCTGATGGAAAAGACGGCGATACATCAGAATGTGATTCATTTCACCTTCCCGGATCATAAGTCTGCATGAATACACATTCATAGCACTTACTTTTTTATTGGTTTCAACGGCTGCAATCATAATCGGTTGTTTTATAATTGTTATAACCGGCTTCTTATATTCTTTCGGGCATAACACAATTACCTGTTGCATGATAACCCATTTTAATGTTGAAGTGGTATCCACCTTCACATTGCCAGAAAATTAATGTGTGTTTCCGGTTTTAAATTATTATCTCGACGATGAAGCACAATATTTCTAGATATCTTCTACAATAACAACAGCCACTTCATCAATCGTAGGTGAATTAAATTTCCTTGCGTGCTCACCGGCAGTCGTTTTATCAGCCCTTATGACAATATTATGGCTGTCAGACGGCATTCGATATAATGCAATTTTTAAAATTTTAATTAATTCATTGTTCTGAAGCAGAAAAGTTTGCAATCGTTTGACAATAGCTCGCTTCATTGTTGGATTGTGAGCACAACACTGATCAATTTCTGCATCGTAATTGCCCACGAAATAAATTTGTAAAAATTGATAGTTCGCACCTGGTAGTGGCAAAAGCCCTCCAAGTAACTGATATATTTGTCCTTGGATCTGCAATGGTGTGCTCAAAAAATTTTTGTTTGAAACAATGATAAATGGAATGTTGTAACTATTACCATGAAAGTGGGCATAAAATTGCCCTGCACAATATGCGTTGCACCAAAGGACGTTATTTGAAACCACTTATTGTATTTTTGAATATTGGTCAAGAAATGGATAGAATCACTACTCGTTCCAGAGATTAATGATCGTAATGGATCTGGTGATGAAACCAATTGTGACAATTTTACTTTTTCACAGGTACGGACAAGCGACTGACATTTCTCCAATTTTTACTGATTTGTCAGCACTGTAATCGATTTTTGGATCGTAACGGAATGCTACTCGTTCCACATTTACAGGAGTTCTGCGTCGGCGCAATCGCTTATGTCATTGTGTCGCGCTCGCTGTTGTTCCGTTTGACGTGTACGAACTCGTTGCATTCTAGATCTATTTACTTCTCGTTCATTTTCTTTTATTCTCAAACGCAATTTAGACCAGAGTTCCAAGCCAAGGCAAAATAATCGGCGGCGGCAGTTAAGATTTTTTTTGGCCTATCGCGATGGCTGTTCAGGATTTTATGCGGCGGCGGCTGAACTTTCGGCTCAATTTTATTGAATTCGGGGTTTTCCATTTAATATAAGTTCTTCTAGTAATTAAAATATCAATTTACTGCATCCTCCAACCACAATTTTGGCAGAATCTTTGGTTGCGTCCTGCTTTTTGAAAAGTTCTTGACAGGTCCTTAGGCAGGTCCATCTGCTCCTCATCATCGCTGGATTCTTCTAAGTTGTTTGCAAAATAACTGCTCAAACTTTTTGGAGTCATTTAAATTTTTTTTGTCGCGTTCGCTGTGGAATTTGACACTTTTCGTTTCAACGTATTAAACTCGAATGACGATATGTTTTATTAACAATTCGCTTATTGCTTAATAGAATACAAATTGATTGTATCTAAACGTACATAATATAGGACTTATTAGAGTTACTTTTTATTTGCAAAATCTGCCGCCCACAAATATATAACAGCGGCTGAAGATAATTTGCAGCTGTCATACCAAGCCGATGGGAGCCGTATAGAACGGCTACGGCTAAGTAAAAGCGAGCGGCTTCGGCGCGCTGCCTGCTACCAGATACGACTATTAGCATTATCTGTCGGTCGTTGGTCGTTAGTACCAAACAAATTAACCACAGTGTCAAACGTTTAAATCGACGATTTTATCCCCGATTATTACTGATGCTAAACGTAGAAAAATTTCACAAGAAAATTTGATGTTTCAGCCTCAATTGACAAACAGATACCTTTTGTTCTTTCTAGGCTCACAATTGCAATACAATCAAACATAATTTGAAGTGAAACAAAATCTTTGGATAAATAAATAGCATCGTTGATAGATATGTATGAACGTTCAAAACCGTTACTCTTTAACTAAGCTGAAAAAAAAATTAGAAGCGTCATTTCGCATATCGTGGTTATCGGCAATGAATGTGACACCATTTCTGAATTAAGGACATCAGGAGTTTTGTTTGGCAATAAAACAAAAATAGTAAGTTTGACAATGTAACACTGCCACACGTAGAGTTGAAACATGCACGCAATCATTTCATGGTGCTCTTTTTGCCGATTTGCAAAAAACGTTGAACGTTTGTGTTAATTGCATGAACATAAACCATTAAGGGTCCCGAACTATCGGTGTCATACCAATATTAATTGACGAAGGGGGAGTTCTCTCCGTTCGTACATATACTGGTTTTATTGACATTAGCTTCCTGAGTATTATCGTCTTGGTCATATAAAATTGGAATGTTAACATTATTGACGTTGTTGTTATCGGACAAAAAAGACGCGACTTTTAAGGTTCCCGGCAAGGAATTAGATTTTGGTGTAGCTCCGGTTGAACTAGGCATCGAGGGGGCAGTTAGAATTTCGTTTCCCATTGATTTATTATTTCTACTGGCACTTCCGCTCTTAGTACTATCACTACTGCGTTTACCTTTATCATTTCGGTCGCTTCTCCTCGTCGTGGGTCACCAGGACTCCCCTCCATACGAAAACCTTACCACTCACCACAAGTGTTTGTTTCACAACCCTCGTAAGCAAAAATCTTTGTACAGCAACAGCAATCGTTGACAAGAGGGACAACAACAATAATTGAAGACGCTGCCGTTAGTCCCGAACAAATGTCAAAGAGTGAATGAGACAACTATAGACACCAAAAAATTGGCGTCACTATTCTCCTTCAAGTCCCGTTGGCAACAAAAGTAATACTACGACGTAGTGCTATGTAAGGGACTTTCTTTTTTCACATAAGGTTTTCGAGATTTTATTAATTGCACTAGTAAATTTGTCCAATGCGGGAGCTCTGTTTAAAGTTTTTCTTTTAGTTTCTGTTTCTTTTATCTTTTTTTAAGCACAATAAATTTTTCTGTTATCTCTTCTTTCCCTTACTCATCAAGAGTTTAAGGTTTCATATTTTCAATTTCACTGTTTTCCTCTTAAAGTCCGTGATATTTCCACAAGATCACAAGAGGATCTGACCTGAATATGTTAGGTTAAGTGGCGACAGAGCAAAAGGTTGAACATGAAGACGTAGAGTTATTCGCGACGTTGTTCTTTGCTAACGCTAGAAACAGGGCAGGGCGGATAGCTATTTCGATAGTTGCCACATATAAAAACTTATATCTTTTATGCCAACTTTCAGAGGCAAAATTTTTATACCATCACCCTTAGGGATGAGGGTATATGTATATGATTTGATACGAGAAAAAGTGTAACGCATTAAAGGAGACGAGTTAAACCCCAAGTATCTTAAGGCCAAATTCGTTTCAGGACTTTTTAAGACGATTGAAGTTTGTCCGTCTGTCTGGCTGGTGAGCAAAATAACTCGATAAACCTTAACTGCTCGGTATGCAAATTTACCAGTATTAATATTTTTAAAAACGAACTAACGGGATTGTAAATGAACAGAATAGCCCCACCGCTTTTGGTACCTGCCATACAAAATTACAAATTTTTTAATAATTAATATTTCTTTCATAACTTCCAAACGGACGACCGGAGAATATTTGGTCAGTTTATTACCTTGCAAAAGCAAACCCTAAGAAAACCAAAACCATTGGCACACCCTTTCTGGTACCTCCCATACAAATGACCGAATTGACCCTTATACATAGTTTTACATACATATCTTTTTGGGAAGTACACTGAATTATGACAATTAGACTCAGGAATGAAAACCAATTCTGGTACCTCCCATATAAATAATCGATATTGTCCCTTTTACATTCATATAATTTTTGTATGTACACTGAATTCAGCCAAATTTTGGCCAATGTATCACTTTTAGTGCTAAATTTCTCCATCTTATGAAAAAAATCTGCTTTCATGTCTTTATACTTGCAAGACCTGCATAATAAAAACTGTCACGCTAGTGCCAAGGCACTTATTGCTCGTCTTTGTGACAAAATTTGGCTAGTCAATGCCAAAGATGAATGTAGCAGGACATATTGCTTTCATTACAAGCCTAAGTTAATAACTCAAATTATGGGCAATTTGCCCGCTGATAGGGTGAGGAGTGGACTTTTGTGGCCTTATGAGCGTAACACTAAAGATACGTTTCCGTCCTCCAGCAAAAATGTATATTGCAGTGCTCGTATACTCGGCTGTTCATATTGAATTGGTTGGATTCGTGTGGAGGCGTCCCCTCCAAACTTTACGCAGACAATGCAACTAATTTCAGAGGCGCCAACACCGAATTGAGCCAGTGGAGACGAAAGATAGGCGGTCAGGGGAATATTCGCATCTCACACTTCAGAAAGAGGGATGGAATTCATCTTGATTCTATCCAGAGCTCCACATTTCGGCGGTCTGTGGGAGGCTGCCGTCAAGTCTGCTATTCAGACGGATAGGAGCGACTCTGTTGACGGCGGAAGAGCTGCAAACGATGCTGGCCGAAGTAGAGGCGTCGATGAACAGCCGACCAATTGAACTACTCAGCAGCAATCCTAACGACGGATAGCTTCTCACCCCCGCACATAGGGAGGCTTAAGGCACGATGCTGCCAGAATCACGGCCAAAAGGACAGTCAAGCTGCCTCGTTGGAGGAAATGACAACATATTTGCGCACTTAAGCGGGCATTTTTGCGCATATGGGTGAGGGACTACGGCCGAGGCCTGCAGAAGAGAACGAAGTGGTCCGAAGTACGGCCAGATTGAACAACCGTCCCCCTTTATTGGATGACGGGCCGAATCGTAGCCGTAGTGTCAGAGATTTAAAAACTAGCGTTGTTGCCGGATAATTGAAGACGGTATCAAATAGTGTTCTTATTAAATGTTAAATCTTTCCACATGAAAAAAGGTTGCAGGGCAGCAACTTGCTGCATGCGTACCGATATGCATCCTTTTTTACAGATGCTTAGGAAATGTATTCTGTTACTAAAATTTAAAAAAAGATATGTTTATTGTAATTAAACACGATATTTGATACAAACTCAATTTAGTCCTAACTAGAGTTAGGCTCTATGGTTTGTGACACCAAAAATAATGTCACCGAATAATATGGAGCTAGTGATTATTCAAACATGACCATAAGGGCGTTTCACCAAACGCGTTTTTTGCGATTTTTGCAACTCTTGAAGCGGAATATTAAGGCTTGTGAATTTAAAGAATTTCGAAAATTTTTTTTGGATTTTTTGAAGATGGGTATGGGGTCGCTGAAATAGATTTTATCAAAAAAATGAGGTTATGGAGAAAAAAAATTTATATTATTTTTTTCTGGTGCTTTTTGTCCATACAACTAAACAATTCTCTTAGCAGGGATCTAATCCCACGACAAAAAATTATTGGTGTGAAAAATTATTATATTATGGACCACTTTGATAGTCTTAAAAGTTAAAAATTATTTTTCCTAGATTTCAAACCTCGATAACTTGAAAAGTTGTCAACATTTTTTCAAGATGTAAAATGCGTTGGAAAGGTCTTTAAATTTCCTTTCATTCGGTACATAGATTTATGTTTACTTTTTGGAAAAATATAAGAAAAAAATTAAAGTTTGAGAAATTTTTTTTTATTTATCAAATTTTATGAAAATTAAAAGAATTTCATTATGTTTCGTTCTTGGTTAAGTAAAAAAAAAACTTCTAAAATACATTGCTTTAATAAAAATATCAAAAATATCATCAATATATTTGTATTCCCATACAAAATCAAAAGATATTAAATTAACAAAATCAACATATTTAATAAACAAATTAAAATTAAAAAGTAAATTTGTATCTAAAATTACAATACATTAACCACTAAATGTGGAACAACTGTGGAAGTATTTTCAAATTGGTTTCTTAAGAGCTTTTTCAATAACATTTTTGTTAACATTAGCTATAATTTTTTGATTGTTATCAACTCTAATCAATAAGTTTTGAAAATCATCCTCTTTCTGATAAATCATTCACAACACATAGTTTTTGGGAGTGCCACATAATCCCCAAAATCAAAATCCCCAGCCAAAAAAAAAATCCCCAAGCACAAAATCCCCAAACACATAATCCCCACACTTTTTTGGCGACAGTGTCGCAAAATCCCCAAACACAAAATCCCCAAATACAAAATCCCCACCATACATTTTGGTGTGTTTCGGTTTCTTTTATCGACCATTTTCCGCTCACTCAAAACTCAATGGAAGCTTATAGATTTAAAACCATTGTAGGAAAAAAATGCGTTTGTGAAATTATTAAAGAGTTGGGGAAAGAATTTTTAGAAATAAAAAAAACATAGCCAGAATATACTCAGGCATAGGTATAAGAAAAAATAAAAAAACATGTGGACCGTCTCAAGAAAATTAAAAAAGTTCTTGAATCTCGAGCTGATTTGGAAAAATTAACTTATTTCGCATCCATATTGCATAATATTTCACTTTGCAATTAATATCTTTATGTATGAAATGTTGTAAATGTATTTTGTGTAAACCATTAATATTGTTATTTTTCATTTATTATTAATGCAAGTGTCCTCAATGAATTTTGTATATATTTCAGTTTTTGTAAATATTTAATTTTCATTTTCATTATAATACAAAAATTTCTGTTTTTTAATTATGGTTGTCAGATCTAATAAAAAATCATCCCTGAAGATACTGAAAAGAATCCCAGCGAAACGTCGGATGCATAAATGTTAAAAATAATCTTTTAATTTGACATCAAAATGACTTGAAAGTCCGATACCAATTAATTTTTTAAAAAGACATTTCATTTCAACGACTACATTTGTGAATTTATAATTTAAATTTTTTGAATTTTTATTTCAAAAATAATTTCAAACATAAAATTCTCAATTTCTGTGTGATAACCATTCAAATTATGTTTAAAATTGCGGCGATTTGTAACATAATTTGAATGGTTATCATACAGAATTTGGGGATTTTGTGTTTGGGGATTTTGTATTTGGGGATTTTGTGTTTGGGGATTTTGATTTGGGGATTTTGTTTTGGGGATTTTGTGTTTGGGGATTTTGGTTTTGGGGATTTTGATTTTGGGGATAACGTGGTACACCCATAGTTTTTCTAGCTTTTTCTTTGAAGAAACAAAATCATCATCATTTTCCCATAAAAGTGTATCTTTCGAAAAAAGGAAGTGGGCAACTTTAATTCATCAAAAACCCTTTTACTGTTTGAGGTTACAAAATTATGCATTATGAATTTTGTTACATTTTAAAAAGGGCCTATTTCAAATATTTTAAAATTCAAATAGTGTGAATTTAAAAATAAAAAATATCTTTTTTTGTCTATTTTTTGTCTATTTTTTATTTTTTGCAACATTTTTCACAAGTAAGATATAAACTTATATATACCAAAATAAAGGTATCTAAATTATCTTTCTAACGCATTTTACATCTTGAAAAAATTTTGAAAACTTTTCAAGTTATCGAGGTTTAAAATCTAGGAAAAATAATTTATCACTTTTAAGACTATCAAAGTGGTCCATAATATAATAATTTTTCACACCTATAATTTTTTTGTCGTGGGATCGGATCCCTGCTAAGAGAATTGTTTAGTTGTATGAACAAAAAGCACCAGAAAAAAATAATATAAAATTTTTTTCTCCATAACCTCATTTTTTTGATAAAATCAATTTCAGCGACCCCATACCCATCTTCAAAAAATTTCGAAATTCTTTTAGATCACAAGCTGTAATATTCCGCTTCAAGAGTTACAAAATTTTTTTAGTGAAACGCCCTAATGTCCATGTCAAAATAAAATAATAAATATTAAAGTATTTTTATCGGAAACCATCCCTCAGCCTAAATAACATTGACAGTTAATGTAACATATTAAACAGAATACTTAAATTATTTTTTAGAAAAAACATAATCTCTTTAATAAAAAAAAAAACAAAATGAAGCGTAGTAGTTGAAATTATTAATTTAGTTTAGATACATTTTTATTCCATATACATTTCTTATGAATTGTGAATACATGATTTTTTTTTAAATATAGATAAAAGTCACAAAAGACCAAAGAAATGAAAAATTTATTTTTCTATTAAATTTAAATATATTATATTGAAATAAAAAGTATATAATTATTAAAATAAAATGTTTATGAAATACCAGGTTGAAAATAATGTTTTAAGTTTGCACTATCTCTTCATGAATTTATTTGTTTTCATTAATTTTTATTAAGAAATTATATTTGAAAATAATCAGCAATTTCCCGTTAAAAATATTAAGCAGAACAAATTTTCCAATCACAGGGACATAATACAAATTCGTTTCCACACTGAATTTCTATAGAAATTCAAAATTATTGCAATTGCTTAACAAAGGCAACACAAACTGAGTACGTGTGATCATATTTACTAAGTTTTGTTTCATTAATTAAACTATGTAATAATAAATTATTTTAAACTATATGCACACAGCGAAAGCTTAGTTTGGTTTATCTTTTAATTTCTCTTTTGGTATATTAAAGTATAGATTTTTCGAAATAGTTTGTATTTGTTGCTTGATATACAATTCAATTGTATGAAATTATATTAAATACGGTTGAGCCGTTACTGACCATTGAATAATATAATATCAATGAGGATTTATTTATATCAGTGTTTGGATTTCGTTTATTTTATTTTTGAGTTTAAAATTTAAACTTTAAATGAAGTATTCTGCGAAATTCAATGAGTGTGATAATTTTGTACGTTTGTACAACACACGGTATGTTTGTAAAGGATGCATACGTAGGGTTAGATTTTTGCCCGCACTACCTTGGAGTATATTAGTTTCGGGGTCATGCATGAGTCGTATTTCAAAGAGACTAGATAACGCCCTAACACATACGATGCTTACGTTGGAAGACGTTGGCTAGGTCGTGCTGTACGAATGGCCGAAAACGATCCGGCTCGAAATGTCTACAACAATGATTCGATTCGTAAAAAAACCGCTTTTTCGATTCGTAAAAAATCACTATGTATTACAATTCGATATTGGATTTTCTACCGCCCTCGTTATCACTTTCGAATCGATGACGAGTATCGTTCTCAAATAAAATGCGATTCGAGAATGTTATGATTCTAAAAGTTCATGGTTTGTCGATTACACTGGATTCACGAATAAACATAAAATATACGTATAAGTTTGATGAAAAATAAGATGAATTTCATTACAAAACCTATAAAAAAAGGAAAATTTTGAACCCGAATTTCTCTGATTTTTATGAAATTTAGCATAGAGCTACATTTTACCTACAGAAACACAACCTCATTTTTTGAAATTTCGAAAATATGTGGGCGGGGCAAGGTGTCGAAATATTTGAAAAATGACGGTAATAGGCACTTTTAAGCTGCGATTACTATAAAACTCAACCGATTTGAAAAATCTTGGTGCCATTAGAAAGATATATAAGTACATACACTGTAAAAATTGTATATTACACTGAAAATTTTTTTATGCCAAAACTTAAAGTTTAAACTTGGGAAACCAAAGATAGTTTTGTTTTTTCAAAAAAAATAATTTTTTTTAGATATTAATATATATAAAATATCAAAAAACTAAAATGGGGTTTTTTTATTGTTTTTTTTTTTTAATTAAATGCATCTCTTGTTAACTTCCTTATATTTTGATATCATTTTGTGACAAAAAAGAATAAAGTAGCTAAACTTTGGAAGTTATACAGATTTTTTTGGTAATTCTAATAGATTAGAACAAGAATCGTATTATCAAATTTTTCAGACACCCCCAAAAACATGGACTTAACCTTGATAATTTTGCATATAATGCATAAGAGATGCATGTACTTAAAAATTTTTTTAAACAAAAAATAAAAATAAAACCCTTTTTAGTTTTTAGATATGACTTTGCATATTATTGAAATACAGTTTTCAGCTATGAAAAACAATAAGGCAAGAGACATTTTAAATTGCCTGCAGGAACGTGAAGATAAATTGTTTAATCAGACAAAGATATTCTCAGCGTTATACTTTTACACACGTTTTAAAAGCATCCTCAAGCCTGAAGCTATATCTATAGCAAAGCAATCGCTATTACAAACATGACGTAAAATGCAACATACAATTACGGCTGAACCAAATACGCCCGATAACTATTGTATCTTAACCGCGCCTGACAGTTTGGTATGTAAACTTATTTGTGAAAAATAACTTGCTTTATTAGTTTTAATGTTCTTTATTTTGTTTTATTTTTTTAGTTACATTATATGAGTGAAGTGGACAATTTTCTGCAAGCACAAACGGATCCTAATATATCTATACCCAATATGCCAAGTGACTGAATTATTGATCATATCAACATTTTTGCAACATTCACGATCTTCGACGATCAGTAATGTTTTGCAATTGTGAAATGAGCGTCGTGAACATTATCTTTTTGAGCTTGCTCGCGTAGCTTTAGCTGTCCCTACAGCAGAGAATGTAGCCGACCGAAGATTAGCCAACTAACCGCCGCCGCTGCCTATGAATTTTCAAAAGTATCACCGCCGCCGACTCCCTTCAATTTATTTAAAGCCGCCGACTTAAGTGAAGCCATCGATTTTTTTCGGATAAGGCGACACAAAACTGTACCTAAAAAGAAGTCGGCATTACAATGACTACTTGGGTACTGAGTATGATATACTCGGTTTTAAAAGTGAGAAATAAAGTTTCGTTACTTGTTATTGAAAAGCAATTTTTTTCATTTTTTTCAAAATGTCGCAACAATCCATTGACGAATTTTTTGGAAATAAATCAATTTTGGTCAATGTTTCGGATTCGTCTGACCCTGTGGCGGCATTCGGGAAGGAGATGGACTTGGAATACTACCAAAAAAAAGGAAGGAGAGGGACCTGGCGAATATAAACGAAAAAAATCCTAATCAGTCAAGGCGTAGAAGTAGAATGCTGGAAGCATTTTTGTCATATGATGTTTAGGAAAATCTAAAGTGTTGCATTCATTGTTTTAATGAGAAGTTGGTACTGAAAAGGTAATCCTTGGCATAAAAATTTGTTTTTCTGTGCAAAGGGCCAAAGACATTTTTTTAAAATGTCTCAAAAATCTATTGATCAATTTTTTGGAAATAAATCCATTCCGGCCAATCTTTCGGATCCGTTTGACCCTAAGGAGTACTACCAAAAAAAAAATGGTGAAGGAGAGGGACCTGGCGAAAATAAACGCACAAATCCAAATCAGTCAAGGCGTAGGAGTAGAATGCTGGAAGCATTTCGGTAATTTGTAGGTGGGAAAAAATGTTTTGGAAAATCTAAAGTTTTGTACTGATTGTTTAAATGAGAAATTGGTGCTGAAAAGGTAAGTCTTGGCATAAAAAATTATTTTTCTGAGCAACGGGAGAAAGAAATTTTTTCAAAATGTCTAAAAAATCTGTTGATCAATTTTTTGTAAAAAAAATCCATTCTGGCCAATGTTTTGGATTCGTCTGACCCTGAGGAGGCATTTTGGAAGGAGAAGGTCTTGGAATACTACCAGAAAAAGTGGCAAAGGAAAGGGACATGGCAAAGATAAAAAATCCACATCATTCAAGACGTAGAAGTAGAATGCTTGAAGAATTTTGGTCTTAGGTTTTGTACTTATTGCTTTAATGAGCAGATGGTGCTGAAAAGGTAAGTCTTGGAATAAAAATATGTTATTCTGTGCAACGGGCTAAAGAGGTTTATTGGCCAGTTATTTGTTACAGATAGTTATTTTTTTTTTATTTTGATGCTATCAGCGCAGAAGTGGTGAAACCATAGCTGCCAGATTTGAGGATTTATAACTTCCAAAGTTTAGCTACCTTCAGTGTTGCCAAGTCTTGGACATTGAAAAACATTATGAACCATTCAAAACGTAAAAACCCACTGCGCTTTTCAATTAATTTTTTAACTCAAAATTATGTTTACATTTAAAACTATTAGGTCATACGTAGTCTTTATTGTGAGAACACTTGGGGTTATTCATATACTACGTAAATAATTTTATAATAATTATATAACACTAGCTGACCCGGCAAACGTTGTTCTGCCATACAACTTCTGACTCGGCGAACTTCGTCTCGCTCCAAGTTAACGCCTTCATATAAGCTCTAGAGTAATATTAAAACACATATAGTTCAAATTTTAATGTGACTAATTTGAATTTAATCGAAATCAGTGAAGAGCGGTCTGATAAACAATGTTTTTCGATTTGTTTTCCGGCGCTAAAAAAAACAATGAAGACACGAGAAAAACTGAGAAATTCGAGGTTGATCCCACAAAGCTCCAATGATTGGCGTTTCGATTTATTGATTGTCATCGCAAAAGCCAATCGAATGGGGAATTGAATTTGCTAGAATTGGAAGGGAAAATCGGTGGGAATAATAGAAATTCGAGGTAAAAAGACTTCCTCTCCGTCATCAATCCAGTTGAAACATCAACAGGAATTTGCCCATTACAAAGCGCCAGTAGATATTTTGAAAATGCAGTAGCCGATGGGTCGTTTTTCAACGTGACTCTCATGTTCGTGGTTAATATCAACTTCTTGTTATTCCGCCACAAAGACATTAATTTCATCAGCAGTAGTAGATTTTAGGATGGCGGGAAGCGTTTGATGAAAATCTTCCGACAGAAATATTATAGCCCCATCAAATCATTTCGAATCACCTCATAAATCCTTCATCTTTCGTTCAACTGCCTCCAAAGCTCGTTGACGCGCTATCGTGCATTTATCCCAAATAATAATTTTGCATTCTCGCAACAATTTCGCTATCGCCGAACTTCTGGATATTGTGCCCAATGGCTTGTCAACTGTGAGAAGATTCATCGGCAACTTCAAAGGGGAGTGTGCAGTTCGACCGCCTTTCAACAAAGTGGCAGCAGATGGTGCAACAGCTAACGCAATTTGCGATCGATACGCATAAAAATTATTTGAGCTAACCTTTTTATTCGTTTCTTTTCCTGATGACTTGTAAACAAACCTGTCGTTGTATTGAACATCTTTAAATTGTGGTGATATTCACCCTATCCACGGCAGAACATCAACGGGTATTAAAGTGCATCATATGACCGATGAGTCTGCCGACGCTTGAGAACAATATCGTGTGATTCCACATTCTCACCCTGCAATAGCTGTGAAGCCGTCGATATTCATATCAACAACTTTAAATGCTCTTATCTCCTAACAAAAATGTTCGATCGCAAAAAGGATACAGTTGGGATCTCATCTTAAAATAGATTGGGATCTCACCTCGAAATGAGTAGCAGCATAAGTTTCCGATTGTAACTTCAGTGGATTGCTATGCTGGCATACGACAGACAATGAACCGATATCAACGCAGCGAAGATCTTTGTAGGCGATTGTGGAATCGTATTCAAAAGCAGCGCGATTCTAGTCTATATTCACGACTGGTCTTCTTCTAGTAACATTCTGTCAAATTTGAGGTGGTGATTGTGCAGCGCGAAACTGTGCAATATGGGCACGTTTCATTCATTTTTTTGGCACTTTCTTTTTGCGTTTGATTATTACGGACGTTCTGACTAATTATTTGATTGTCTAATAGGAGGCATTAGTCTAGTAAATAACTCTCCCTAAAAACAACCATGTCCTATTCGAAAAATCCAAATTTTTCGAGTTTTCCACCAAGAATTTATCTATTTTTTCATTCAGAAAGTCATGTCGGAATAATAATCTAAAATTTTTCGCAGATACATCGTCCAAAACTATCAAATCATACGAATATTCGTCGAATAAAAAATTAAAAATTTTCTAATTTTTCTGGAATTTGCCAACAAAATTTGTATATTTTTCCATTTGAAAAGTCATTTGCAATTATTGCACACAAAAAAGCTATTTTCGGTTACTCAGATTTACCAAAATTTTCTCACACATAAATCTTCTCCTGGCAATTGCGAACAACTGAAAAAAATTTCAGCAAAATCGGTCCAGCCGTTCTCAATTGATATTATACTATATGAATTACTATAACACCATTTTTATATAAATATAGAGGCATTATTTATCTCGTTAAATTTTCCAACCAACATCAAAATCATCAACTCATGCGAAAACTGCAAAATTTCGTCGATAAAAAATTTACATTTTTTGCGCATTTCCGGAATTTTCCGAGTTTTTCCCTAATAATTTTCTATTTTTGCATTCGAAAAGCCATTTCGTAACAATTGCACTCAAATTCCCGGCTTTTCCTAAGGATTTTCCCAAAATTTTGACGCATAAAAAATTCCTGCCAATATTGAAAAAAAAAAATAGAGCAAACTGGGCCAACGTTCTCTCTTGATAAATTACTATAAATTTTTCACACTATTTTTATATTTATATAAATTCACAATAATCCGAAATTTTTCAGCAACACAACGAATTTTGCACCTTTACGTCGTCTGAAATCATTAAATCAAGCGATACAATGGAAGATTTCTTCGAAGGCATCCAAATCTTTCGATTTTTTCTGGAATTTTCCAAAATTTCCAGTTTTTTCTATTTTTCCATTCGAAAAGTCATAATTGTTCGAAATTGTTCACATTTACATCGCCCAAAATTACCAAAACATACGATAAGAAGCAACATTTTTTCGAATAAAAAAATAAATTTTTTTTGGCATTTTCCATAATTTTCCAACTAAAATTTTATATTTTTCCATTCGAAAACCGACAAAAATTTAATTTTCGATTATCGAAAAAAATCTAATTTTCCGATTTTTTCGGCATTTTCCGAGTTTTCCACCGACAATTGATCTATTTTTCCATTCGAAAAGTCGTTTCGGAATAATTATACGAAATTTTTCGCAAGTTACATCGTTCAAAACTTTCAAATCGTACGACAAGAAGCAAAATTTCGTCGAAAAATAGTATTGAAATTTTTCGAATTTTTCCGGAATTTTCCGAATTTTCCAAAAAATATTTTATATTTTTTCATTCGAAAACCATTCGTAACAATTGCACACAAAATTCCATACAAAAAAGCAATTTTCGGTTTTTGAAACTTTCCGGCTTTTCCGGAGAAATTTCCCAAAATTTTCTTTTACATAAACTTTCTCCTGGCAATTACGAACAACTGAAAAAAAATTTCAGCAAAATCGGTCCAACCGTTCTCAATTGATGAATTACTATACATTTTTGCCACCATTTTTATATATATAGATTCTTCTCAACAGCTTTTTGTACGTTTGGACTTTTAAAATTTTTTTTTGAAAATACAAGGCCTTCACTCTCGTACCGCAGTCATACGGCCACAAAACAGTTTCAATAAAATATTTAGATTTTTTATAGCATTCATTTGAATTGATTTTGCTATGAACACTTGAAGGAAGTTTATAATTATTGCAGCAAGAATTTTCTATTTTAATTCCGTATTTAATATGTAAAACCGAATTAGCTGAATTTAGTGACAAACGATTTTTAATTTTGGATTTAAAAAAATTCATTAGACTGAACGTTCTTTCCACTTCTCCGTTAGAATATGGAAAAGATAATAATTATAAAAAGAAACTCGACAATTCATCAAAAGGAGGAGGCTCTTTTACCGAATTCAATCAATCCAAAATGTATCAGTTTTTTCATTACATTGTCATTTGTGAAGTTTTACGTTTTCTTGGCTTGTTTCCATTTTTGTGACTATATTTGGATCATGTATAAATTCTTTTATAAAAGAAACTGTTTCAAATTGGGTTTCTTTAAAAATATTACTAAATAATGATAAATTTTTGAATAACTCGAACTTTTTTTTTGGCAATTTTCGCCTTAATTCGGTCACAAGACTTTGAGTAAACGCAATCAATTTTTTTTTATACCATCACCCTTAGGGATGAGGGTATATATCATTTGATACGAAAAAAAGTGTAACGCATTTAAGGAGACGAGTTAGACCCCAAGTATCTTAAGACCAAATTCATTTCAGAACTTTTAAAGAAGAATGAGCTATGTCCGTCTGTCTGGCTGGCTGGATGGCTGGTCAGCAGGATAACTCGAGTAAACCTTAACGGATCGGTATGAAAATTTACCAGTATCAATATTTTTCAAAACGAACTTATGGGATTGTAAATGGGCTGAATAGCCCCACCCCTTCTGGTACCTCCCATACAAAATTACCTATTTTTGGAAAATTAATATTTCTTCCATAACTTCCAAACGGACAACCGAAAACTGTTTGAATTTGGTCAGTTTATTTATCTTGCAAAAGTAGACAAACCCTAAGAAAACCGAAACCTGTGCCCCACCCATTCTGGTACCTCCCATACAAATGACCGAATTGACCCTTATAGTTTTACATACATATCTTTTTTGCAAGTAAACTGAGATCACTCAAATTTTGCGTATGATGTTTGCTTATAAATATTAGACTCAGGTATGAATATGGACTACATCGGTTTAAGCCTTCTGGTACCTCCCATACAAAATGACCTATTTTTGGAAATTATATATTTCTCCAATAACTTCAAAACAGTCACTTGGGGGGTTATGAACATTGGTCGATAAATTAATGTTGTGATAGGAGGCGAAACCTCAGAGAGCCTAACTATTTGACACACCCCTTCTGGTACCTCCCATACAAATGCCCGAATTGACCCTTATAGTTTTACATCAACGATGCCCCCCAGTTGAGCTCGCGAGCGAAAACAGCTTTTTGTGCTTTTACATCTACACATAAAGAGCTTTTGTGCTTTCACACATACACGATTTAATTTGCTTTTCGACTGTTGATCAGTTGTCATGTAGACATCAAGCGAGAAGGTAGTACACGCAAATCGGAAAGCGAATTACAGTATTGCGCAAAATGTTTAACGATGTTTGGGAAAATGATTTTTTGTTTACGCAAAACAGCGTTGGCGAGCCAGTATGTTTGGTATGCCAACGAAATGTTAAGCGTAACCACAAATTTAATGTCGAAAGGCTTTACAGGTCTTGCCATAAACAATATTTCGATATTTTAGATGAGGAAAGAGAAATTTTAATTGCTAATTTAAAAAAAAATGTTGTTGAAGGAGAAGTAGGAAACATTTTAAATATTCATGTTAAAAAGGCGTCTTTTATTGTTTCGCTTGCCTTATCAAACCATTGCCGCCCTTTTGATGATGGCATTTTTTTAAGGTGCTCGCTAAAGACGTGCTTGGTTGTTTTGGAAGTAAGGGGAGAGAAATGGCCAACATTTTAGAAAATGTATATAATTACCGAAATTCGGAAGTCTTAATCTTATTTTTAACAAAAATAATTTGTAAGGCATAGATATTTAATGTCAGTTGTGACGAAGTGTGTCACTTTTGCACCACACTGTTTGCCGAAATAACAATAAAAGAGCTTTTATGCATACCCAACACACTCGAACAAATCGCATACATTGACGTTGGGCATCACTGTTTTACATACATATCTTTTTTGTAAGTAGACTGAGATCACTCAAATTTTGCGTATGATGTTTGCTTAAGAAAATTAGACTCAGGTATGAATATGGACTATATCAGTTCACGCCTTCTGGTACCTCCCATACAAAATTACCTATTTTTGGAAAATTAATATTCCTCCTATAACTTCCAAACCGACTCTTAGGGGGTAATGAAAATTGGTCGATTAATTTATGTTATTATAAGAGGCAAAACCCTTGAAAACCTAACTATTTGACACACCCCTTCTGGTACCTCCCATACAAATGACCGAACTCACCCCCATAGTATTACAAACATATCTTTTTTCTAAGTACACTGAATTCAGTCAAATTATGAGTAATTTGTACGCTTATGAAGATGTGAATTAGGAGTGAATATGGACTATATCGGGTCACCCCTTCTGGTACGTCCCATACAAAATTACCTATTTTTGGAAAATTAATAATTCTCCCATAACTTCCAAACGGACATTTGAGGGGTAATGAAAATTAGTCGGTTAATTTATATTGTGATAGGAGGCGAAACCTCAGAAAACCTAACTATTTGACACACCCCTTCTGGTACCTCCCACACAAAGGACCGAACTCACCCCTATAGTCTTACATACATATCTTTTTTTGTAAGTGCACTGAATTCAGTCAAATTATTCGTAAGTTGTACGTATGAAAATTTAAGTTAGGAATGAATAAGGACTGTATCGGTTCACCTCTTGTGGTACCCCCTATCAAAATTAAATGTTTTTGAAAAATTAATATTTCTCACATAAATTCCAAACCGGCACCTATACCCCCTACACAAATAAGTAAAGTTTTGGACGATTTTGCACCACAAGCAGGGGAAAAAATATACATAAGTAATTTTATTTTAATTAAAAATCTATTCATTTCAATAACTCAAGACTTCAACAATATATTATATTGGGTGATGGTATTTATCAGTCAGTTTACCTGACTGAAATTTCTGTACTGGTTTTAATTTCAAATTTCTCATCTCTAGATACATTATTGTCTTCACAAGATTTTTCGAATCACCTTTTATGTAGACAAAATTATCACAAGGTATGATAATTTTATTTTTTTAGTTTTTTAAGTAATTATACCCAAGAGATGAAACGCACCAAAAGCACTGGAAATAAATTCCAAAAGCACCATAATTATTTTTTTGCGGGTAACGGGTATGAAGAAAAAAAAGGGTATGGGAGAGCCAAAAAAGCACCAAAAACAGTGCTTTAAGCACTAAAATGGCAACACTGGCTACTTTATTCTTTTTTGTCACACAAAGATAAAATCTTTATAATTGTTTTCGGGCGCTCCTTGACGACATTCAACCGTCGTTTAGGAGAATTTATTTCGTTTATAAGATTACCCATTTTTGGTTTTTATTATTTTTTATGAATATATATAATTCTGTATAATTCTTAACACATGACAAGAAAAGAAACAAATAAAAACTGGCATGACATACAAATCATTTTAAATTTTTATTTAGATTTATTTTTACCAGTTTTCCTTTTTTTATTGTAACTAAAATTAAGCTTTTTTATATTCGCTTTACTTTCAAAGTTTTTTCTAATTTTCTGTAAGATTTTATTTGGCTTCTTAACACACTTTTTTAAAGACTACATAAAGCTATCGGAAGCATACGCTGAAAAGATTGAAAAAAACCTGACTCATTCACAAATCTGCAATAAATTGGACATTGTATTTTTGTCCATAAATATTTCCAAATTGTTTTACAAAATCTTTTAAAAAAGTTTCTCGTACATCAATATTATTTTGATAGTTGCATGTGCAGAATTAAGTGGACTATTCCGGTGTAGAGCAGAATTTATCGAAATTCTAAAGGCTTCCACATTTTTACTTCTTTTTTGGTGGTGGCTTTTGATGAAACTTTTGTGGAATGTATCCAACTTCTAAACGTAAAATTTCTATAAACGTGTAACATTAGTTTGCCTGTGATTTTGAAAGAATGATGATTTATGTTCTACAACGTATATAACAGAAGATGAAAAACTTACTGAATACTGCCTTGTACAAATGTCTTAAGCTTTTAAAACATTTCTTATATTGAGTACCATCATAGTTATAATGTAACACTAGGTCGAATGCAAACAGCGATTGGATATTGTGATTCAATCCAACAGGGGTGATAAATTGTTGTATAATATATACACAAAAAAGATTCACATTAAGATTTAGTTGTCAAGTGAAAATATTGTTATTTAAAAATACATATAGTTTGATCAAAGTGTTATTTTGCGGTATATAGTTATTTGCCATCCTTCACTGAAAATATCTTATTTATGAAATGTACGTTTTGTCAAAATGGATAAGATTTTAGATAAGATTTTTTTTTATATGTAGTTCCAGAAGGTAGGAACTCACTAGTAATATTGATATCCCTTGAGTTTTAAGCAGTATGCAAGACGGGAAATATAATTAAATTTGCATTTACATTTAACATCTCTAGTAAGAAAAGTTTCTTCATTGCCTGAAACCATGTCGTCTGTCTGAATAATAGCTAAGCACCTAGAAATAACTGATTCTGTAAAAAAGATATATTTTATAGTAAACCTATTTCCTACTATGTACAATTTATATTGATCTCCAAAAAAATGCTTAATTTTTAGAGGTATCAAAGGAAACCTACAGCAAACTTTAAAGAGATAAAATGTATTTTATCTCTCATAAAGACGTTACCACGACAAATTTTACAATAAATTGGTGTTTAATGGTTTCTCCAAAATATTTGAATCACTGAAAGTAATATGATAATATTTTAGATGGTTTCCGTATAGATTTTTTGGTTTGGTTTGGGAAGTTTTCAAATTTGTAGGAAAATAAAACCATTTTATACACATTCTGTAACGTGCGAAAGATTATACAAATTATAGATTATATTTTCTATACCATAGGGCTCTGCAGGTTTAGTAACCAATAACGAATAGATGAATATCATCATAAAATGAAGACGATTTTAAATGACATCTGCACGTATCGTCGAATTAAAAGAGATCCCACATCGACTCTTGAATCTAAAAATAAACGTTGTGGACGAACTATTTCATCTTAAAATCATTACTCCAAAGAAAAAATTTAAATTTACAAACAAAATTGCCATGTCATCGCAAATATATGGACTTCGTAAAGACGGTATCCCCTTACGACCAATTTGTTCATCAACAAATTCGGCGGCTTATGAAATGAGCAAATTTCTCATTGTCATTCTCTAGATTTTGATTTCAACATACAATGTAAAGGACGCGAGAGAATTTAAAGATAGGGTTAATCATACGCATATTGACGACGACGAAATACTTATTTCATTTGATGTAGTATCCCTTGAAAATGGGAAACAATATCACAATGCACTGAGATCCCAAAAAAAATTGGTTGTCAAATATAATATAGATAAGTCAAAAACAAACTTCCTGTTATTCAATGTAAAGTCCCTTTTCGACACCAGCTAATATCAAAAATTAATATAGACATTGCTTTTGTCCAAGAATGTCATTTGAGGCGAAATAAAAAAGTTCATCTGCATGGCTATCACTTTATTCATGATTCCTTTCCGCTGAACGTAGCTGTAATAGTTAGAAATAATATACTAAATAAACGTATTAAAATTGATGACATTGGCTTTAATGGAATTTTTATTCAAACTGACGTCAAGTATAATGACATCCATAAGAAATACCTAATTACTTACTTAATTTCCCTTTGCACCCCATGAATGGGGTATAGGATAGCTTCTCGCGTTGTTGTGAATTAACACGCTTTCTATTTGTAGATTCACAACTAACGGCACCTACTTATTTATCGACGAATGCGAACGTCACTGTTTTGAGAAGCTCTTACTAGACACGACGATTGAATCGACGCTTAATACTGCGAAGTTGCTGTCAAACAACATTCGAGGGGAGCCGACAATGAAAGAAAATTTTATTTATTTTTTTCTTTTAAGATGACTGGAGCCAGGTTTGAACCTGCGATCTCCCGCATGGTAGTCGCGTGTTCTAACCACTATGCCACGGCCGGAAATACCTAATTGGTTCCATATATATTCCGTGCAATTTTCCATCTTCAGAACTGCATGACGGACTCAACTCAATCTTAAATACGGCATCAAGCTTTGATGGTTTTGTTCTAGGAGGTGATCTAAACTCAAAAAACCCAGCTTGGGGTAATTCGTATAAAAACATCAATGGTACAGCACTTTTAAACTGGCTTCAATCTCACTCACTCGATGTTATCCGCATCAGTGATTCTTTACCGACATTTCCTAATGGATCCTTCTTCCTGGACCAATTTTTTTGTGAGTTGCAATCTAATCATTCGAGCAAAAATTTCAAAATTTTGAGGTATCAAGTCTTTCAACGTTCTCTCACCATTTTCCAATAAAACTTAAATTGGAAATGGATTTATCTTGCTTATTGCTTGCTTATTGCTTAGAAGCTCACCAGTCTTTAACTCTTATAAAAACACCAATTGACACAATTTCCGCCTTGATATGGAAGATATGTCTGCAACACTAATGCCACCGTTAAACAGAAATCTTTTAAACTGCGAAATAGAGGAAATTCTCATAAATTTTAATTAAAATGTATCACACATTCACAATACTTACTCTGAAACTATTCAGATCAGCGATTTCAGGCAACCTTTTTCTGAAAGAGTTAAACGCATGTATAAAATAAAATTTTCGTGGCAAAAAGAGCTGAAAAGGACATTTCACCGCACCGGCAACACGACCTCTTCTGAATACAAACTGTTATCAAAACACAATCAACTTCTAGAAATAATTATTAAGGAAGTAGTAAATTTTGGAAGACGTTGAACAATTCCGCAATAAGTTGTATCACATAAAGCCCGGTCCGACAGCCTTCAAAAAAGTGAACCAAAAAATCTGCTTTTTGTTCACACTTAAAATATAATAACATCACAATTTCCGATAGCTCGGAGATTTGTGAAGCCTTTATAACCTACTATTCTGACGTTTTTCGTTTTAGAATTTCAAATTCCCCCCAACATGTATATTCCCTGGAAAATTCATTAAACGCTCTGGAAAATCCTGATGACTTCCATTTTACAACTGTAGAAAAAATACGATAAATTATATTATTATTATACAATGGGGCCAATATAGTGAAATACTGCTGCTGACCAAATGGAGAATGGTGGCTAGAGACTAACGGCTTAAGTGACAATAGATGCACAGGACGGAAACTAAGGCTCTGAAAAAGCTCAAACTATAGGTAAGTGATCAAATGTATGAAAAATTATGAAATAGGTTCCAACTCATTTGGGAGTAATTTCATAGTGAATCAATTCCCAATTTGTATAGGAATTATTTTATAATGAATGTGTTTTCATCGTTCGGTTCAAGATCTATTCAATTATTGCTAATGGAATTTGTTTTACAAGAGTTATGTGCAATTGATTATGTTGACAGCTGGAAGGGCAGATAGCTATTTCGATGGTTGCCAAGCCGTCTTTATCACAACCTTAAGTGTTAAAAGCTTCAAGAAACCATCGTGAAGCCCAATTAAAATTTTCATTAAAAAGATTGATTTTAGAAACAACTGAATTGACATGCAATTCAAAATTAAATTTGTTATCTAAAGTTAATGTAACGACTGCCAATAAAATTGGCACTTTTGAATGTATTGTTTGCTGTTTTTCATATAGGGTTGACAACTGTTAATTAATACTGTGGGAAGAATTTGAATTTTTGGTGTCACAATATCTGTTGATATATATATATATATATATATAAATGCATGGTATGAAATACGTGGCCAAAAAAACCTGATTGTTGTATCTTAAGTCAAGTGGATTTCAGATTAAAAATTAGTCTAATAAGGACGTAGAGTCATGAGCAACATCATAATGTGCAGGTATTAAACTATGAACAATAGACACATTGAGCCCTCTGCACATATATTTTACAGAAGCTGATTTCCGAATATAATACAAATTATTATTAAAATATCTTACACTTATATCAGCAATTTTATTATCTAATGTACCAATGTCGCCATGTGGCAAATAAACAGACCCAGATCGATGACATTAGTATCCAAAAATATCAATCGCTTTTGTTGACACATATGGCTTAAACCCTGTCTCACTAACACCAAGCATATCGAGGCAGTTTCCATATAACACATCTCCTATTTCATTAATTTTCAATGACATTTTATTTAAACTATAACTTTGGCAGTTAAAGTGCCCAATATTAAGATTTCTTTCAAAGTTATTTAAGTGGGAACACAACATACTGTTATCACTTCCAACATCACCTAAATTCATGACAAAACTCACTGTAAAATGCTTTCATTAAAGCTTATTCTAGGAAAAAAATAAATAAATAAACAAAAATTTATAAAAGAAGGATTAAAATAATAAAGCCAAAAAATTAATTTAAAAAATTGTCAACATACAGATATGGTTTATAAATATTCTTACATTCTATATCTCTCCCAACTTTCAACTGAAGTTGGTCCAGGTTCGAGCAGTTGTGCGCATTGATAAATATCTAATTTTTTTTAGTAGAACCATGTAGGAAAGTAACGATGAATTAGGGATTGTCAGCACCAATAAGCTAAAACTCATGTATCTTTTGACGTGTTTTAAATCTCTGCATATATATACACCAAAAAAATAACGTTGTCACGTAGTTAATTTCAAACAATTCCATTCAACTATTTTAAGTCGTAGCGAAAGATTTTTTTAGATAAAAGAAAACGCTGTCAAGTTTTGAAATTGTCATTAATTCAAAAGCTCTGGGAAATAAAATGTGAATGTTTGTGGAAATTTTTGAAAGCGAAATTCATTAAAATTCCAGGGATATGCCCAGAGTAAGTACAACACTTTATCTTTATATATTTTTAGTCGTATAATATATTATATATATATATTATATAGATATGTAAAATATCTTTCATTTAGATTTTTTTTCCCTTTCGTAAAACATAAACGTAAACCATTGGGACAATCCCACTGCGAGTGTAGTATACCTATTTCATTTACAAAAAAACATAAAGTAGCACGAGTAAACTTTATTCTTTTACTTTAAAATATTTTATTTTGTTATCATTTATGACATCTGCAGTTGAGCATTGAATGCAGAAACAAGTTTTTCAAGATAAGTATAGAAATTGTTGTGATAATTCGGTGTCGAATTTTGTACATGGTTTTGTTATATATCGTTTGAAATTAGTCCGTAATAGATAAGTGTATGGAAGAATCGAACCCTTGCGGTGCCTTTATAATCCGCCATCGTAGTACAGTTTGTATTCATGGAGTATTCCAGGGCCATTGGAACAACTGCAGCTCGCTATTTAACACAAGTTTGGTGGTGTATTTTTTTTTACTGTTTTTCTATTTTTTTCGAAACGAAATGGTAGGAGGCGATATTCAAGACAATGCCGTTTCAACTACCGAGTTTTGATTCGGTCAAAAAAACGGTACATGCTACTGTGGTTGGACTTTCTTGAGTCATCCGTAGTGAACTCTTGGCAATTACCTTGTTACGTTAATAAAAAGCTATCCCTGCCTAATACTTCACAACTGACATGCCATCCGACTTGGTCACGAACATGACGAGATCGACGGTGTCACAACCTAATCTGTATCTGAGAGAGAGGACACCGCCATTGACAAATCTATGCAGATTAGCCCGTTTCTTTTGTACAACCTCAAGAATAGGCCAGTAGTTTTTAAAGTTTTCCAAAAGCCTAACCAAAGATGACTCGAGGTGCATTTGCACTTAGATACCTGCTTTGCCGACTACTACAAATGGCTCCTATTGCCATAATACAAATTAAATGATCAATTACAATATCAATAATACCTACATACAAATATCAAAATAATCGTGTTTTTATTGAAAAGCTAAAAATATATTGTCGATTCCTGCAGACGATATCAATATAAACATTTCATTTGAATCTTCTCCAACGACCATTATTCGACTACTCGAACAGAGTCACCTGACTAAACAATCACAGGAAGAAAAATTTCGTCGTCGGATTTGGACTTTTTGGGTACTAATTACCCTTTGCGTACCTTTTGCGTATAGATTCTAAAATTTTTGCAACGCGACTCAAAATAGGTTTATGAATAATTATTGATAGGTCGTTAAAGCTTTTGGCAACTTCATCAGATACCCTAATGTCTTGCCCTGAGGGCCCATTCTAGTTGGTTACGCTGACAGTAACTTTAGCGTCTTCTTCTCTTCTTTTTACTCTATTCCTCTTCAGGTTCAGGAATGTAGGTATCATCAGAGCTCTGTTAACTTGTTAACACATATCAAAATTTACATATTCCAAGATAAACAAAAAAAGTAAAGAAGAACTGGGTTACATGTGCTAAAACAACTGCGACTTTTCGACATGTTAGTTTTAATAAACTAAAAACAAAGAATTCTGCATATATGACACTTATGCCAGGATATTCTACATAGGAAGAGCTTTCAAAAAAATGTGTCCTTAAATTTCAGAACGACTTCAGAACCCCAAATTCTTCAATTTTATATGGCCTTCAGAAGTCACAGAATCGCCCACTGTGCGTAAACTAAGAATTCTGCAGATATGACACTTATGCCAGGATATTATACATAGGAAGGGCTTTCAGAAATATGTGTCCTTAAATTTTAGAACAACTTCAGAACCCCAAATTCTTCACTTTTATATGGCCCTCAGATGGCCTTCAGAAGTAACAGAATCGCCCACTGTGCGAAAACTAAGAATTCTGCTGATATGACACTTATGCCAGGATATTATACATAGGAAGAGCTTTTAGAAAAATGTGTCCTTAAATTCCAGAACAACTTTAGAACATGAGATTCTTTATTTTTTATTTTGTGCCAAGAAATATATATTGGCCGACTGTGCAAAACGCTTCCAACGCCTGAGTCTTTAACGTTGTTGAAGTTTGATAGCGCTTTTCTAGTAGTTTCAGAAATATTTGTTTATATACTTGAAGATGTTCTGAACTTTTAATGCTTCTATGCAATAATTTCACAAACCTCAAGTTTGAAGATAATCCTTTTTTCATACAAACAACAAATAATAATTATAAATTTTAAAAATATTGAAATATAAAATAAAACAAAGGAATGACCTTAAGCCTAACCATATCAAACAAATAGTATTAAAAATATATATGAAAAATTCCTAAAAACGAACATTATGAAAAAAAGCATAAATCAACATAAAAGTCTTAAAGCCCATCCAGGGATCGAACTGCCGACCTCACGGCTCCTACGCGGACACGCTAGCACCTACACCACAACGGCCGATGGTCATGAGCAGGAAATTTGTGTAATGTAGACCGTAAGGGTTGAACAACTGCATAATAAGCGAAAATTTTGAAGATGACAAGAGCAATGTAATAAAACTTTATGATTTTGTTGTGTGTGCGCGTAGGTGAATTTGTTTGCAAAATGTTCACACTACACTACATACACAGTGCCACAATGGTGGTTGCATGAGGACAACAACTACATATTGTATATGTTTTTAGGTATTTATTAGGAAGCTAAAACTTCTGCTGCGAACATAGGTATTTTATGAAAATATATGATAGGTACTAGATTAAATTTATAAATCAATACATACATTCAATAATTTATATTAAGGTATATAATTATGTAGGCATATAATAGTTACCATAACTTTTAAGAGCACTTTAATGCAAGCAAAACACATTTCCAAATCATATTTATTTACGCGCGTACACACACATTGACATACACCCTGTCGGAATTTTGTGAGCTGACTCAAAATCAAGTTGACTTTTTGTTTATTCATTTACAACGCACTTTTAAGGTAACTCAAAACTGATGCAGATGTAGTCATTTGTTTTTCTATTCCATCTGACTTCTTCTCGATAAGTTTTGAACTAACTTTTTGATCACTCAAAACTGATGCTGAAAAGGTGCTGGACATTTTCGGCTGATATCTACTTCGCATGCACATGTTTGACATAATTGTAGATATATATACAGCTGATGATGTACCATTGTGCATCAGTTCGTCACAAAGGGGTCTGAAGATGAACTCGTCATGGAATTCGAAACGCGTCATCCTAGTGCGTGACACACTGAATTTGACCAAAAATATCAAACAATAAAAAACACTTTTCTGATCGTAAGCCGAATTTGATGTATCATTTGATACACTTAACGTAAATTTAATATATAAAACACGATCGACTAAAACTAACAAACAAACAGTGTAAAATTAAATTAATATATATTTTATGAAACTAGCACAAGAAAAAGGCGTTATTATTAAATTTTTGTTGTTGAAGTTTTATAGCTAACCATAAGCTGACTCGTTAAAACCAATCATGAGTTAGTAATTTTAAAACTAGTTAAAAGTTCACTTTTTCTTAATGAGCTACAGTCTAACTTATAACGAGCTAACTTGTGGTTAGCTGAAACTTATGCATAGTGAGTGAGTACTGACTCACTGCAATGCCATCATGTGGAAAAACTGAATAGGATTTAACAGGGAAATGAGTTAGCTTTCGAGTCACTTGTGACTCATCTTTGACTAACCATTGGTTAGCTTGAAGTTAACTCAATTTCCGACAGGGCATATGCTTCTATTTTATGTCTGCTGTTGTCATCTTTAAAATGTTCGCTTGTTATTACTGATCAACCCTTCTATCTACATTCCTAGAATATTCTGATGAAGGTCAACAAACGATTGTGCGGCGGCATTAGCGTGTAGAAGGCTGAGTTCGATTCCTGGATGTGTTGAGATAATTTTTTTTGTACACCAATAATTTTTCTCAACAAACAACAAGTAACAACGCCCATTAAAATTATTTTTTTGTAACAAAATTTGTTAATTTAGCAGTTATTGTTATTTTTATGCGACCTTTTTTAATTTTCATAAAATATTGTTTATCTACGATATAAGTATACAAACAACATTCAAAATTTCTTAAAAAGCTAAAAACCCCTAAAACAATTTTGAATGATCACAAATTTGTTTGTTATAAAAAAAACTGTGTGTATTTGTAATTTACGTCACTTAAATAATTCAGGTTACGATACAAAATGGATGAGACAACTAGGCCACAGATTTTTTTTTTAATTATTTGCCAAAAATGCCGACGGATACCTGTCAGAAAACTTTGATAATGTTCACTATGTACACATTCGGAACAAATGTGGTCTGGCCATGCCCACAGTTTTTTGTATGCATTTTTTAATAAATGAAACACAATTATCAGGTAGTATCAGAAAGGGTTAAAAAGTGTGTAGGTGTAGAAATTGCACTCGCAAACATGGAGGCGGGAACGGGGTAACTGATGTTTTCGTATTATTACCTGTTAATTGCATCATGAGGACCTTGTTTTTAAGAATGAAAAAATGACCACTGTAGATCGTGTCTGACCATTTTACAATTTGCAGGTGGTAGATGAAGGATTTTTTTTATTAAATCTTGCACCCACAAACTGTAATATTGTGGAAAAACCAAATGTACGCAATACCTATCATAAAAGTCTCGAAATAGGAGTCAATATGTTTTGGGCTTGCAAGGAAGTTTATTCGTGTTTAGAAAGTCAAATAAGCAAGTTATATTTCCAAGTGGGTGTTTAATTTGTCTTTTTTAAAATGAACGATAAAATTTTTATTCGTATGTTTGCAAAAATTTATTTTGTGTTTCATAAAGTAAAAAAAAATCTCACATTAAACGATTTTTTGAAGATTAGAACAAATGCTTTATATAAAGACTTTTTCTTGAAACTCAATAAATGCAAGTTTCTGAAATCAAAGAGAATTGCTGACAGTTTGACACAAAGAAAGAGGTTTTATGAACTATTCTAAATAAGCGCAAGAGGTTTATTCATAACCTCAGTAAAGGTACATTATTTTTTGACGCCACGGGAAACATTACCTGAAAATTGTATGAAGACTCAAAAAGAGTTTTCTTATACAGCATTGTAGCTCACGTCTAACCAAATAAATGCAAAAATGGTGTATTTTTCCCCGTTTCAGAAGCATTATTGGCGAGTCACTATGCACTTGATGTTGGCGAATTTTTATTTTCAATTAGGCGTTTTTGCATAAAAAACGAGATTTCCTGGCCGATAGCGGAGAGAATTTGCACTGACCGGAGTTATTTGGTAATAAACGCGGTACTCGAAATATTTAATATTAACAGTACTGGCTCCACTCTGGAAACATATTTAAATGAATGCTATAAAGCATCATTGAACAACACCAAACCAGAAATGGTAATTGTACAAATATGTTGTTCTCATTTTATGAAAATCGTGTCTAAGGACATAAAAACCCTTCAAATGTTTATAAATGGCAACTATTTTGTGCTGTAAACATAGGGAATTTCCAGAATTTTTTCGAGTGGCTACATTAATTTTTTACTGTGTTATTAAATCCAATGATAAATGACAATGTTCTCAATTCAATGAGAATTTTAAAAACATCGTCATTCCCCAATAACATTGACAATTACCACGCTTTTGATTTCGCTAGTAGTCCAGAAAATATACAATATGAGGCAAATTACAAACGCAGAGAATTTTATATACATGCTTCAAAATTATACCATAAATTAGCATCATTGATGCAAAACAAGGAAAGAATATTTTCTTTTGTAAAGAGTTTGCGGACATAATCCTTAAGAAATATGTCGCATATGCTCCCCTCTGGACAAATTTAATGGGCTCGTTTATAGAAACAAAAACTAGAATATCCAGTCAGAGAGGCTTTGGAATATGCCACAGCTAAATTAATTAAAAGCGGTGATTTTTTCGCAGATAAAGATAAAGATGTGAAATCCACTAAAAGAACTACAATTTTGGAGGAGGAGCAATGGAAAAAAACGCCCAAAAAGAACAAAAAATACATCGGTAAAAATTATATAGTTAACATTCTTTTAAATAGGACAAAAAGTTCAATATATTCAAAAAAAAAAAAACAAATATATTGCTCTAAAATTTAAGGAAGTTTGTAAAAAGGTACCTTCTTTAATTGTAGACGAACCAACCATAACGTTCACAGAATTACAAAGTTTGGGAAAAAAAAGAATTATTTTCAAATATAATAGATATTTATATCACAGTTAAAATAATGGAATATGCTGCAAATGCATATTCCTTGCCATGCGAGATGGGCAAATATATTTTTGTCGACAAAACTGTCACTGATATAGATCTTGGGCTGAAAAAAACTTTTGCATACATTAATTCTTTGGAGAAGACGACAAAGATGTAGAAAAAAAATTCAGTATTTTCATAAACAATACGAACGTTGATACGTTTAGACCACCCAAAACAAAAAGATTCATACAATTGCGGAGTGTTTGTCTGCCAATTTGTGGAGTCAATTTTAGCAGGGAAAAGTCTTACGGTAATAGAAAATCCCAATTCTTACCGAAAAAAAATTCAAACCGTTTTGTTCAATAACACGGACAACCTCGAAGAAATTTGTTTGCACTGTGGATACAAATCGAATTCAAATATATGTTGCCACTGTAAACGTCCATCATATGATGGATGTTTTAAAAACTACTACACAACTCAACTAGCTAAACCTTTTAAATGCAGATTTTGCACTGAAATGCATAATTGAAAAATTCAGAAAAGTTCTATTATTTATTTGACAAGAAATCAAAACTTATGTAATATATATGTATAATAATGTAAATATGTGTAAATATAATTAATGTTACTCTATTTTTCAAAAAAAAAAAAAATATTTTTATTTATTAGTTTAAGTATGTAATATATCTATGTATATAAATGTTTATAATTTTGTAAAAATCCTAACTTTATTTATTTTATAAGAATAGAAAATAAACCCAAACTGAAAAAAATATTACATTTGAAGTCAAAACTAGATTTTTTTATTCCAATGGCATACGTTAAATTGGTCGCACAAGTTTTTTATTATAGGAAAATTTGTGGGTGAAATTTTTTACAGCTAATTAACCCTTTCATCTACTACCTGGTAGTTGCAATTCATTCTTTTAAAAATTCCACATAAAATTACCAACATACGTCACTTAGCATACAAAACACATGTGGGCGTGACCAGACCACACTGCTACTACACTCCTACCTGTTATTTGCAATTCATTCTTTTAAAAATTCCACATAAAATTACCAACATACCTCACTCAGCATACAAAACTGGGCGTGACCAGACCACATTTGTTAGGAATGTGTACATCAACATACTCTTTGTTCACACATCGATATGCGACAAAGGGTACCTGAAGTTTAAGTCTTTATGTAAATTAAGAATGTATTTAAATTGCAAATCAAAGTCGAAAAAGTTTTGACCCGTGTGTACAAGGATACAAACATTTGAATTTTTGTTATCCTCTTCTATCAACATTATTAAAGTTGTCTGACAAGTAACTATTCGATATTGTGGTGCAGGACGTAGTGTGTCCACTTGGGAGATATGGGGTTGTGAGTTTAATTCAATGGAGGTTTACTTGGGAATGTAAATTTTTCAGCAAATAATTAAAAAAAAATCTGTGGCCTAGTTGTCTCATCCATTTTGTATCGTAACCTGAATTATTTAAGTGACGTAAATTACAAATACACACAGTTTTTTTTATAACAAACAAATTTGTGATCATTCAAAATTGTTTTAGGGGTTTTCAGCTTTTTAAGAAATTTTGAATGTTGTTTGTATACTTATATCGTAGATAAACAATATTTGATGAAAATTAAAAAAGGTCACATAAAAATAACAATAACTGCTAAATTAACAAATTTTGTTACAAAAAAAATAATTTTAATGGGCGTTATTACTTGTTATTTGTTGAGAAAAATTATTGGTGTACAAAAAAAATTATCTCAACACATCCAGGAATCGAACTCAGCCTTCTACAGAATATTCTAGGAATGTAGATAGAAGGGTTGATCAGTAATAACAAGCGAACATTTTAAAGATGACAACAGCAGACATAAAATAGAAGCATATGCATGTCAATGTGTGTGTACGCGCGTAAATAAATATGATTTGGAAATGTGTTTTGCTTGCATTAAAGTGCTCTTAAAAGTTATGGTAACTATTATATGCCTACATAATTATATACCTTAATATAAATTATTGAATGTATGTATTGATTTATAAATTTAATCTAGTACCTATCATATATTTTCATAAAATACCTATGTTCGCAGCAGAAGTTTTAGCTTCCTAATAAATACCTAAAAACATATACAATATGTAGTTGTTGTCCTCATGCAACCACCATTGTGGCACTGTGTATGTAGTGTAGTGTGAACATTTTGCAAACAAATTCACCTACGCGCACACACAACAAAATCATAAAGTTTTATTACATTGCTCTTGTCATCTTCAAAATTTTCGCTTATTATGCAGTTGTTCAACCCTTACGGTCTACATTACACAAATTTCCTGCTCATGACCATCGGCCGTTGTGGTGTAGGTGCTAGCGTGTCCGCGTAGGAGCCGTGAGGTCGGCAGTTCGATCCCTGGATGGGCTTTAAGACTTTTATGTTGATTTATGCTTTTTTTCATAATGTTCGTTTTTAGGAATTTTTCATATATATTTTTAATACTATTTGTTTGATATGGTTAGGCTTAAGGTCATTCCTTTGTTTTATTTTATATTTCAATATTTTTAAAATTTATAATTATTATTTGTTGTTTGTATGAAAAAAGGATTATCTTCAAACTTGAGGTTTGTGAAATTATTGCATAGAAGCATTAAAAGTTCAGAACATCTTCAAGTATATAAACAAATATTTCTGAAACTACTAGAAAAGCGCTATCAAACTTCAACAACGTTAAAGACTCAGGCGTTGGAAGCGTTTTGCACAGTCGGCCAATATATATTTCTTGGCACAAAATAAAAAATAAAGAATCTCATGTTCTAAAGTTGTTCTGGAATTTAAGGACACATTTTTCTAAAAGCTCTTCCTATGTATAATATCCTGGCATAAGTGTCATATCAGCAGAATTCTTAGTTTTCGCACAGTGGGCGATTCTGTTACTTCTGAAGGCCATCTGAGGGCCATATAAAAGTGAAGAATTTGGGGTTCTGAAGTTGTTCTAAAATTTAAGGACACATATTTCTGAAAGCCCTTCCTATGTATAATATCCTGGCATAAGTGTCATATCTGCAGAATTCTTAGTTTACGCACAGTGGGCGATTCTGTGACTTCTGAAGGCCATATAAAATTGAAGAATTTGGGGTTCTGAAGTCGTTCTGAAATTTAAGGACACATTTTTTTGAAAGCTCTTCCTATGTAGAATATCCTGGCATAAGTGTCATATATGCAGAATTCTTTGTTTTTAGTTTATTAAAACTAACATGTCGAAAAGTCGCAGTTGTTTTAGCACATGTAACCCAGTTCTTCTTTACTTTTTTTGTTTATCTTGGAATATGTAAATTTTGATACGTGGTTTATATAATTCCACAATAAAGAAATTTGTTTTTCTAATAAATAGTTAAAATAAGCATTTTTATTTAAATTTGGTTGATTTTTAAAGTTAACAGAGCTCTGTTAATTGGTTAACAGAATTATGTTAACCGAAGTGGTTTTTGTCTCCGCTAGTTAAATTCCGAATTTATCTTTACGGACATCTTAGAGGTATTAGTTTTAAGCACTTTTTAACACTTAATTTGTAATATTTTACTTTTTTCAATTTTTCAACACTAATATAAAGATCCGTTAGTTGAACTGGCGTCATTTTTAATAAAAAATTTTGTTTAACTGAGACAATGTTGCTCCAAAAATCCCTAAAAGATTTCTTTCGTCAAGAAGATTCTAGTTCGGAATCTGAAAGTGAAGATAAAAATGTCAATGAGCCGGACAACATCCAATACTATCAAAAAATGAACGAATCACAAGATGTGGATACAAAAAGAATGAATATTGTGCCAAAAAGAGGGTCTGGTGCAGAGTGTTGGAGCCATTTTGGAACCCTATTTGTGGGTAAGAAGGAGGTAATGAAGAATTACAAATTTTGTATTCACTGTTTTGAAGAGAAGGTGAAATTAAAAGGGTAAGTAATTATTTGTTTTGTATATCTTAAGTAGTGTAACCTTAAGTTTGGAGTGTAGTCAATCATTTTCCATAAAAAAAAGTGCCATCCTATAGAAAAGTGTCTTTATAAACCAACATAAGTGCTTATTATGACTCTTTTATATGGAAAATAATTACCTATACTTTTCAAATATTGAATAGCTACACCAATTGTTATTTTTCCTTAAAGATTTCGATCGTCGACATCCACAACAAACTATAGAAACCATCTGAACAATGTGCACAATATTAATGTAAAAAGTATTTATTAAAAAAAAACGCAAAAAATGACACGAGTGGTCTACCAAGTGAAAATCCAGAATATTCTGGATTCAACCACGCAAGGCGAATTGCGGAGAAGTGCTGTGTGTACCTGCATTCTACACTATAGCTTTGGTGTAGTAAATAATCCGAGATATCCAAATCAGTTACATTTTGAGAAAGATTAAATTCATTAAGATTCGAATACGCTTTATGCGAATTGGATGGCTGGGCCGTAAAGAAAGAAGAAACATTGAAAATTCTATTGGGGCGTTATTTATAGGAGTACTATAAACATGCAGTATTCAAAATTATGTATTCAGTATTCAGAAAAATAGGTAATTTTGTATGGGAGGCACCAGAAGGGGTTATCAGATATAGTCCATATTTATTTCTAAATTCAGTGTACTTACAAAGAAGATTTGTATGTAAAACTATAAGGGTCAATTCAGGCACTTGTATGGAAGGTACCAGAACAGTTGTGGCAACGGTTTCGGTTTTCTTAGGGTTTGACTGTTATTACAATATAATAAAACTGACCAAATTCAAATATCCTGGAGTTGTTCGTTTGGAAGTTATGACAGAACTACATGAAGCCGATGTAGGAGTCTCAGCTGGTGATGGGTCGTTAAAATAGTTTTAGTTTTTACTGCTCAACAAATTGTGCAAAACGCAGCAAGTTTTGGTTATCAGCTCCACATTTTCAACAGATAAATTTATAGTATGTTGGAAAATCCTGAATCGTAATTCCAAAAGCTTGTTCAACAACATGTCTAGCTCGTGCGAGGCGAAGGTTAAATATTTGTTTTTCTTTTATATTTGTGTTGTGCGAGTACGGCTTCATAATATGCTTTTGAAGCGGGAAAGCATCATCGCTAATTATTACATATGGCAGTTTGCGCCCATTTCTAATTACTTGATCTGCTGGAAAGTATTTTTCAGCATTATCAATAACCTTTTTCAAGAAACTTTGTAAAAGAACCCCAGCATCATGAGTGCGCCCGTTGCATCCAACGTCAATATATACAAAGCGGCAATCTGCATCAACAAGAGCCAACAAAACAATGCTAAGAGTCCCCTTGTAGTTATAAAAATATGACCCATCTTTTCGGAGTGACTGAAAAACGATGTGCTTGCCTTCCAATGCACCCAAGCAATGGGGAAATTGCCATTTGATTGAAAAATTATCCGCTATTGCTTCCCATTCGCTTTTTGTTGTCGAAAACTGTAACAAGTAATTAAAATTAAACAAAGGTGTCGTATTCGTTTTTCTTGCCATATTATTTTACAAGACTTTGTTTAAAACTTTTCGGCACACTACAAATATAATGGTTACGGCAGATTTGTGATTTGATTTCATATAGGGCTTTGTAAAAGTTTTATTTTTTTTCAGAAAAAAACTTTCAAACTGGAGAGCGAATTGATGGCGTAAAAAATTTGCTTACTTGCAGGCTTCAAGTAAGCTTGGTAAGCAGGTTGTATTTGAAATAAACCAGTTAAAAAAACAAAAAACTGCAACGAGATACTGCTTGGAAAATACAACTAAAACTTCTAGAAGCATCAGTGCGGATTTCAGTCACAGATGGGGTCGAAATCCACAACAATTTTATACCAAGATTGATGTAAGGGTGCAAACACAAAATCTTTTCTATCTCGAGAGGCATGCTTTGAATCTTATTCAATACAAAAGCAACCCAGCTGCTCTATTATTCGACCACCATCACAATTATCGGATAATTCAAGCTAATCATACTGGTTTGTTCCAGTTCGCCCATTTCGGCCAACATCGGATAACTTCAGCACCTTGCATTCGTTTTTTTTAAACAAGCCAATTAATTTTTTAAATAAACCAAAAACCAATTACAGTATTTTTAAAACCAATCGATCAAAGACTTTTATTTAAATTTTGTATAAAAGATACATACCTTTAAATATTCATGTTTAAAATTATTCCAAATAACCTCACATACCTCTGGAATTGCAGCACAAAGAGTTGATTCCGATATTCTTGTTTGATAATTTGTGCTTTTATAGGATTCTCCAGTAGCAAGATATCGAAGTGTGGCAGCTAACTACTTTGCTGGAGTTATTGATTTTCTCATTATTGTATCTTTCCTTTTTATATCGTTTTCAATCCGTCCAAGAATGTAGCTAAAATTTTCTGGTGTCATTCTCAAATAATTTAAAAATGATAACGCATAACTGGAAAGCTCATTCATAAGAAACGAAAATGTGCCTCGTTCCACTCGATCAACCCGCCATTCTTTTACCCATTGCCTCTTTCTTCTTTTTTTTGGTTAAGAATATAAACTTTCGCAGCATTCCAACAACCCGAAAATAATTTCCACATCATCACTGCTGTACAAATTTAATGTTTCAACAGCCAGTTCAGTAACGTCAAAGAGATTTTCCATTATTTTTTCTTTATTATAATATTCCATTTTTATTTCTGTAATTGCTGAAACACTTTTTTTATTTTAAATTATTACGAATAAATTAATGTTATAATAATATTAATAATAATATTAATATAAAAAAGAAAAGAGTATTTTAAGGTTTTAATTCCAATTGCCATATAGGACCACGGAAATCGCTCCAAAGTATAACCAACCAAATATGGTTTTTTGGGCATACGGCATATTATCATCATCTTGCGGGAGTCCTTGGTACAGCTGGTTGCCAACGTCCGCACCTAGGATTAAACAGCACCCGAATGGGAGATGGAACGAAAAGTCGGCCATCTCGCTATAATCATATTTTTCGCGCACTCCATCCGGAATGCAATATCGGCGTAGGCTAAATGGAGCGGGACCGTACACGACTTGAAACTTTGCTGTAAAAGTTCGTACTTCTGAAGCTCGGTCAGTCAGTTGCAGCTCCAGGTACTCCTCGTCGTCGGGTAAAGAAAAAGGATACTGCTCAGCAGTAGCCACCACCTGGCTCACAGTCCTATTGGGGTCGAAAATGGCTCGCACGAGATGCGGCTTCTTGTCGGTGGCTGTGTGATGGACACGGACCCATCCCGGCATGTGAAGCAACTCATATTTGGCATCATCTGGCGGTACAGTGTGGTGTCGTGACCTGCACATGCGGCAGCGATAGCGACTGCGGCAGTCCTTCAACTGGTGGGACAGACCAAGGCAGTTACTGCAGGCATTATACCTGTCCACAAATCGGTCTCTCTCAGCCTGATGTAGTACCAAAAAACGTCGACAAGCTCGGAAAGAGTGGCGAGTGGTACAGACGGGACAGCGATACTCTTCGAGAAACTCCATGGCTAAGAAAAGCAACAAAGTATAATAAGTATGTGACAGTAAACGGGTGTTGAGCTGGTGGAGTGAATTCAATGGTGTTAGGTAAAGCGGGGCAATAGTACTAATTTATGGATCGGTCGAGTTATGACACCCAACTGAGTTTTTATCTCGACGACTCGAACATGTCCATCTGTGCCCCGAAATAGCTTAGTAATACATCCCAAACGCCACGCCATCTCCGCCAACGATTTATTATGGTGCTTTGAGGAGGTAAAGCTTCAGGCTCTATAGGGGTAAGTAAAGACGAGCCTTTTAGAGCCAAGAGCCAAGATTCTATAGCCGCTAAAATTGTGTTAAATTCTTCAAACGTGTGTCGAATTTGGTGGCCGTATTTTGTAACTGCCTAATTTTTGAGCTCGGAAAGCATCTTTTTGAAATAAGCTCTTATTTCTTTTGCGGCTCCGACGAAGTTTCGGCCGTTGTCAGAGTAGATTTTGCTGGGACATTCACGGCGAGAAATAAATCTTGTAAAAGCGGCTAAACCCGCTCTCCACTCGGGTACCCAACACCAAGATAGAACTTTTTGGGTCTGTCTTCTTCTTCAGGCTGAGACAGGAGTATTCATTGAGGAAATATAACTTTTGGGATAAAAGCATTAATCTATTTCTCGCTAAAGACAATTCTTGCGCCGATAACATCGTGCTATCAATTCCCAATTTTTCCCCTTTGGCTATGACGTGTGGCGTTATAAAAACGAAATATATATCCCCAGACATGATTGGCTCCCGAGAAGCAGGAAAATCTCTCTAATATATCTTCTTCTGGAGCTGATCTAGATAAATGAGTCCTAACTGGCTTTGACTCTAAGTCTGTTTTAGGAACATCAATGTGTAAGGGCCATAATTTCCTCTCTTTCTGCAACCATGGTGGTCCAGACAACCATAAAGTTTTCTCCTTTAGTTCTGAAGGAGTCAGCCCCTGGTTTGCTAGATCAGCCGGGTTATCGTATGTTGCTACGTGCCTCCAACAACCGCCTACCCTTTCAAGTATTTATACCCTCACCCTACGGGTAGGAGGGTATATATCATTTGATACGACCCAAAGTGTAACAAATAGAAGGAGTCTCTTTAGACCCTAGGTTTCTTTGAACCAAATTCGATTCATGACTTTTTAACTCTCTTGAGCCATGTCCGTCTGTCTGTCCGGCTGGTACGCACGATAACTTTTAAAAGACGCAACCAAATGTTTTGAAATTTTGCACGAGTTTATATTTTTCCAAAACTACTTACGGTATTGCAAATGGGCTACATGGCCCCTTCTGGTACCTCCCATACAAATACATCATTCCGCCCACTTAAGAAATCGATTAATAATATGAATACAACCAACAAGATCGTACCCAAATTCTGTATTTAGTAAAGCTATTACAGTATTAAGTTTTGGAAAAAAAATGGAAGTCTAGCCACGCCCCTTCTGGTACCTCCCATACAAATGTACCTTTCCGCCCACTAAAGAGATGGAGTAATAATATCAATATCCTCGACATGATCGTGCCAAATTCTGTATTTTGTGAAGCTATAACAGGACAAAGTTTTGAAGAAAAAACTGGAAGTCTAGCCGCGCCTCTTCTTGTACCTCCGATACAAATGTACCACTCCCACTTTAGAAATCGAGTAATAATATTAATATAATAGAAAATTTTATGTTTTACTGAGGGGGTGGCTACAAAGGCTTCCCAACTATAAGAGGGCTTTTTAAGCCAGGCTAAAACGATTGTTGAGTAAGACCATAGGAACAGAAAACTTTCCAAAATGTTAAATTTGGACACAAGTGTTTTCATCAAATTTGACAGAAGTAACGCCCCGCATAACTCCAGTCTTGGTAAAGAAATTTTCTTAATGGGTGCTACCTTAGACATCGATACGAGCAAACTCGTGAAAATTGTATTTTTAACTTCAACTTGACTATAAAGCTGCAGCATATGCCAACTCGGAGGCATCGCAGAAGCCATGAAATTCAATTCTGCACTCTGGAGTATATTGTATCTAACGTGGGATTTAGATTTTACCTATTTGATTATAATTTTTAACAAATTCTTTCCATTTTAACTGGATCAGTGGTTTCAAAGTATCATCCCATTTAATATCACCCAGCCACAATTGTTGCATCAAAATTTTTGCTGTTATTACAATTGGTGCAAGCCACCCTAATGGGTCAAACAATCTTGCAATCACTGCCAGAACTTTCCTTTTGGTAAACGCATTTGTGTCAGATAACTTCTCAGTTATAAGGAAGAAAGAGTCAGAAACAGCATTCCACCTTATTCCAAGAGTCTTGGCTGTACTTTTCTCATTAAAATCTAAGAAATCACCGTTTAACAAATGACTTTGGGGCAGACCTTCCAAAATTAATTTATTATTGGACGTCGATTTTCTAAGTTAAAACCCTGCGGACTCTAAAAAGGCTGATCATTGGTTTCTAGCTTCTACACCATCAGGGATAGTATGTGCTCCTACTAATGCATCATCAACATACATGTTTTCTTTCAGAATTTTAGACCAAATGGGAAACCTTTGTTCCTCATCTTCTGCCAATTGCAGCAAAGTACGTAAAGCCAATTATGGGGCACAATTTACCCCAAAGGTATCGATTTTTAATAGATAATCCTGTATTTTATCATCAGGGGACGATCGGAACAGTATTCGTTGATAAGAGGCATGTTTGGGATTTATTAGTATTTTCCTATACATTTTCGTTATGTCTGCATTAAATACGAATTTGTATAAATGCCAATTCAAAACAAGTGTTATAATGTCCCTTTGAAGTATTGGACCAGCGAATAGTAAGTCATTTAAGCTTTTATCCCCAATAGATGAGCAAGAGGCATTAAAAACAACTCTTAATTTGGTTGATACACTTTCAGGCTTGAAAACGCCATCATGAGGCAGATAAAAGAATTCTTTTAAGCTTTGACGCGGAGCCTCGACTAGCTCCATGTGCCCCAGTGCTAAGTATTCTTTTATGACCTCGTTGTACATGTTTTTCAGCTCTGTACAGAGATGTTTCATTTTTCAAAAATTGACTGAGGGTTATATAACGACATGATTTATTGGATGGATTCGGGATAAAATCAGATTTAAATAGTAAATCCACAACATATCTACCATCTGACATACGTACTGTCGTGGCCGGATAAATTTGTTCGCAAATTTTATCGTCCTCAGACATATTCGGTTTAGTTGGGACTTCTTCAATTTCTCAAAACAGTCATTTATGGACAGTCTCGTGCAATCAGAGACTCGAACCGAACAATTCAAATGAATATTGTTCGTCGGGACAGTCGCAATCCATCCAAATACTGTTTCCTGGGCCTCCAACGAACCTAGAATGTTATGTTCTACCCCGCCGAACAGAATCATTGGATACAAATTTCCCCCTAGGAGAATATCCACTGGCCCACTTATGTAGAAACGAGATTCAGAGACTTCTAGTTTTGGAAGCTTCCTTGCATCTATGTTTGCTAAGGAATGAGTTGAGACATTTCCAGTAACATCGGGGACTATTAGCGCGTCGATGTCAAAAGAAAAGTTTGCCATTTTAGCCGAACCCAAAGTAATACCTGCAATTTTCGAGCACTTTGCGATAAGTTCACCACCAATTTCAAAAGTTTTTGTATTCGCGATGATATGAATGTGTCATCGGAGCAAGGGTCAATTAACGCTCTTATTGAATATGGTACCCCATCTTTTATAACGCATGAAATCGTTCTGTTAGGAATTTATCTAATTCTTCCCATTTTGGAATTTCAGTTTTGTTTGCTATTGACTGTTTCCTTAGAGACAGAGTTAGCTTGGGCAATTTACAAGAGCATTGAAAGACAAATATTGGATCCCATGATCCTATGTCAATACTTGGAAGCTTAATGACTGAAATTGAATTCGTAATGTCCCGTTGCAGTCGCTTGCGGATTCTTGAGTGCTTTTAGACAAATTGAAAATCAAACGCAATTGATTATTTATAACAATATTATTCTCATACTGTTTTTTTTTTAATTTCCCCATGCTATCTCAAATCCTTCTGCTGTTAAAGGAATATTCCTATTTACCTCCCTGGCCTCGCCACTAGTTTTC
The DNA here is from genome assembly GCA_964034835.1 of Muscina levida. Taxonomy (NCBI): domain Eukaryota; kingdom Metazoa; phylum Arthropoda; class Insecta; order Diptera; family Muscidae; genus Muscina; species Muscina levida. Next base: position 85,904,303 of record OZ035881.1, on the reverse strand, counting down.
TGAAACAAGTGGTATAATTTTTTAACCGAACTGAGCTTCTTGTTGTTCACGTATATCGCCGTGAATAAATCTCTAAAGCTGGGCCAGGTTAAATAATCCTCATAAATTATTTCGGTGTCGCACAGCAGGACAGAAATTAAAGTATTTGATTTTTGACTGGGAGGAACAGTCACTTTTAATTTGTCTTTCCATTCTCCTAACAACGCAACGCAAGCTATATAACTATCATGACCTTCTGATTTTTTACTCCGTATAGTAGGGCGTTGCACAATTAAATATTGCAACTCTTGAAGCGGAATATTAAAGCTTGTGAACTAAAAGAATTGCGACATTTTTTTTTTGGATTTTTTAAAGATGGGGTCGCTGAAATAGTTTTTATCAAAAAAATTAGGTTATGGTGAACAAATTTTTATATTATTTTTTTGCTGGTGCTTTTTGTTTATACAACTAAACAATTCTCTTCTTAAGGATCCGAACCTACGACAAAAAAATTATTGGTGTGAAAAATTATATTAACCCATAGAGTCCCTTTAAAGGGACGCTAACATATCAGCACGTCAAGCCCGTATTAAGATACATTTACTTGAAGCAAGTGTTCTGTAGAGTAGTTGACATATCAACAAACATTTATCTTTACATTTGTTTCGAGTGTGATGCTTCGCATGCTGCTTCTAGTGTAAAATATGGAAAAATAATTTTAAAAAAATCTCAAAACACGTGGCGTGTAAGTAGGGTGTTCAAAACCGAAACCGAAAAACCGTAAACCGGTTTTTTTTATTTAAAACCGTATGCCGGTTTTTGTAAAACTGACATTTTCGAATAACCGGTTTAACCGAGTTTTTTCCTTCGGGTACTCGGTTTTTTTAAATTAGTTTGAAATTGAATTTTAAAGTTTTACAAAGCTTCTAAAAGCATTCTTGTTTATAAAATGTAAAAAGATGTTTCTAAATTAATTTGAAATTTTATTTTAAAATTTTCCAAAGCTTTTAAAAAAATCTCGTTTATAAAACGTTTAAAGTTTTTTCTAAATTAATTTGAAATTTTACAAAGCTTCTAAAAACACTGGTTTATAAAATGTAAAAGGATTTTTCTAAATTAATTTGAAATTGAATTTTAAAATTTTACAAAGCTTTAAAAAACATTTTTGTTTATAAAATGTATAAAGGTTTTTCTAAATTAATTTGAAATTGAATATGAAAACTTTAAAAAGCTTCTAAAAACATTCTCGTTTACAAAATTGAATAACCTAATTATATGTATTAGGACCGGAAAATATCCTACAAGCTAATCCTGTGTAAAGTAGTCTAAAAAGGCGGAAACGATGGAATTTGCTAACGAGCTTTTAAATAACTTTATCCTGCAATTTCCCCAACAACGGCAGAGTCTAGTAACAGTTCAGATTGTGAGATGGGGGAATCTCCTAATGGTAGTCTTTGCAACGATTTTAACAGGACAATAAATAACATCCAAAATCCACCAGTGAAAACAAATTGCAATGACACAAGCCTATATGATGATTTCAACTATTTCAATAGATTTAATAAAAGGACAGAAAAGCTCAACATCCTTCTAAAACAAAACAGCGGTTTTGCCATTAAATCCTACTTCCGCAATAAGTGAGCGCGTGTTTTCTGTATCAAATACTATTTTAACCAGTAAGAAATTTTCAGTCGGGTAAGCCGACTTACATATACCCTTACCCTCAGTAAAACATATAATTTTCTAGTATATTGATATCATTACTCGATTTCTAAAGTAGGCGAAGTGGTAAGTTTGTATGGGAGGTACCAGAAGGGGCGTGGATAGACTTAAAGTTTTTTCTTCAAAACTTTATCCTGCTATAGTTTTACTAAATGTAGGATTTGGGCACGATCGCATTGGGTGTATTGATATTACATACTAAATTAATGCATTTTTTTAAATCAAATTATTTTTTTTATAAATATTTTTAACTTTTCAGGAAAAAACCGAAAAAACCGCTTAAACCGGTTTTCTTTCAAAAGCTGTATTCGAAATCCGATTTTTCTAAAACATCAAATTTTCGAATAACTCGAAAACCGGGTTTCTAAAAAAAGGAGGTATTTGAACACTCTACGTGTAAGTAAACATGAAAAAAAACTATAAATAATTGTGTTGTTATAACTTCAGCTAGTATATTCGGTTTAAATTAAATACAATCAATATATTTAAGCCGAATTGAGTTGTTAAAAAATTATAACTTGTGAATTGTACTGTGTTTTATAAAGTGTCCCTTGTAAAGGACGCTATGCTGTGAGGGCCGTTTAAAACCATATTTTTTATAGTCATACAGTTGCCTAAATTTTGTAAGAATTTGAAGATTTTTATGGCGATTTGTAGGAAGCCGATATTTATACGATTCCTTCATTATATGGCAATGATACAGACCAGGACTCTGATGGAAGTGATGACGAGCATGAGGCAAATCTCAATTATCTTGGCAGAAAATTGTTATCAACCGAGGGGGAAATAGAACAAGATGGAAATGATGAATGGAATGACAGCGACGATGAACCACTAACGAAGTATCAACGAATTGTTATATCCAATAGTAGTGTTCGAACTGGAGTACAATAAGAACATCTGGTGCAATAAGAAAAGGCCGAACCGAAAAGTGAAAACTACGACCTATTTCGGAGATGAAAAAAAGAACATAGAAGATCCTATGACTACCATTTTTCGAATAATGGAAACATATTGAAAGTAATGACAACGGCTCATGCAAACGCTATGCGAGAGGACAGAGTGCTATACAAATACAATATTGTATGTTTATTTCAATAAATCTACTTAAAAATGCTTTATTAGTATTGTTTTACTTTATAATAAATCAAAATAAATACAAAAGGTAAGCCAGGGAACTTCATGCACTAATGGGTTAAGGACCACTTTTATAGTCTTAAAAGTGAAAAATTATTTTTCCTAGATTTCAAAGCTCGATAACTTGAAAAGTTTCAACATTTTTTTAAGATGTAAAATGTGTTAGAAAGATAATTTAGATACCTTTAAGGCTGGGAACTTCATGCACTAATGGGTTAAGGACCACTTTTATAGTCTTAAAAGTGAAAAATAATTTTTCCTAGATTTCAAATCTCGATAACTTGAAAAGTTTTCAACATTTTTTCAAGATGTGTTAGAAAGATAATTTAGATACCTTTAAGGCTGATTTACACGCTATCCACCCATATCCCTTATCTACTGTCAAATCAGTACATTTTGATTTTCTATCCACCTTCCTATAATTCAATATTACTTTGCTATAATTTTGTAGTGTTTGTCTTTGCTTACTCCTACATGATTTCTATTTAGGCTATCTCGCTCATGTTGTTGAGGGGATATGAGTAGATATGGACAGTGTTGCCATTTTGGTGCTTAAAGCACTGTTTTTGGTGCTTTTTTGACTCTCCCATACCCTTTTTTATCCTTCATACCCGTTACCCGAATAAAAAATAATTATGGTGCTTTTGGAATTTATTTTCAGTGCTTTTGGTGCGTTTCATCTCTTGGATATAATTACACAAAGTTAATTTTTCTGTGTACCATCACTGTTGATTCAAGCATAATTGTACCATCACTGTTAATGTAGACAAAGCTCAACATTATCAGCCCGATTCTGAATACTCCCCGGGAGATAATTCCCGGGGAATTTATTTTTCCTGGGAATAAAATCCTCCTATTCTAAACAAACAGGGAAAACAATAAAAGGGAGAGAGAATTTCGGTTTTTCGAAGTCAGCTGTTTTGCGTGTGCTGTTTTGTTTGGCTAACAATTTGCAAATCATTTTTATGAAGCATTTAATGTACAAAGCGAATAAAATGAATATAAACAACAAATACCTACAAAAAAACAATATAAAAATGTTCAGTGCTGTGTTTGTGATGATATCCAAAGCAGAAAGCTCTTTGCAATATCCCCGCTTGTGAAATTGAGGGCAATTCCTCGCTTCCTTGCGGAAGGTGACTACCAGACGGGTATAGGGAGAGTTTGGGAAACCATAGCTTAAAAATTTAGTTAAGTGAGTGATTTTATTGAAACTTCATCTTTATAATTTAAAAAAAAAACTATTTACAGGTGTGTGATCATGAGCCAAAGATACGGTACGATGACACCTACCATCCTGGTGCGTGGCAAGACTCATTTACTTGAAATTCCAGCAAATTGCGAGCTTAACTTGATGATAAAATCTATCCCAAGTCTGAAAAATGTTTTGTACTTATGTATATCAATTAAATGTTAAATACTTTAATTTTTAGTACAATTCCCTTGAAATTTGTTGGCGGAATTTTCCGCAAAATTTGTCATCAATTTCTCCCTTTTATTTACATTCGTAATACCTACTTTATTCCCGGGGAATTTTTCCTCACTTTCGAAGTTCGTTTAGAATAAGGGAATAGGGAGAAGGGAAACAATTCCCGGGGAGATTTCATTTAGAATAGGGGAACAGGGAATAGGGAAAAAATTCCCGGGGAATTGCCATTCAGAATCGGGGCGTATAAATCGTTTTTGCTATCTGGCTTATAACTTCGAAAAATCTTGTGAGGACAATAATGTATCTAGAGATGAGAAATTGAATTTGAAATTAAAAAAAAAACTTGATTGCGTTTACTCAAAGTCCGAATTGAGGCGAAAATTGCCAAAAAAAAATTCGAGTTATTAAAAAATTTATCATTATTTAGTATAAGTAATATTTTTAAAGAAACCCAACAGGAAATAGTTACTTTTATAAAAGAATTTATACCCAAATATAGTCACAAAAATTAAAACAAGCCTAGAATACGTAAAACTTCACAAATGGCAATGTACTGAAAGAACTGATACATTTTGGATTGAAGTTTATAATTTAATAGATTCGGTAAATGAGCGTACTTTTGAAGAGTCGTCTAGTTTCGTTTTACTATTATCCTCTTTTCCGTATTTTAACGCAGAAGTAGAAAGAACGTTCAGTCTAATAATTTTTTTTTAATCCAAATTATAATAGAAAATACTTGCTCCAATAATTATAAGCTTCCTTCAAGTGTTTATAGCAAAATCAATTCAATTGAATGGTAAAAAATCTAATTATTTTATTGAGTCCAAATGTACAAAAAACTGTTAAGAAGAATGTTATATAATTCATATGTTTTATACATATTATTTTTACATATTATTTTTATTCTTTATTAATAAAAAATTATGTACGTAGTATATGAATATAACCAAGTGATCTCACAATAAAGCCTACGTATGACCTAATTTTAAATGTAAACATATAATTTTGAGTTAACAAATTAATTTAAAAGCGCAGTGGTTTTTTACCCGTTTTGAGATAGTTTTTTACCCTTTTTTGAATGGTTCATATTGCTTTTAAATGTCCAAGACTTGGCAACACTGGATATGGGTAGATAGCGTGTAAACCATACTTTATTTTGGTATATATAAGTTTATATCTTACTTGTGAAAAATGTTGAAAAAATAAAAAATAGAAAAAAAATATTTTTTTATTTTCAAATTCACACTATTTGAATTTTAAAATATTTGAAGTAGGCCCTTTTTAAAATGTAACAAAATATACACAAACAAAAATATTTCAGACTTTTTGAATTTCGCAAAAGTATTTTTTTTATCAACTCTCGTGGAATTTTGTTTACAAAAGTTCGCTAGTCGCTCGTTTTCCAGGCATTTTTCGACACAACATTTAACAGCCTGGAATCTTGGATACTCTTCACATATCTGTGCTTGAAGTCTGACTTCTTTAAAAGTAGGTAATTGGCAAAAATATTAAAGATTTCATTTACAATTGGTATACTGTATAAATAAAATAATCAAAGCATGGGTAAGTAAAATATATATAAAACTGTTTTCTAAGTTTAAGCTACAATTTTCCTCTAAAAATGTCTACAGATGTTAAAAAAACAGTACCGCAAACATTTTTGGCTGCTTGGTAAAAGTAATGAAATAATTCCGGATGATGAGTTGCCTTCAAAAAATATAGTGCTTAGAAGGCTATTGACTTTGGATGAAAAAAAACACTTCAAATGAGAGCTGCATCAGTAGTAGATAAAATAAAACAAATTTGGGGAAAAGCAAGCATTCTATCTATTCAAAAACAGAATAGAATTATTAAAATTAAAAAATTGCATTCAGAGCGGGTTCATCTAAAAAAAAAAATTTCAGATATCAAAGTGAGATAATAAAAAGACATGATTTCATAGACCAAATCAATGTTACTTTCAATATTTGATACGTCAAAAGCACAAGTAATCAACAATTAAAAACCTCTATCAAAAATGTGATGATGGAGATAGAAAATTTTTCAGCAAGTGAATCGAAAATGTCAGACTCTCAGATGACTTTTATTATGAAAAACCAGAAAGCGAAATATGTACAACAAATTCTCAAGTAAATGTTAATTCATCTGAAGTTTGCTTTGCTTTAAATCGAACAGTAACTAGTTGTGAAAGTGGGTCCTTAGTTATTCAATCTACTCTTTATGTCTTGGGGTATGATGTAAACGAAATTGCGTGTTCTAAAACTACTATTTGGAGAAACCTAAAAAAAAATTGTCAATTTGTATTGAAGAAAAAACATCACACGTTTTTGATGATATCCTTACCGTACATTGGGATGGAAAAGCTTTGCCTGATCTAAATTCCAAAAATAATGTATATCGCTTATCTGTGGAAGTTAGTGGTAAAAGTGGTGAAGACTACTTGGTGTTCCCAAACTGTCGTCTTCTACCGGAGAAGCTCAAGCAGAAACTGTGTTTAAAATACTTGTTGAGTGGAATCTGACACAAGAAGTTGTTTTCATGTGCACTGGCACAGCATCCAGTAACACAGGCAAATTTAAAGTAGCTATAACATTGTTACAAAAAAAGTTAAGTAAAAATAGGTTTTATCTAGCTTGTAGACATCATATGCTAGAGTTAATAGCTGGAACAGCTTTTAATGCTCTCTTTGAAGCTTCAACTGGACCTGATATTCAACTATTTCACAGATTTCAGGATTCTTGGGAAACAATTGATCAAACAAAGTTTGAAAGTTGTGCGACGGATAAGAACGTTACACTTTTTATCACACCAATCATTCGTTTAGAAATTATTAAATTTATAAAAGGTCAATTAAAAAACATTTACCCAAGGGAAGATTACAAGGAACAGCTTGAGCTCAGTATGTTATTCCTAGGAAGTAATCAATCTGAGAGTATATCAATAAAAACTCCAGTTGCTTTTCATAGAGCAAGATAGATGGCAAAATTTATTTATAATATGACGGCCATATTCATAATAAATTTCTAAAGTGGATATGAAGCGTTCTCTAGCTAAAGTATTCTTTAGCTCTAAAAAACCTTTAATAAGAAATTGTATTCATAAACGTTTCTTATCAGTCCTTTAGCCAAATGTGTTCCGGTGGCAACGACGACTGTTAATGGTCGTTAATGATGTATAAAAAAGCTTTATAATCGGATACAAAAGCTTTGTAATCGGATACCAAACATGTATTTCCACTTATAATAACTATGAACATTATTGTAGCTCAATGTTTCGTTGACTACGATTCTCATGACAATAAGAAAGACGTTAAAGTAAAAATTATATTAAAAACATTTATTTTCTTTTTCTCATGTTGAAATAATAATCGGATACCGATTACATTGTTTCCTTGTTTTGATTGTTTATACATCACGAATATTATTTCATTATTTAGAAATTATTTTTGAAGAATTTTGGAGAAATATTTTTTAAAATGGAATTCATGAATGAAAAGTGTCAATGTAGATACTTTTCTATATGCGCAATGATTAAGAAGAAAATTTCCTACACAATGAATATATGCAACAACTCTTTCCAATCGGAAAAATACCGAAAAACTCGAAATAAAGATCTCAAATTCATAAATATACAATAAATTGTACAAACGTCAAGTTATAGCACGCTTAAAGTAGAGACAACCCTACTTTAACTTATTGAAGATGTGAATCGTTAAGGGAGTGAAGTTAAATACGTTTTTTAAATACGTTTTTAGCGAAGACACAAACCCCAAATATGGAATCCATCAAAACGAGTTTGTATTGAAAAAATTCATTTCAACTTGAAAATAGTTAATAATTATTAAAAAATAGTGAATAATACTGATATATAAAGCAATAAATAAATACATTTGTTAAATTTGTAATAAATAATTTCCTTTCTAAATACATGTGGTATAAAAGATACTTAGCATTACCATATTCGGGGGCCCTGATTGGGCACTAGGGGCAGAGAGGAATGAAAGTCCTTTGCATCACGTCATAGCCCCATGGGAGTAGGTCACTCCCATATCCAAGATATATCAATCGTCTGTTTCAGATCAGAGATATATCACAAAGTATATGCGATATAAATGATATTTAGTATTGGCGTCTTTGGGTGCCCAGATTGGGCACTAGGGGCAGAGAGGAATGAAAGTCCTTTGCATCACGTCGTAGCCCCATGGGAGTAGGTCACTCCCATATCCAAGATATATCAACCGTCTGTTTCAGATCAGAGATATATCACAAAGTATATGCGATATAAATGATATTTAGTATTGGTGTCTTTGGGGGCCCAGATTGGGCACTAGGGGCAGAGAGGAATGAAAGTCCTTTGCGTCACGTCGTAGCCCCATGGGAGTAGGTCACTCCCATCTCCAAGATATATCAACCGTCTGTTTCAGATCAGAGATATATCACAAAGTATATGCGATATAAATGATATTTAGTATTGGGGTCTTTGGGGGCCCAGATTGGGCACTAGGGGCAGAGAGGAATGAAAGTCCTTTGCATCACGTCATAGCCCCATGGGAGTAGGTCACTCCCATATCCAAGATATATTAATCGTCTGTTTCAGATCAGAGATATATCACAAAGTATATGCGATATAAATGATATTTAGTAATGGCGTCTTTGGGGGCCCAGATTGGGCACTAGGGGCAGAGAGGAATGAAAGTCCTTTGCATCACGTCATAGCCCCATGGGAGTAGGTCACTCCCGCATCCAAGATATATCAATCGTCTGTTTCAGATCAGAGATATATCACAAAGTATATGCGATATAAATGATATTTAGTATTGGCGTCTTTGGGGGCCCAGATTGGGCACTAGGGGCAGAGAGGAATGAAAGTCCTTTGCATCACGTCGTAGCCCCATGGGAGTAGGTCACTCCCATATCCAAGATATATCAATCGTCTGTTTCAGATTAGAGATATATCACAAAATATATGCGATATAAATGATATGTGATAATACCGTATTCGGGGGCCCAGATTGGGCACTAGGGGCAGAGAGGAATGAAAGTCCTTTGCATCACGTCGTAGCCCCATGGGAGTAGGTCACTCCCATATCCAAGATATATCAATCGTCTGTTTCAGATCAGAGATATATCACAAAGTATATGCGATATAAATGATATTTAGTATTGGCGTCTTTGGGTGCCCAGATTGGGCACTAGGGGCAAAGAGGAATGAAAGTCCTTTGCATCACGTCATAGCCCCATGGGAGTAGGTCACTCCCATATCCAAGATATATCAATCGTCTGTTTCAGATTAGAGATATATCACAAAATATATGCGATATAAATGATATGTGATAATACCGTATTCGGGGGCCCAGATTGGGCACTAGGGGCAGAGAGGAATGAAAGTCCTTTGCATCACGTCGTAGCCCCATGGGAGTAGGTCACTCCCATCTCCAAAATATATCAACCGTCTGTTTCAGATCAGAGATATATCACAAAGTATATGCGATATAAATGATATTTAGTATTGGCGTCTTTGGGTGCCCAGATTGGGCACTAGGGGCAGAGAGGAATGAAAGTCCTTTGCATCACGTCGTAGCCCCATGGGAGTAGGTCACTCCCATCTCCAAGATATATCAATCGTCTGTTTCAGATCAGAGATATATCACAAAGTATATGCGATATAAATGATATTTAGTATTGGCGTCTTTGGGTGCCCTGATTGGGCACTAGGGGCAGAGAGGAATGAAAGTCCTTTGCATCACGTCGTAGCCCCATGGGAGTAGGTCACTCCCATATCCAAGATATATCAATCGTCTGTTTCAGATCAGAGATATATCACAAAGTATATGCGATATAAATGATATTTAGTATTGGCGTCTTTGGGTGCCCAGATTGGGCACTAGGGGCAAAGAGGAATGAAAGTCCTTTGCATCACGTCATAGCCCCATGGGAGTAGGTCACTCCCATATCCAAGATATATCAATCGTCTGTTTCAGATTAGAGATATATCACAAAATATATGCGATATAAATGATATGTGATAATACCGTATTCGGGGGCCCAGATTGGGCACTAGGGGCAGAGAGGAATGAAAGTCCTTTGCATCACGTAGTAGCCCCATGGGAGTAGGTCACTCCCATCTCCAAAATATATCAACCGTCTGTTTCAGATCAGAGATATATCACAAAGTATATGCGATATAAATGATATTTAGTATTGGCGTCTTTGGGTGCCCAGATTGGGCACTAGGGGCAGAGAGGAATGAAAGTCCTTTGCATCACGTCGTAGCCCCATGGGAGTAGGTCACTCCCATCTCCAAGATATATCAATCGTCTGTTTCAGATCAGAGATATATCACAAAGTATATGCGATATAAATGATATTTAGTATTGGCGTCTTTGGGTGCCCTGATTGGGCACTAGGGGCAGAGAGGAATGAAAGTCCTTTGCATCACGTCGTAGCCCCATGGGAGTAGGTCACTCCCATCTCCAAGATATATCAACCGTCTGTTTCAGATCAGAGATATATCACCAAGTGTAAGTGGTGTAAATGATTTTGCTAAGAAAAAAATAATTTTATTTAAAAACAAATGTATTTTGACCGGTCGCGAATTGGAACCGTGACCGTAATTTAACAGGCGCTCGTCGCTACCAGTTACCCCAACGTCCCCTCATAACCGGTATCAATATTTGGTTAAAGATACTGAAGTTGAAATATGTTGCCAAACAATCACTCTTCCTGCGAATAATGTGAAATTGGTACTAGAATATTTAAGGTTTTTTAGTATGCATTGTATTGTTAAGTTAATTAAATTCAAGGACATTTCGATTGAACTACAAATATTATTTTACCAAAATTCACAAAAAAAAAAAACAAAAAAAAAAATAAAAAAAAAAAAAGGTCTACCCCCACCGGGAATTGAACCTGGGTTACAAAAAAAATAATTACATAATGGGAATTATAAATGGGAAGACATATTTGTTAGTGGTGTTTTTGTTTTTAATTTCTTATTATTGACAGACATAGCTGAATGCACATCACAATGCCGTGTATACAAGAGTGATTGCATACAATTTTGGTCGGTAACACATTTCTGCTTTCCTTCACGGTGGCGTAACTGGTAACGGCATGCGCATAGCAACATTGTATTCAAGGTTTTTTTTTCTCTTGATGGATGTCATATATAAAAGTACCGCATGCGCACATGCACATGACCGAGTAAATATGGTGTAAGTTGGAAGTAAGTGGGAGAAATATGTAATTATTTTTTTTGTAACCCAGGTTCAATTCCCGGTGGGGGTAGACCTTTTTTTTTTTTATTTTTTTTTTTGTTTTTTTTTTGTGAATTTTGGTAAAATAATATTTGTAGTTCAATCGAAATGTCCTTGAATTTAATTAACTTAACAATACAATGCATACTAAAAAACCTTAAATATTCTAGTACCAATTTCACATTATTCGCAGGAAGAGTGATTGTTTGGCAACATATTTCAACTTCAGTATCTTTAACCAAATATTGATACCGGTTATGAGGGGACGTTGGGGTAACTGGTAGCGACGAGCGCCTGTTAAATTACGGTCACGGTTCCAATTCGCGACCGGTCAAAATACATTTGTTTTTAAATAAAATTATTTTTTTCTTAGCAAAATCATTTACACCACTTACACTTGGTGATATATCTCTGATCTGAAACAGACGGTTGATATATCTTGGAGATGGGAGTGACCTACTCCCATGGGGCTACGACGTGATGCAAAGGACTTTCATTCCTCTCTAACCCTAGTGCCCAATCAGGGCACCCAAAGACGCCAATACTAAATATCATTTATATCGCATATACTTTGTGATATATCTCTGATCTGAAACAGACGATTGATATATCTTGGAGATGGGAGTGACCTACTCCCATGGGGCTACGACGTGATGCAAAGGACTTTCATTCCTCTCTGCCCCTAGTGCCCAATCTGGGCACCCAAAGACGCCAATACTAAATATCATTTATATCGCATATACTTTGTGATATATCTCTGATCTGAAACAGACGATTGATATATCTTGGATATGGGAGTGACCTACTCCCATGGGGCTACGACGTGATGCAAAGGACTTTCATTCCTCTCTGCCCCTAGTGCCCAATCTGGGCCCCCGAATACGGTATTATCACATATCATTTATATCGCATATATTTTGTGATATATCTCTGATCTGAAACAGACGATTGATATATCTTGGATATGGGAGTGACCTACTCCCATGGGGCTATGACGTGATGCAAAGGACTTTCATTTCTCTCTGCCCCTAGTGCCCAATCTGGGCCCCCAAAGACCCCAATACTAAATATCATTTATATCGCATATACTTTGTGATATATCTCTGATCTGAAACAGACGATTAATATATCTTGGATATGGGAGTGACCTACTCCCATGGGGCTATGACGTGATGCAAAGGACTTTCATTCCTCTTTGCCCCTAGTGCCCAATCTGGGCCCCCGAATACGGTATTATCACATATCATTTATATCGCATATATTTTGTGATATATCTCTGATCTGAAACAGACGATTGATATATCTTGGATATGGGAGTGACCTACTCCCATGGGGCTACGACGTGATGCAAAGGACTTTCATTCCTCTCTGCCCCTAGTGCCCAATCTGGGCCCCCGAATACGGTATTATCACATATCATTTATATCGCATATATTTTGTGATATATCTCTAATCTGAAACAGACGATTGATATATCTTGGATATGGGAGTGACCTACTCCCATGGGGCTACGACGTGATGCAAAGGACTTTCATTCCTCTCTGCCCCTAGTGCCCAATCTGGGCCCCCAAAGACGCCAATACTAAATATCATTTATATCGCATATACTTTGTGATATATCTCTGATCTGAAACAGACGATTGATATATCTTGGATGCGGGAGTGACCTACTCCCATGGGGCTATGACGTGATGCAAAGGACTTTCATTCCTCTCTGCCCCTAGTGCCCAATCTGGGCCCCCAAAGACGCCATTACTAAATATCATTTATATCGCATATACTTTGTGATATATCTCTGATCTGAAACAGACGATTAATATATCTTGGATATGGGAGTGACCTACTCCCATGGGGCTATGACGTGATGCAAAGGACTTTCATTCCTCTCTGCCCCTAGTGCCCAATCTGGGCCCCCAAAGACCCCAATACTAAATATCATTTATATCGCATATACTTTGTGATATATCTCTGATCTGAAACAGACGGTTGATATATCTTGGAGATGGGAGTGACCTACTCCCATGGGGCTACGACGTGATGCAAAGGACTTTCATTCCTGTCTGCCCCTAGTGCCCAATCTGGGCCCCCAAAGACCCCAATACTAAATATCATTTATATCGCATATACTTTGTGATATATCTCTGATCTGAAACAGACGGTTGATATATCTTGGATATGGGAGTGACCTACTCCCATGGGGCTACGACGTGATGCAAAGGACTTTCATTCCTCTCTGCCCCTAGTGCCCAATCTGGGCACCCAAAGACGCCAATACTAAATATCATTTATATCGCATATACTTTGTGATATATCTCTGATCTGAAACAGACGATTGATATATCTTGGATATGGGAGTGACCTACTCCCATGGCGCTATGACGTGATGCAAAGGACTTTCATTCCTCTCTGCCCCTAGTGCCCAATCAGGGCCCCCGAATATGGTAATGCTAAGTATCTTTTATACCACATGTATTTAGAAAGGAAATTATTTATTACAAATTTAACAAATGTATTTATTTATTGCTTTATATATCAGTATTATTCACTATTTTTTAATAATTATTAACTATTTTCAAGTTGAAATGAATTTTTTCAATACAAACTCGTTTTGATGGATTCCATATTTGGGGTTTGTGTCTTCGCTAAAAACGTATTTAAAAAACGTATTTAACTTCACTCCCTTGAATCGTTTATGAATATTGTTTTCTCGAAAATTGCTTAATAATGGTTTGTAAACCTTTTATAAGTTTTTATGAATAAGGCCGTAAAAATATACATTTTTCGGAAACAGTTTAAACTTATCGAATCAGAACTATTTGGACTTCAAAAATTTAATTTTTTTTATAAAAACATATTTGAAAAACTGGTATACCTGCAGATCTGCTGTATTTGCTCCATTCAATGATTTAAAATTGCTTCAAGAACTTTCCGATTACGAAAAAACCATTCCATCCATAGCTGGGCCAACTAATAAAACTTTTTCGTCACACTTGTGGTATCTCAGTGAAGCTCTTGTAGGCTTTGCATTTTTTGACCCTAGGGTAACACATGATCAGAAATCTTTAATGGTCGCAGCATTACAAAAGAAAGGTTGTGATAATCCATCTAAAAAGCTATCGTTAATTTAAAAGAGATTTCGAAAATTGAAATGCATAATTTTGTTACCTCAAACAGTAAAAGGGTTTTTGATTAATTAAAATTGCCCACTTCCTTTTTTTTCGAATGATACACATTTATGGGAAGATGATGATGATTTTGTTTCTGCAAAGAAAAAACTAGAAAAACTATATGTTGTGAATTTATTTAGACATGAATTTTTTACTTCATTGCCACCGAGTCCAATATCATTTAAAGTCGATACAAATAATATTGAAATCTTTCGAATTTTTCAAACCAGTTGGTATTGAATTTGTAGGTTAGTTGTTTTCATAAGTTTTAAAAACTTCAGGTTCCACCTTATTTGGAAAAGTATTTTCAATTACAAATTCTGGGCCTACGTCTTCGACGCAGGCTTTCCAGAAATAAATCCATAATTAGAATTATATTTTTGCAATTCTTTTCTGTTTTTTTTTTTTAAATCATTTCCCATCATATTGGACGTTGAAATCGAATTTATTGAGTTTATAATACCCTCTAACAATTTCATGTCATCTTTATCGGGATTTAACATAGACTTTAAGTATAAATATTTTGAATGGTATACCTTCAAATCTTTTATATGTGTTTATCAAATCTACGATTATACTTCAGTTATCTTACTTTGCTGACACGAGTTCTTAAATAATAAAAAAATATTATTTCCACACAAAATATTAGTATTTATAAGTAAAAATTAAAAACACGTTACGGTTAACGTCTTTAAACCCGTTTTTTTGTACCTTTAAACACTTATAAACTAGTAACGTGGATAAATATGAACCGATTTAAAGTTTCTCAGAGAATTTAGAACGAAGAGACTTTGCAAAGATATTTTATAGATTCCTTTGTTAAAGTTCAGCAAATTCATTATATGATAACAAACAAAAAAACAGATAAAAATATAGCAATTTTATACTATGACATCATCCGTCCTTCCGCTGGAAATACCCATATATGATGGGTGTTCTCAGCACATTCAAACTAATCATTGCAGGCCACCATGCAAATATGGTTTGTTGAACCTAAATAAACCTAAAGGTTCTTAGGTTTTATTCATAATATTTGTGTATAAATCTGTTTTTTTTTTTTAAACGAGTTTGTTGTAGTAATGTTTAAGTGGATACTTAATTAAGACCCGTATAGGCGCCAGGAACTACCTACCCAAATAGGGTATACATAAGGGTCAACAACCCAGGAATTTGGTCCTACAGACCCATTACTATGGCCGTATACACCTCGACCCCCGATACCAATGCCAATTGCCTAGACCAGAAAAATTCTGGATCTGCCAATAGACACGCTTTGTCCGTCCCCCTCAACTTCTCTGAAGCCGAATGCGAAGTAGGATGTACCCCAGGGTACCCATAAAAGGCAAATTAGGCAAAAACGTTTTCACTTCAAACAAGGCGACTTTAAAAAAAAAAAAATTTCATTTAAAGTTACTTAAAAATGATTGTCTTCAAAGTAAAAGGAACAAAAACAGGTCTTGCTCGGTCCAGGGGATCTTTTATTTGAGTAGGGGATCATCATAGAACCCACGATTATTTTATTACATTACTAGCTGACCCGGCAAACGTTGTTCTGCCATACAACTTCGTACCCTGCGAACTTTGTCTCGCTCCAAAGTTAAAGCCTTCATATAAGCTCCAGGGTAATATTAATACAGATAGTTAAAATTTTAATGTAATTTATTTGAATTTATTCGAAATTAGTGAAGAGCGATCTGGTAAACAATGTATTTCGATTTGTTTTCCGCCGCAAAAACAAACATTGAAGACGGTTTGCCGACACGCGAATAGGAAACGTACAGCTGACCGTGCGAAAAGCAGGGGAATTCGAGATTGATCCCACAAACTTCCAACAATTGGCTGTGCGATTTATTGATTGTCATCACAAAAGCCAATCGAATGGTTTATTTAATTCGCTTGAATTCGAAAGGACGATCTATTTTTCCATTTGAAAAGTGATTTTTGAATAATTATCCGAAATTTTCCATATTAACATCGTCCAAAATTATCAAATCAAACATTAAAATAAAAAATTTCGTCGAAAAAAAAATTCAATTTTTATTTAATTTTTCCGTAATTTTCCAACAAACATTTTTCCATTCGAAAAGCCACTACGGAACAATGGCTTACAAAATTTTATACGAAAATTCAATTTGCGATTTTCATCAAATCAAGTAATATAATGTAAAATTTCGGCGAAAAAAACCAAGTTTTTCGAGCTTTTCCGGAATTTTCCGAGTTTTCCACCAAGAATTTTTCTATTTTTCCATTCGAAAAGTAGTTTCGGAATAATTATCCAAAATGCAAAATTTCGTCGAAAAAAAATTTAAATTTTTTTTAATTTTTGAATTTGAATTTTTTGTATTTTTCAACAAAAATTTTCTATTTTTCGATTCGAAAATCCATTCCGTAAGAATTCCATACAAAAAGACAGTTTTCGAGTTTCCCTATTTTCCGACTTTTCCGAAGGATTTTTCCCAAATTTTCTTTCACATAAACATTCTCCTGGCAATTACGAACAACTGAAAAAAATATTGAGCAAAATAGGCCCAGCCGTTCTCAATTGATGACTGACTATATGAATTACGATAACACCATTTTTATTTGTATAGAAATTATTCATCCCGTTAAATTTTCCGGAATTTTCCGATTATTTCGCTAATAATTTTCTATTTTTGCATTCGAAAAGCCATTTCGTAACAATTGCACACAATTTTCCCGGCGTTTCCTAAGGATTTTCCCAAAATTTTTTGGCATAAAAAATTCCTGCCAATTGTGAAAAATTGAAAAAAAAATTGAGCAAACTGGGCCAACGTTCTCTCTTGATAAATTACTGTACATTTTTCACACTATATTTCACAATAATCCGAAATTTTTCAGCAACACAACAAATTTTTTACCTTTACGTCGTCTGAAATCATCAAATCAAGCGATACAATGGAAGATTTCGTCGAAGGCATCCAAATCTTTCGATTTTTTTCTGGAATTTCCCGAGTTTTCCACCAAGAATTTTTCTATTTTTCAATTTCAAAAGTCATAATTGTTCAAAATTATTCACATTTACATCGCCAAAAATTACAAAAACATACGATAAGATGCAAAATTTTGTCGAAAAAAAAGAACTTTTTTTTGGTATTTTCCAACTAAAACTTTCTATTTTTCTATTCGAAAGCCGACAAAAATTTAATATGCGATTTACCTCAAATCAGGCGATGAAATGCAAAATTTTGCCGAAAAATGCAAATTTATCGATTTTTTTGGAATTTTCCGAGTTTTCCACCGAGAATTTATTTATTTTTCCATTCGGAAAGTCATTTCGTAATAATTATCCGAAATTTTTCGCAAGTTTCTTCGTTCAAAACTATCAAATCGTACAACAAAAAGCTAAATTTCGTCGAAAAATAGTATTAAAATTTATCGAATTTTTCCGGAATTTTCCGAATTTTCCAACAAAATTTTTTTATTTTTCCATTCGAAAAATTATTTGTAACAATTGCACACAAAATTCCATACAAAAAAGCAATTTTCGGTTTTTCCAATTTTCCGGCTTTTCCGGTGGGTTTTCCAAAATTTTCTTTCGTAAAAACCTACTCCTGGCAATTAGGAATAACTGAAAAAAAATTGAGCCAAATCGGTCCAACCGTTCTCGAGTTTTGCGCTTAGCAACACATTCAACGACTTATTTTTATATTATAGATTATACCTTCGTAATTTTTTAAAAAAGCATCGAAAATAAATGCAATGTTTCGGCCTATTTTAAAAAAGTGACAAAGATTTAATTTTGTTACTTTTTAGAATAAGCGACGAAGACATAAAATTATTTGAAATTTACTATTCTTGTCGTACTGAGCTAAGGTTTTACTCAGCTCCAGTAATACTATCAGACACGCATAACTACGTTTGTGTGGTTTTTCACTGTTCCACTGTGAAATGAGACGCCATTACCTTATAACTCGGATTGTAGCCGGGTTAATCAACAACTTCGGCTTCAAATGACGTCCTTTGAAAGCATCTGTTATATTTTTGTATCACGCAAAACGTCTTTTAACATAATAAATTTCATAGTAATCCGAAACTTTCCACGCATCATAACGAATTTTCCACTTTTAAATCAACTGTATTCATTAAGTTTTTTTTCTAGTTTTTCCGGAATTTTCCGAGTTTTCCATTTGAAAAGTCATTTAGGAATAATTATCAGACATTTTTCACATTAACATCGTCCGAAATTATCAAACTATACGTTAAAATGCAAAATTTCGTCGAAAAATATCCAAGTTTTCGAGTTTTTCCGGAATTTTCCGAGTTTTTTACCAAGAATTTTTCCATTCGAAAGTCATTTCGGAATAATTATCCGAAATTTTTCACAGTTACATCGTCCAAAATTTAACAGAAAAAAAAATATTTTTTTAAAATTTTTCCGGAATTTTCCGAATTTTTTCACAAAAATTTTCTATTTTTCTATTCGAAAATCCATCCAAATCAATTGCATACAAAATTCCGTACAAAAAGGCAATTTTCGATTTTTCAAATTTTCCGACTTTTCCGGAGGATTTTCCCAAAATTTTCTTTCGTAAAAACCTACTCCAGGCAATTACGAATAACTGAAAAAAAATTGAGCCAAATCGGTCCAACCGTTCTCGAGTTTTGCGCTTAGCAACACATTCAGCGACTTATTTTTATATTATAGATTTTTAATACATTTTCTTGTGAAGTAAAAACTAATTTTAAGCCAACCTAGAAAAATTAAATTGGATTTACTTCTTATTCATTAAATTATGTAATTATAATTAATATAATTATTTATATATAAAGACTATAAAGACTCAACTTACACGGTACAACACATGATTTCGGAACTCAATTCTGAGAATTGTACATGAAAGTAGCCCCACAAATAAGAACTTTTGCATCATTCGTTTTGTTGGCTGCATTAATAACACTGTGCTACACACAAAATATACAAGGGTTCTCCTGTAGCATTTCTGTTAGACTGGAGTCCACAGAGTACAATGATACTTTTAGTTTTTCTCGGTCACTTCGTCAAGTAATGTTTTTATAAGAAATTAAGTGAAATGACGATATTCCTAAAGTTACAAGTTCCAAAATTCATAAGTCTTCTCTTTGTAAACCGATTTTCAAAAGCTTACATCTAAAAACTTTGCCTTTTTATTAAAAAAAAATAATTTTGAAAATAGTGAAAATCGGTTTGAAAATAGTGAAATCGCGGCTGTTTAAGCAAAAGAAAAGCGAAAAAAAATTTGCGAATTCTCATTTTCCCAACGCTCTAAGTTGATCATGAGGCAGCGCAATGTATATTTTTTATTTTTTTATTATGCTATATTAAAGTAGCTTTCTAAAATTGGTAAGTTTATTAGAATCGTATAGGTAAGTTTATTTTATAAAGCTACTTTAATATAGCATAATACAAAATCGGTTTACAAAGAAAAGACATGCATTTTAGAACTTGTAATTTTAGGAATATCGTCATTTCACTTAATTTGCTATAAAAACATTACTTAACGAAGTGACCAAGAAAAACTAAAAGTATCTACTCTATGGACTCCAGTCTAACAGAAATGCTACATGAGAACCCCTGTATATTTTTTTCCTTCACATTTGTATCACTGTGTAATTAAATGGCTATTCGATAATTTTAGCTTAAGGTGGATTTTTAGCACTTTTTCTATATTTTAACACATTTATATAACAAACCTAACCGAAAATTAAATTCGCAAAAATGCCAATTTTTACGCTGTAGCGTTGCCATATAAGCAGCATCCTGTTCCTCAGACGCTATGCGACATTCTTCATCGTACCAGGATTCGTCTAAGCGCCGCTTTTCATATCCTAGCACGGTTGTTGCGGCGGTTGCCATGGAATGCACAATATGCTGCCACTGTATATCGGGAACGTCAGAAGTAGAGGCGTTGTGTCGTAAAAGTTGGGAGAGCTGGTTGGAGTAGGCAGTAGCTATCTCTGGGGTTTGCAGCTTCGCGATGTCCAGCTTTCTTTGTGTTTGGTTACGTGCGTTTTTCGCTCTGCTCAATCTTGTGCGCACCTTGGCTGCAACCAGGTAATGATCCGAGCCAATATTAGCACCACGGATCACACGCACATCCATGACACTTGATGCATGCCTGCCATCAATTACCACATGATCAATTTGATTTTTGGTGTTTTGATCGGGGGATAGCCAAGTTGCCTTGTGGATATCTTTGTGCTGGAATCTGGTTCCACTCACTACCATGTTCCTTCCCGCTGCGAAGCTAACCAGCCTAAACCCGTTGTCTGACGTGTCGGTATGCAGGCTGAATTTACCGATCGATGGACCAAGAACATCTTCCCTTCCTATTTTTGCATTAAAGTCTCCCAGAACAATTTTAATGTCGTGGCCAGGGCAGCGGTCGTATGTTTCCTCTAGGCGCTCGTAAAATGCATCTTTAATCTCATCGTCTTTATCTTCCGTCGGGGCGTGTACACAAATCAGCGTGATGTAAAAATATTTCGCCCGGATGCGAATGGTGGCTATTCGGTCACTAACAGGGTTAAACCGCGAGACCAGGTGTCGAAGTCTCTTGCCGACTATGAAACCACATCCAAATTCGTGTCTTTCTGCATGGCAGCTGTAAAAGATGTCACAGTTCTTTCGTCGTGTGCATCCCTGTCCCGTCCATCTCATTTCCTGTATGGCGGTGATGTCAGCCATGTATTTGTCGAGAACATCCGCCAGTTGGATAGAGGCACCATCTTTGTAAAGAGTTCGGACATTCCAGGTGCATATCCTTAAATCATGGTCCTTATATCGTTTGCGGGGGTCGTCAACATTTGGGGGGGTTCTTGTTATATTTATTCTCCGTGTTTTCATAATAAATTTTGTTTAAGGAGAGTGGCTTATTAGGCCACCGCTCCCGATCCTAGTTTCTTGGGGCTGCCAAGGCCACTAGGAGAGCCTGTGTTGAGCTTCAGTAACTTCTGTTACCTACTTCCTAAGACGCATCGGTGGTAGCATGCCGATTAGGTTACTCAACGTTTCGCTTTCTAACTCTAGCTAACTTCTAAGCGGTTGCTTTAAAGTCATTGCCCAGGGAATACTTGGTCTAAGACCGGAAGTAGTTAGCTGCTTGGACAGAGCCGCAAAGGAATCGATTCTGGTCACTCCCAAGTGAGTGACAATCAGTAACTTTCAGCCTCTGGGCAAAGTCCCATTCCCCAGCCCTACTCTTGACATTTACATTTAAAAGACCTTAGGGGCTTGTACATTGTCAAATTACCATCAACTTTTTAGAACAGGAGCTTAACACACCAACAAATTACCGTGGAACCTTTTTAATACAATTCATTCGGTTCAATTCATTTTACAATTACATTAACTTTAATTGCTGTGTTTATGTAGAGTTGACCTTTATATTATTTTATTTGTGTGCTATAGTTGGGCTTGCGTTCGTTAGTGGTGCTTGAGAAAACACTGATTAATGTATTTTTCCTTTGTTTTATTTTATTCCAATATTTCGATTGGCATCGTCAATCATCATCACGGAAATTTTTCTATATAAATTCTCAAATACATACATAAAACAATTACACTGTTAGACATATAAATTTTATCTACGTCCTTTGTTTTGTCCCTGGGCTGTTTGACCTTTAAATGTTTTATTAATTGTGCGATCGTTCTCTCTGGGAATTCATTCTTTTTAAGAATTGCATAAATTTTCTTTTCTTTTTCAATATAAAAGTCTTTGTCGCTAATGTTATACACTGTATTTATAAAATTAGTCGCCGTATTTATGATGGTGTTACGGGGATGTTTCAAGTAAAAGTTTATCAATCTCCCAGATGCAGAAGGTTTTTGATACCAGTCCAATTTATATTCTTAGGTATTTATATTCCATTAGTATTCTTAGGTATTCGTGTATATTTTTCAATCTCTTCCCACTTATCAACGAAAGTTTTCAGGGCCACGCAAGTTTTATTGTTTACCAAAACCTTCGGCTCATACACTTTTCACCTGAAACACGGAAAATTTAAATTTTTTTAATATTTAGAGAACAAGTTAAAAAAAAGTTTGAAGATGTATTCGCAGTACATGGAATTATAAGCAACGTATGACATTGGTTCTTTCATCTAGTTTTGTACAATTTTAATCACGTATGAAAAACTAATCCGAAATCTTAATTTTAAAAATTCAATCAATAGCCCCATTGTGCGTCGTATATTTACCAAAGACAATCAGCTATACAAAATGGTCTTTCCTTACACACAACCACTTGTGATGGGTACACAGAAATCAAATACTGCCGCCAATATACATTTTATGAGGAATATATGATGATTATTTATAAAGCAAACAGATGCGTTTCTTTGTGGTATTTAAAGAATAAATATACCTTGGCCATTTCTGTTCGAATTTAAATTGAACAAATCCTTTTTATGCATTCTCCTCCATAACTAAGGTATATGTGGTACAGTAACTTTTTTTTTCGTTGCAACGGTAGGCTAACGCTCATACTGTCAGAGCAAAGAAGTACAAAATAAAGTTAATGTCTAACGAATCTAAGTGGGGGTAAAATACAAAGAAATTACGATTAGCACTTTATAGGGTGGGTCAATTTTTTTTTCGCAAAAATCATATGCCAGATTAGGAATCTACGATGAATTCTAAGAGAATTTCACTAATAAATTATGTGTCTAAAATCATTTCCTAGCTCGCGCTGAAATGAATGAAGATTTCAGTAAGAAGTATCTTTTTTTTAATGAGCAAAAATCGAGCACTTGGGATATAATTTTTTTTGAAACAAACAAAATGATATATAGCAGAAGCAAATCTATGGATTGGTTAAAAAGTTGTGGCCTCTGAACGTTGGCAAACATAAATTATGTTTGTAAAAATTCTTGAATTTTAGCCTTTGGCGGAAGTGCAAACAAAATAAATTTTTTTGCAAGGAAAAAAGTTTGCATTTCGCCCACAGCCTAAATAAGTTTAAATGTTTACATAAATTGTATGTATCGAAATATCATCTAAATAAAATAAAACCTACCGTTTACATTTACAACCAAATAATCATTAGTTTCTCTATAACGAATTTTCCATATTACGTACAAGTGACCACGTTATAGAGAAGTTCGACTGTAAATTAAAACAGATGTTTTGACGGGTTTAATCGTGTTAGCTTTTCTTAAATGCATGATTCTGTCATAGAAAATACGATTACGGATGAAGCAGAGAATAACATTGCATAATTTGTATGATATTTCTCTTAGAATAACAATTAAAATGTTTACAACAAATTTGAATACCGTTTATCTTTTGGTGTTCTGTCCACCACTCCAAGCACTTAACTTCTGAAAATGGTGTATCGAAATATTTTTTGACTTCGTTACACATTTAGTCCTTTTTAATACTACTCGTTGTTTGTGAAAGGAATTCCATCATTCTCTGACGGAATACAGATATTTTCTTAAAATTTAAATAAAATATATTATATTTAGTATAAAATGTAAGTAAATATATATATATGGAAATATCTTTTTTGAATATTGTATTTAGAGAAAAAAAAACGTTATTGATTCTACGATTTATTTTAAACAACTTCAACATTTTGAAAGCAATGTGGAAACTAAATTATGAAACAGTTGGTGTTAAATGTGGATTTTGTATAGGTCTATATTTGGAATAATCGTTATAGATAATCTTACTTCTTTCTTAGCAGGTAGTTAGTTACCCGAAGATGTCGATGGAACTTTATCTGACTGAAGTTTTTTAATTTGATTATAAATCGAAAGTTCTTAACATACTGGCGATTTGACGTCTTCTTCTAGTAAGTAATTAACCAGAACATCCGACAGTAGTAATCGGCGAAGGTACTTTCCGAGTACTAATTTTTTTGGCAAGGGTCCATGATAGCAGCTACCAGATGCATCTAATTTAGTCAAAATCTTTTAGCAAAATTATTTATCGCATAATCATACAGGTGGAGGCTTACAGCATACTCTGAATTTACTTCTCTTTGCTCGAGTTTATTTATTATACTCTCATAGAAGTACATGCACATACTAATTGTTGGGTATTCTTGCAGGTATATTGGCGCGTCTGCAAAAATTTCTAAAAATTAGCAAATTCTCTTAAGATGCCCTTTGCCATTGTGTGGAGAATTATAATTTATTTTTTATATTAACAAGTGCTTCATTAACCACTTCGACGTTTTCAAAAAAACTTTTGACCATTTAAAGCATGGAACTTCATTGTGTTCCACCGAATTTGTGGGTGTTTGCGACCTGGAACCTTTTGACGTCAATTCATTTTCCAGCTCCTCAATTAGGTCATCAGTGACAACTATGTTATCATCCATCATTATATATTTTCTGTGAATCCTTCAAATGCTACGGATCTTATATTTCCTCTCCTCTATACAAGAATGCCCGATATACGTTTTTGAGTTTCGCTATCATTTTTTTATGTGTTAAAGTACCTAAGGTAAGTACCTGCCACAAAATGCGTGCCAAACACGGTGTGGCAGTTAAGTCAAAACTACTTTTTTACGCTATGAAACAAAGTCCATACACTCCGATCTGTCTGAACCATAGCTCGCAAATAACTGTTGACACTTTTTCGTTGTCTGCAAATAAGTGTCTTTCACTCACACAATAATAAAGACTCAGACAGAAACTGATTTTTGTCGCGTCTGACTTAGCTCGCTCGCGCTCTGAGCAAGACAGTTATTTCTGTTTTCGTTTCGCTCAAGTCAAACACTGATCGTTTGCTTAAGTTAAATGATGCAAATTGTCTTTTGAGTATGTATGGGTAAACACGCGATTGTTGCGTTCTTTTTGTTTGCATTATACATATTAATTGAAGCTCCTGCATTTAAAGATATGGACTTATCATTATCTTCAACTTTTTCGACTGCAATCCTCGGCTGAAGAGATGACGCTCTTGTCGGCATATTTGGATGATGTCCAGACAGTGACAGAAATCAAAGAAGATAATGTCTCTGCAAAACTTATAAAAATGTATGCTGACATTGAAAGTTTTGACGCAATATATGGTCTTTTACCATTAAACGCCAATATTTTTGAGTTTTTTTGATGATCTCAGACTTAAGTTGCCACATTTAAGTGCACTTGCGCAGGTTGTTCTAGCAACACCGGCAACTCAGGTATCTGTAGAGCGAGCATTTTCTGCCCTTCATTATATTATCAGTGAAAGACGAAGCTCAATATCTGCAGAAAATCTTAACGCGTTATTAGTTGTTAAGCTAAACTCTATTTTAAAAAAAATATATTATTAAAAACAAAATGAAAATAAATATTGTTCTTTAAAAATCAAAACATTTTGTTCACATTTTTATTTAACATCCGATTGCATTGTCTTTTTTATTATTTTCATGCTCATGTACATTTATATGTATGTATTTACATCCACACGAAGGCAAAGATCATTTCTGTTGAGTTTTTTAGTCGAACTGTCTTTTGGTGAGAGGCTTTGTGTGAGCGAAAATCGTATTACTCTTTACGCGACACTCATTTGAGAGCGTCACACGATTGAGTCAATGCAAAGCGCTTGAGCGAAAACCGATTCGAAACAAAAAAAAGAGAGCCGCTCAGAGAGAGAGATCGTGTCTGCACAATCTTTTCGGTTATGTTACGAAGCAGAGCATATTAGAAAAAACGATCAACTGTCATTTGCGAGCTATGCTCTGAACTTGAAAAAAATCATGATTTAAAAATTAAGTATCAGTTAACAGAAGTGATTTCGTAATGGCTCTTAATGTTATATTTATCCTTATCTCATACTATCAACGGCTCTATTCTAACAATTTGGCTACAAATATTTGTTCAAATTTTGTAACCAATACTTGTTACGGGTTTTCTAGCAATTTTGTAACAAAGAAAAGTTAATCTTGTAGGAAAATGAAAATTATTGAAATTTCACAGCCGAATAATGAATTTTACAAATAAAAGTTGAAAACAATACAGAGAAAAGTAAGTATATGTTTTTAAGATATTTATACTAATTGAATGTACTTAAGGGGCTCACACGTTATGTTAAAGGAGGTGACAGTCGATAATAATGGACAAAACTGCGACAGATATGGAAAATGGGTCACTGATGTCCCGAGGATTTATTGGAAGTCGTTTCCTTTCCCACATTTTTTTTTAGCACAAAGGGCTACAAAATACATTTTCCATTATGTATTAGTTAATCTTATCCGCAACTTTCAATTATGATTGTTTCAACTCAATATATATGTCAAAACAGATGTATCACATTGTTATCTCCTTATTGGCAGATAATAATTTTTGTAACTATTGTCACGGAGACAAGAATTCGAAATACGGATTTTTGAATTTTAACCAAAGTAGTCTAAAATAACCGTGGTGACTATTGTAACAACATCAGAATTGATCGGTAAAGGAGTAGCACATTTTGATTGCCTATCATCCCTCTTAACATTAAATACGTACCTTGATATTTTCTACTAGTATGGGCCTCTGTTATCCTCTACGTTTTTTTAGCATCCCTTTTGGTATAATAATGAACTAAGTGATTATTTCTTACAGAGATTAATTTATAACTTGCCGCACTGCACATTAAGTCCATTAATGGAACCCTTAAAAGTTAAGGTTCCTTCTTCCTTATAAAACAATGGACCTAGCAAAGATAATTAAGTTTGAGTTTCTTCCTTATAAACCAAAGGACCTAGTAAAAATAATTAAGTTTGAGTTTTAATGTTGTAAAGAATAAATTTCGATTAATTTATGCATAAAATTTCAACTAACCTGAAGTATTTTTGATTTTTTTGCCATGTTTTTATTGTCACATGTAACTGTTGCTCCCTATGCTGTTGGCATGCCACATAATTGTTGCCACAGTGCAATATTTTAATATAACAATTCTAGTTTAATTTTCTGTGAATTGAGTAATATTTTGTCTGAAATAATATCGATAAATATTCATTGCTGTAGCATATCCGCCGGGCAGATAACAAAAAGTTTGGCATTTTTCAAAGTCATTGAATAAACTCGTTTATTCAACTTATTGTGTCAGTGGAATTTAATTAAAAATGATTTTTCAACTAAAATCAGAATGTTAATTATTCTGTTTGCACAAAAAGCATATGCATACGATGGAATTCCTCATCGAATGCAAAGCGATACATAACATCACCAAAATACAATCAAAAGCAATGTATTTCAAATGTGAATTGTGAAATTTATGTTTAGACAGGAAGCTATCTTGGAACAAATGTGATTTAATAATATTGTGTGGCATATGATGCTATTTTTCGTGTGAGTCCTATATTGCGTAGCTAAACTAGAGTAAAGCCACTTAAATTGGATCGTTATTTTCAAAGAATTGGAGTAAAAGTAAAAGTCAAACATATATTGTGACAATTACCGAAAATCATCATGTATTATTTTACGAAAAAATATAACTAGATTTAAACAAGCGTAAACTTTGAAAAATGGATACAAATTTTAAAAAAATATAAACGAAAATTAACATTAACACATGCCCTGACTTTCACAAACTTTTAACAAATGACCCCAAATACTTACTTACTTACTTAAGTGGCCAATTACAATTTACGAAACGTAGTTCATAAATTTGAGGCCTGAAGTAATAAAGAATTCCACACGCTTCGGTCTTCTGCGTGTGTTCTCCAGTTAGTCCTACCAGATGATGGCACATCGCCTACCACTTGGTCCTTCCAACGGAGTTTGGGTCTCCCTGCTCTGCGCCGTCCTTCAGGTTCGCCTTCAAACACCTTTCTCGCTGGAGCATTTACATCCATCCTGGCAACATGTCCCAGCCATCGAAGTCGTTGGATTCTGACTCTTTTAGCTACGTCGATGTCGTGGTAAAGCTCATACAGCTCATGGTTCATCCGATGGCGAAACTGGCCTTCGACACAGATAGGTCCATATATTTTTCGGAGTACTTTTCTCTCGAATACTCCCAGGTTTTGTATGTCCGTTGTAGTAAGCACCCATGATTCGGCACCATACAACAGAACAGGTAAGATAAGCACCTGGTATAGCTGTTTCTTAGTATTCCGAGAGAAGGTGGTGTTACTAAAGTGCTGCCGAAGTCCGTAGAAACATCTATTGGCTAGCACTATTCTCCGTTTAATTTCTTGGCTGACATTATTCATCTTGTTGACGGAAGATCCGAGGTAGGTAAATTCGTCGACTACCTCAAAACAATAATTGTCAACGTTCACGGTGCGTCCCCATCGAGAGGACTCTTTGTTCGTCGAAATCATTATTTTTGTTTTGTCCTCGTTGACCGCTAAACCCATTTTTGCTGACTCCTTTTCTAGCGATGAGAAAACTGCAGTAACATCCCGCAGATTTCGGGCAATGATATCTATATCATCGGCGTAGGCTAGTGGCATGTGGCTTTTGTGGAATATGGTGCCAGACATGTTGATACCAGCCTTTCTCATCATCTTCTCCATAACTATGTTAAATAGTGTACAGGACAGACTATCGCCCTGCCTGAGACCTCTTTCCGTGTTGAATGGTTCAGACTGATCCTTACCAATCTTAACAGAGGATTTGGTGTTGTCTAAGGTACATTTGCAAAGTCGAATCAGCTTTGCAGGAATACCAAACTCAGACATGGCCTCATAAAGCCTATTCCTTATCGGAGAGTCGAAGGCAGCTTTGTAGTCGACAAAGAGGTGGTAGGTGTCGATCTGCTTTTCATGGGTTTTTTCCAGGATTTGTCGTAAGGTGAATATTTGATCCGTCGTAGATTTGCCAGGTCTAAAGCCGCACTGATATGGTCCAATTAGTTTTTCTACAATTGGCTTTAGACGTTCACACAATATGCTTGAAAGGACCTTGTACGCAATTGGTAATAGGCTTATTCCACGGTAGTTCTTACATTCACTACGATCTCCTTTCTTGTATATGGGACATAACAGACTGAGACTCCAATCCCCGGGCATGCTCTCCTCTTGCCAGATGTTCTCCATGAGCTGATGCATGCTCCTAATCAGCTCCTCCCCGCCAGCATTAAACAATTCAGCAGGGAAACCATCGGCTCCAGCAGCTTTGTTGTTTTTAAGGCGGGAGATGGCCATACGTATCTCGCTCTGGCTCGGAGGTGGACAGTTAATATCATCGTCATGGATTGGAGCGGGGTCTTCTGGAGTGGTGTCAGTATCCAGTAAATTTCTAAAGTGATCTCTCCATATCTTCAGAACGTTATCCGGGTCCGTCACTAGCTGACCATCGCTGTCCTTGCAGGAGGGCAACCCTGTTCCACGCATTCTCGCTTTCACTCTCTTGTAGAATTTTCGGGCTTCCCCTCTACTTCGGAGCAACTCAGTGCACTCGTCCTGCCTCTTCTTCAGCTCCTTCTTTTTTCTTCTAAAAAGACGCGTTGCCTGTCGTCTCTTCTCCCTGTGCCGTTCACGAACAGCTCGCGTTGCCATTGGCTGCAGTTTCGCCCTGTATGCAGCAACCGCCTCTCTCGTGGCATTGCGACATTCATCATCGTACCAGGCATCTTCTTGAGACGGCTTTGAGTACCCAAGTACGCTTCTCGCAGCCCGTTCTAAGGAGTCGGCTATATTTTGCCACTGCGAGGTTATATTGTCAGGGGTTGGAGCATTCCGCAGCAGTTGAGTTAGGTGGTTGGAGTATGCGTTTGCTACCTCTGTGGTCCGCAGTTTACCGATGTCCAGCTTTCGTTGTGCCTGGTTACGTACGTTTTTCGCCATGCTTAGCCTTGTGCGTACCTTAACTGCGGTAAGGAAGTGATCGGAGTCAATGTTCGCACCCCTAATCACTCGTACGTCCAGAACACTCGATGCGTGCCTTCCATCGACTACCACATGATCAATCTGATTCCTCGTCAATTGATCTGGAGATAACCATGTTGCCTTATGAATATTTTTATGGTCAAATCTAGTGCTGCAAACTACCATATTTCTTGCCGCAAAAAAATCAATCAGTCTGATGCCATTGTTCGACGTTTCGGTGTGCAGACTGAATTTTCCGATGGTAGGCTCAAATGCGGTTTCCCTGCCTATTTTAGCATTAAAATCGCAAATAGCAACATTTATATTACGTCCATTCAATGAACAGTGCGTACTATGCTGACTTCTCACACTGAAAATCCATATACAAAATTGAGGTGTTAATTTACTTCCAATGAAACGAAAAAATGTCATTTGTGATATCATTTCTTGATTCCATACAAGTTTATTGGAATTATGCGACTTCTAAAAAAATCGCTAAAAAAACACCAGTTGTGTTGGTAAATAAGCTACAGAAAAAACTACGTTATAGAGAAATTCGCTACAGAGAAGTGCGTTATTGAGAGGATCGACTGTCGTAGTAGCAAACTTTAACTTAATTTAATTCGTTTTTGCACGCGACTACTTACACACATTTTATGGGGTTTCTTTGCTTTTAAATGCTTTCCAGTGATGTAAAACGAAATAAAAAGAGTTGGCCATACTGATTATTTTTCACGAGGAGGTGGACGTCAAAAATGGGCCCCTTGGAGAGAGAGTGGAAAATAAGAAGGATTGAGGGTAATATATATAATTGGTCAAAACATAAATCAGTGTTGAGCGGCTACATTGTGGTGTGGTAAATGTGTGGAACCATTATCCAGTTCCTTATTTCCATGGGACCGAAAGAGATAGCACTAGATGAAAGTGATTATTATTTCTAGATTATTTTTCTTCTTTGAATTTATTATCTTGTTTAATTTTATATCAAAATTCTGAAACCCAAAATAAAGTACTAAGATTCCCTGCAATATTAATACTCATCCCCAAGATGTATCAATTACAAGGTGGTGTTGACATGTCAGCTGTTGGAAAACTTTTATTATTTGTATTTATGGCGAGGACTGTCAAATGGTTGTTTTGTTTACATTCGTTTGCATGTTCGGTAACAAATGCTTAATGAAAGATTGTGAAATGTTTTATTTTTAATAACTGTGTGATAAAATAATAATCTATCGGATATTTTCAATCAATCTTTGAAACAAATCTTTGAAATAAAACCCTAAAACAAAAACAAAATAAGTGTTTATACCATCACCCTTAGGGATGAGGGTATATGTATATCATTTGATACGACCCAAAGGTGTAACACATAGAAGGAGTCACTTTAGACCCTAGGTTTCTTTGAACCAAATTCGATTCATGACTTTTTAAGTCATTGGAGCCATGTCCGTCTGTCTGGTGGCTGTCCGGCTGGTTCGCACGATAACTTTCGAAAGACGTAACCAAATGTTTTGAAATTTTGCACGAGTTTTTATTTCCTCAAAACTACTTACGGTATTGTAAATGGGCTACATGGCCCCACCCCTTCTGGTACCTCCCATACAAATACATCATTCCGCTCACTTTAGAAATCGAGTAATAATATCAATACACCCAACGGGATCGAAAGCCTAGCCACGCCCCAAATTGCCCAAATTCTGCATTTGGTAAAGTTGAAGCAGGATACAGTTTTGGAGAAAAATCTGGAAGTCTAGACACACTCCTTCTGGTACCTCCCATACAAATGTACAACTCCGCCCACTTTAGAAATAGGGGAATAATAGCAATACACTCGACACGATCGTGCCCAAATTCTGAATTTTGTTATGTTATAATAGGACAAAGTTTGGAGAAGAATTTGGAAGTCTAGACACGCCCCTTATGGTACCTCCCATACAAATGTACCTTTCCGCCCACTTTAGGGATGTAGTAATAATATCAATACACCCAACGTATTTAGTAAAGCTATAACAGGATAAAGTTATGGAGAATAAATCTGGAAGCCTAGACACACCCCTTCTCGTACCTCCCATACAAATGTCGGGTTGTCCGGCTGAAACTTTCTAACTGGTTTTAATTACAAATCGGTTAATTTCCATAACTCAAGACTTAAACAATATTTTATAGTGGGTGATAGTATTTATCAGTCAGTTTATCTGACTGAAATTTCTGAACTGGTTTTATTTAAAAAAAGGCTCGAAAAAAGCCCCTGAACAATTACTTGATTTTTTTATAATTTTGACAAATTTGTTTTCGTTGTACTTACGCAAAAAGACAGGAGATCCTTTGTGTAATTATTAATTTTAAAATCAAAAACTCCCCAAGACTAAAAAATTTCAAAAAAGAAATTTCAACACCACCTCCAATACCTAAAACACTAACTTCGAAGAGACTGTCATTATTTTTATATTCTTTATAAGAATTAAATATTATCAACCGTTCTTCACTACCACACAGCCTAACTACTATAGTGTTCAAATACTTAAATTTTTTTCCAACAATTCGGTTTTTGAATACCTGATTTAGTTAGAAACCGGATTAACCGGTTTCGTCCGGTTTTTCGGGAATTATAAAATAAAACTAATTATTCAGAATTCATAAGGTAATATCATCTTAGCATAAAAGTGGAATCTATATCACCAGCCCCTCCAGATGATGTTAACTGAAAGCGGTTTAAGGGGAAGCTTCGACCAAGTAGTGGTTCGCATGCAACAAAAATATGTGTTCTCCCTGGTCCGCAAAACATAGCATTCTAAAAAAGTTATTATAGCAGATATAGCGTTTAAAAGCACCAAAAAATATGCGGAAGTCATAGGTTTAAAATTAGCATCTCCTGGTCAGTTGACAACAAATGTAAGTCACCATATTCAATTTATAGAAATACAATTTGCATTATTTTTGATGAGGGCGATATTTGAGATGATGAAGATTTTGAGAATTTGATTTTTAGTTTCGTGAGGAGCAGGAGAGTAATGATTACAAAGGACAGTACTTCTTGGCAAACTGACTTACCCACCCAAGCATTCCGCTTGTGTGCTCATAATGTGTTTCGGGGTCCAGCTGTCAGACCCTCTGGAGCTACTAATAGGCTTTTTGAATCCGCAGTGTTTGATCTTATACTTACATCATCAAGCTAAAAAAAGTTTTTCTGGATGCCATTGAAAAAGCCAAAAAAAACATTCCAAATGTGGAATGAAGCAAACCTTACTGCAAAGGAGTGGGTATCGAAACAGGTAACGTTCACAGAACTGAGAGCGTTAGTTGGTGTTTTATTTCTGGCAGGTGTAAATAAATTAAGCGATGAGGATAACGATGTTTTGTGATGCGCAAATCTTGATTGTCGTTAAAGAACAAGATTTACCTAATACACTCCATCAAAACAAGCAAAGTATGGGATAAAAGTTTGGTTCGCATATGATCGCAACTCATTCTATCCAATTAATAGCGATATTTTATTATACTAGAAAGGGTTCAAATACAAGCAGTGCTGTCAACGTTGATGAGAGTGTAGTGCAAAAGCTTGTCTGTCATTGGAAGAACAATAATGGTTACGCTTTGTTGGTATACTATGGTTGCGTTTTTCGGTAACTTATACGCGCTTAGCCATACAAATTTTATCCAATATAAGGTAACGGGGATAAAATAACATGCTAAGCTAAACGGAGATATGTTGTTTAAATAAGTAGTAAAAATAAAAATGTGACCAAACAAAAAATAAAAAGGGAACGACAAATAAAATATTATGCATTTGGATAATTTTTTCCAGTGAAATATTCTTTTACAACTAATTTTGTATGCAAACCCTAGAAAAATAGTTTTAAATTGTGGTTAAAGGTTCCTACGGAACATTAGATCCTAAGAAGGATCATGCGATAATAATAATACAAAATTTTTCTAAAATATCACTGTTTATTTCTGACACATTTGTTGGAAGCCTTGTCATCATACCGTCTGTTTTTATAATTTTTTCGAAATTCCTTCTTGAACATCGATTTTCTAAATCAACTCTAAACACCAAAAATGTTGGCGTATAACACTTAAATATTGATGAACGGGAAGTGGTCTCTCAAATTGATTTTTCGTTTTTTTAAGCAAAATGTCTTTTTTCACGAAAAAATCGCTTTAGTAATTTGCCTCTATCTCAAACAGTTTTTAACGAATTTCAACTTTATTACATGCATTAGAAAGTTTATTAAATTTCCTAAATATTTCTTAAGGCAACAATGCCATTTTTTCGATTGTTTTTTATTCATAGCATCGCAAATTCATATTATCATAGATTATAAACAATTGTTTGTTTTAAGGTTTTTATTATAAATTGTATTTCGATTTAAAAGATGACTGCAATCAAAGATAAGAAATTTCAGTCTTGGATAGTGGGTTGGGTGGGCTGGGCTTGCCACCCGCCACCAGTATAATGGCAGTGAATAAAATCAGAAATAAGAGAAAAAGAAACCCCCAAAATGTTGACGACCACCGCAAACGTTTTAAGGACCATGATTTGAGAATATGCACTTGGAATGTTAGAACTCTTTACCAACCAGGTGCCTCTATTCAACTGGCGGATGTCCTCGAAGAGTATAAGGCTGACATTACTGCTATACAGGAAATTCGGTGGACTGGATATGGATGCTCGCGGATGAGGATGGGTGACGTGTACTACAGCTGCCACGCGGAAAAGCATGAGTTTGGTTGTGGATTTGTGGTCGGCAAGAGACTACGACACCTGGTCTCTAGGTTTACTCCTGTCAGTGAACGAATCGCCACCATAAGACTAAAGGCAAAATTTTTCTACATCACGCTGATATGTGCTCATGCTCCGACGGAGGAGAAAAGTGATGAGGTCAAAGACGAATTTTACTCCCAACTTAAAGAAACATATGACCGTAGCCCGGGCCATGATGTTAAAATCGTGCTGGGAGATTTTAATGCCAAAAAAGGCCGGGAGAATGTCTTTAGCCCAACAGTCGGAAAATTTTGTCTGCATACTGACACATCGCCAAACGGAATCAGACTGATTGATTTCTCTGCAGCAAGGAACATGGTAATTAGCAGCACACGATTGGACCACAAAAACATTCACAAAGCAACGTGGATATCTCCCGATCAAGTAACGAGAAACCAAATTGATCACGTGGTAATCGATGGAAGGCACGCGTCAAGTGTCTTAGACGTACGAGTGATCAGAGGTGCGAACATCAACTCGGATCACCACCTCACTGCAGTGAAGGTGCGTACTAGGCTAAGCAGAGCGAAAACCCTGCGTAACCAGGCACAGAGAAAGCTGGACATCGCTAAACTGCAGACCGCGGAGATAGCCAACGCCTATTCTGACCAACTCACTCAACTACTTCTTGATGCTCCAACTCCCGAAAATACTAGCGCGCAATGGCAACATATTGCCCACTCGATGGAAAGGACTGCGCGGTCCGTACTAGGGTATGTGAAGCCCTTTAACGATAATGCCTGGTACGATGACCAATGCCGCGATGCCACCCGGGAACAAGATGCTGCATACAGGGCCAAACTGCAGCCAATGGCAACGCGAGCTGTTCATGAAAAGTATAGGGAGAAGAGGCGGGAGGCGACTCGACTCTTCAGGCGAAAAAAACGAGAGCTTAAGGAGCGGAATAATGTGTGTATTGAAGATTACAGGAACAGAGGTGAAGCCCGAAAATTC
This sequence comes from Muscina levida, assembly GCA_964034835.1. Classification (NCBI taxonomy): domain Eukaryota; kingdom Metazoa; phylum Arthropoda; class Insecta; order Diptera; family Muscidae; genus Muscina; species Muscina levida. The sequence goes on along the minus strand of OZ035881.1, from coordinate 85,868,164 downwards.
TATCAGAAGATAAAAGGAAAGGTACATGGAACAGGTCTTCCCTCCTGTAAAGACAAGGATGGTCATCTCGTCACTGACTCCGAGAGCGTACTGAGAATATATAAAGATCACTTCTGCAGCCTATTGATGTGTGAAAACTTGACGGAAGAAGACTGTGCACCAATCCGAGAGGATAACATCGAGTGTCCACCTCCGAGCCAAGCTGAGATAACAACTGCCATATCCCGCCTAAAGAACAACAAGGCCGCTGGGGCTGATGGTCTTCCAGCTGAGTTGTTTAAGGCGGGTGGAGATGAGCTTGTTTTAAGCATGCAACAGCTCATAGAGAACATTTGGCTTCAGGAGAGCATGCCAGAGGATTGGAATCTCAGTGTGTTATATCCAATCTACAAAAAAGGTGACCGTAGTGAGTGTAAAAACTATCGTGGAATTAGCCTCTTACCGATTGCGTATAAGGTCCTGTCTAGCATACTGTGTGAACGTCTAAAGCCAATTGTGGAAAACCTGATTGGACCTTATCAGTGCGGCTTTAGACCAGGCAAATCCACGACGGATCAGATATTTACGCTACGGCAGATTCTTGAGAAAACCCATGAGAAGCAAATCGACACTTACCACCTCTTTGTTGATTACAAAGCTGCCTTCGATAGTCCCATCAGGCATCGACTATACGAAGCCATGTCTGAGTTCGGTATTCCTGCGAAGATAATTCGTCTCTGCCGGTGTACCCTTACGAATACCAAATCCTCTGTTCGGATTGGCAAAGATCTATCTGCACCATTCGATACGACGAGAGGTCTTAGACAGGGTGACGGTTTGTCATGTATGCTGTTCAACATAGTGATGGAGAAGGTGTTAAGGAAAGCAGCGGTTAACATGTCTGGCACCATATTTAATAAGAGCCACATGCTGCTCGCATATGCCGATGATATCGACATTATCGGTCGAACGATGCGAGAGGTAACAGCTGTTTTCACATAAGTTGAAAGGGAAGGGAGTCAGCGAAAATGGGTTTGGCAGTGAATGAGGACAAGACGAAGTTAATGGTATCATCGAACAAAGTGTCCACCCGTTGGGGACGCAGCGTGAACGTTGAAAACTATTGCTTTGAGGTAGTGGATGAATTTATCTACCTTGGATCCGCCATGAACAAAAACAACAGTGTCAGCCTCGAAATAAAACGGAGAATAGTGCTTGCTAACAGGTGTTTCTTTGGACTACGCGAGCACTTTATAAACACCACCCTATCTCGAACTACCAAAGTCCAGCTGTACCAGGTACTAATTTTACCGGTCCTGTTGGACGCCTCCGAATCTTGGGTGCTTACACAGGCAGATGCAGCTCATCTGGCGGTGTTTGAGAGAAAAATACTCCGCAAAATATATGGACCCAATTGCGTAAACGGCGAGTTTAGGATTCGGATGAACCATGAGCTGTACGAGTTATACCACGACATTGATGTCGTCAAGCGGATCAAAGTGCAACGATTACGCTGGCTAGGCCATGTCGTGAGAATGGATGAGGAAACTCCAGCGCGAAAGGTATTCTATCAAGACCTCGAAGGACGGCGCAAAAGAGGGAGACCGCGACTACGTTGGAAGGACCAGGTGGAGGAATCACTGACGCTGCTGGGTAGGACTGACTGGAGACGGTGCGCACAAGATCGAAGCGAATGGAAATCTTTGATCATTTCGGCCTTTGACTTAGGCACTAAGATATAAATATATATATGTGTCAAGTTGTTTTAAAGGCTAATAATAATAATAGTGGGTTAGTATTTTCAAGTCAATGTGGTGAGTTATTTTATTCCCTGAAATTTTTCTCTTAGATCCAAACAGTTTTTGGCAAGACGTAAAATTCCCACAGGAAGGGATGCGCTTGGTAGACTGCTTCATTTAATAGTAAAAGACAAGATATTTAAAAGTGATGCGTCTCCCGCTGTTGCGGATGAAATTATTGACATCTAGGGAAGTATCCGTAAAGATTCAAATTTGCATAATAAAAGTTATGTTTCAAGAAAGCTAAAAACATTGCATACAGCTAACACAAAAGTAAAAGCAAACATAAATCGAAAAAATAATGAGGAGTCGAAATGTAAGGTGGATTTTACAAAGCGGTTATATTCTAATTGTGTCGTATGCAAGACCAAAAGTGTGTTACCATCTGATGGGACTGTTAGTAATAAATAATAAAGAGCTAAAAAGCATCCATTAGCTGTTAATGATGATTTCTTGTCTGGTAATTTATTCAGCGAAGAAGATTTGGACTATAAACCTCCAAGGCCTCAGCGAAAATCGAAACGCAAAATAACACCGCAACTTTTTGCAAGCGTTGACCATGCAGGGTTGAGCAGCTCCAATGCGGCAAATGTAATTTTTGTCAACTGCTCACTATTTAGATATAGATCCAAAAGATGTTGCGGTTTCACGAGAAACAATTCGTAGACCGATGCGAGGTCACATCCGGGATAAAATGTGTTACGGTACCAAACGACAATAGCATCACTGATGATCTTAATAACATTTATAACATCCCTGTCGTGGCGAAGAGAGTAAATTTTGATAGAAAGAGCGAAGAGGGACATGTTGAAGAGTGAAGGAATAAGAATGAGTTATAACTGTAAAAATGAGTTACATCTGTTGAATTCATTCATTATTTGGTTTCAATTATTCTTTTATGTTTCTTTTCTATAGTGGAAGTATGAAAGTAAATGCGTGGAGATGATGCGAACATTCGGGAATTAGCTACGGTTGCAAGCGGTAGTTCAAGCTTTCATAAAGTAAAAAGTCAAATTTTTTTCAACAAGCGTGATCGCCGTTCAAAAGCCATTTGTTTCAAAAGACCATCAAGTACATGGCAACGGAAAATATAAAACAATGACCACCGTTATCACCAACTACATCTAACCACGTGTTGAGTCACCAAACATTTAATTCCGTTGTGGACACTGGGTTTTTATTTTGAGAGACGGGAAACTTGGCGCCTTTTGGACAATTCATAAATTGCGAGAACTTGGCACCTTTTTTTTTGGATAATTTATAAATTGCGAAAACTTGAAACTTCCTCTGCAAACCAGCACAAATTTGGTGTCGAATCAAAAAGAATCCATTAAATGAAATCTATTGATGTTATGTGCTATCGGAAGCCCTATACTGAACCTGAACCTTGGAAGAACTATATCAATTTTTTTAGTATGTTTAACATTGGACGATTGTCCGGAACGAAGTCCCACGAGGAAAATTGCTGACCCTATTCAGAAATCAAATCAATTTAATAAGTATTTTTTTAATGTTTGCAATATAATATTTTTTTATTGTAATAAGTCGATCAGTTTTCTAATTCTTTTGTCGTGATTGAGGTTATGTTTGAAAATATTGAATCTTTAATTGAGGTTATGTTTGAAAACAACTCAAATTATTTTTTTTTATATTTTTTTTCTAAATATGCCAAAAATTTTGAATGCCAATTAAAAATCAAAATTTGAATGAAATCAAAAGTAAAGTAAGAGAATTGAATAATGTTTGTATGAAATAAAATTAAAACGATTGTTGTAAACATGAAATGCTAATCGGCTAGTTAATGAGGAATATGCAAAGGGGTAAAGTCAACTGAAAAGCTTTTGTGCTAAACCAATTTTGGGGACGTCACCATAAATAAAGGTCAAGGTGTAGTCCAAGGATGCTGTTGTGGCATATGGGGTGGGCATGACCAAGTAGAGCCAATACCAACTTAAGCTCTACCACGACAGGGATGTGCATGTCAAAGTTGATTGATTTTCGAATGCTGATTGAGATAATCGTTAAGACCTGATTGTAAGTATTATTTGTAATCGGTTTGGAATAGATTTGAATTATGTTAGAAAATATGACCACCTATATTTTTACTGTACGCAATCCAACCATACGGTTTCATGTGAAAAACACATGTTGCGCAAATTTGGGCGATGCCTTCTTTGTTTTGCATTGGGATGGAAAAATTCAACCAAAATGGCATGGCGTCGATGGTAAAGGCATTTAGTCTAAAAAAAACGAAAAAACGATACACCAAAATTTTTGGTTTTTAGAGTAGATTAAGAAAGTCGATGTTCATAAAGGAATTTCAAAAAAATGGAAAGTGAGACGGCGGACTTGTTATACGTTCGCAAAACAAACAGAAAATAAATTGATATTGTTTGAAAAATTTTAATTATTTTATGTGTCACCATAAAAAAGATCGGAAATCAAATGTTTGTGTAGCAATGAACTTATTTGTACAGTAGAGTATTTGTTTAATATTATTTGAAATTTATTTTAAATTGTTCCGTGATAGGATTTGTTTGGCGATGATACCGAAGGATTTAAAGATATGGAGTTATTTATTTCGAATGAGCTGACATCACCAAGCTCTTTAGAAGCGAGAGATGTTCTTGATGGTTCCGGATTACTGCTTGGACAATATCTTAATAAACTAAGTGGGGAACAGTTCAATGTTAACTGCTATGTTTTGAAAGTACAAGTTTTATACCAGGCACAATTCGTATTAGGGATACACATACATCAGTGTGACCCTTTATGTCCCATACAAATGGCTATATTTCCTAAATGTCATATAAGGAGCAACATAGGTTGTACTTTTGTACTAGCTAGACATTACATGCGAGTTAAAAATGTGTGCCTCATCGAAAATAAGATATCCTATTGCATTTTAATGTTGCGATAACAATAAAATTTTTCCAGGCCTCTGTGTATATAAATACAAAAAATATATTATTAAGGATAAATAATTGTGATAAGCAATATAATTATTAATTGGCAGATCGTTCCAAGCCATCCCAGTATCACATAAAAACACAGACGGTACGAAAGAACATTCTTGAGACGAAAAAGACTATATGCATGTATGTATGGTACATAAGCAACACAATAACATTTAGACAGTTGGGTGTTTTATTTGGTGTGACAAAGTCTACGGCTTGGACTGCAGTCAACCAAACCGTACGATTTTTATTATCTATCGGCAACGAGTACATAAAGTGGCCCAATCATTCAGAAATTTCTTTGATAATAGAGAATTTTTAAAGGAGAGGAGTTCCAGGCGTGATTGGAGCAATAGATTGAACGCATTTCGTTATAAAGACTCCACCTACTTCAACAAGCTGGTTAGTCTCCCCATTTAAAGGCAATAGTAACCTGTTTAAAGCTATGTATAGACGGTTGCCAATTTACTGACACAGATAATAAAGGGATAGATAGTTAAAATTGGCTACCGACCACCATTTAAATGTAAATAAAAAGTTAACAGCGTCATGCCGAAAATAATGAATCTATAAGATAATTTCTGTCTCGCATGACTAAAGTGTACCCTGGTGTTTTTCGGGTAGATCACTCCGTGTTGTTCTGCAAAATATGCAACTGTACGATCACAGCATCAAAGTTATTTTTAGTGAAATAGCATATAGAAACCTCAAAACATAAAGCTTGTGTGCAAAAAAAAACAGTTTATTCGCAAACCCTCTTGACTGAGCACCAGCTAGCAAACAACGCATTTTCAATGGACCTGTGCAAAATGTTTATGGCGGGAATTATCTCATCTATGGCCGCAAGGTAAGTTGACAAATTAAAATCAAATTCTTAATTAACGCTTTTTCTTTATATAGGAGTTCAATATGGGAATGTCTTGCTCATTTTAACTGATGCGGCTGCTTATATGCTTGCTGCGGTTTCTGCCTTGAAGACACTTTTCCCCAAAATGATACACTTAACTTGTTTTTCTCATGGTATACACCGCCTTTCTGAATTTATTAGATCTCAGTTTTCAGCCGTTAATGGATTAATATCATCTACAAAGGCAGTATTTTTAAAGGTAAGCGTCTCTTTTACTAAGTGCATTGCGATTTATTCTTCTTTTGTCAATTCAAAGGCTCCATCCTGTCGTCAAGAATTTTAAAAAGCCGTGCCTGGCGTTGCGTTGCCACCAGTTCCATGCATTACTAGTTACTATTGCAAGCATTTTGAGGAAATTAAAAAAGTTGTGGAATCGTTTGATAACGAAGAAGCTGAAGCAATTCGTATTTCTAAGAACAATTTAACAAAACAGAAACAGTCAACGAGCTCGGACTTTTGAAATGCAATTTTTCAAATATAACTGGCAGTATATTAAAATTACAAGAAAAAGGCCTATTGCTTAAAACAAGCGTTGGAATATTTGAAGAGATACACAAAAAAATGCTTTCAATGGAAAATAAAATATTTTCTAAAAAATTTGATGCCATTAAAAAACGTAACACAGATTACAAGACTGTATTGGACATTCATAATGTGTTATTTAATCGTGTTACAGCCAAAGAGGAGTACACTAAGTTACTTTCGCCAGAAATAGACTGTTTTTCGTTCTGCCCATCAACATCTACTGATGTAGAACGTTGTTTTTCAATGTATAGCACCTTGCTGGCAGATAATCGTAGAGCCTTCACGTTTGACAATTTTAAGCAACACTTAATTATATATTGCAACAACCAATTGATAGACTGAATCTTTTTTAATTGATGTAAAAAATAATCTTACTTAATTTACTACTATTTGTGAGGAATTTTTATTATTTTTCGTTATTTCATTATTTTTTGTTATTTTATTGTTTAACATAAAATGTTATTAGTGAATAAAATTCGCTATAAATATAAATTTATTGGGCATTTTTATCAGTTTTTAAGGCATGCTTTAGGTTTATCGTGCTTATCCAATGCGCATATTTTTAGTTTTTTCGGGCATATTTGTGTTGGCCCTGCATATGACTTTCCACTTTCAACAATTGCATATACATATTTATCGTTTTGATCTTACAGGGTGAGCGGGAATAAGAGGAAAGTCCATTATAAAAATGATACAACACAATTAAGAAAGTCGGTTGGTCAATATCTGATATATATTTAAATTTAAAAGTAATTTCGAATACTAATAATCATTTCATCAGCATAGCGGAAATTATAAAGAATTTTTGTGGCAAAGTTCCCGATTTTATGTTTAGCTAAAAAAGCCCAACAAAGTCGAGAATAAGAAACTGGTCTACTTTGCCCATAAATGAGATGAACATGCCCAAACAAAATTGGACCTGACCAAAGATAATCTTGGATAACATAAAAAGTTCGGAAATAGAAACAAAAATCTGAGGAAGTAAACGAAAGAAAGCACAATGAAAAAAGTTGACTCATAATTTGTTATACAATATGTGACTTATAACTTGTAATAAAAAATTTGTTGTATCATATACACAACTTTTTAACCCGGTATCCGGAGGAATTATAAATGAAAATATAAGTATGAAAAATGTTGTGGTATTCAGGAAGAATTTGTTTTTGAAAACTTAAAAAAAATTGTTTACACCAATCATGCAATAAAATAGAACTGATCTCATGAACGTACTCAAAAGCGATGATATGACTGAAAGATTTATGTTTTTGTTTTGTATCTGTGAGTTTATTTAATGTTTCTTAAATTTTTATTTTCACTTTATGGTTTTGTAATTATTAGTTCTAATTTTATATGTACATGTAAATGAATTGTTTTCAATCTTTATTGCAATTCTAAATTTTCAAAATTTTTGAATGATTTATTTTTGTGCATATATTCTGGATATTTTAGTGCGTGAGATTCCTTGCCTAACATATAATTGATAGGGTTAGAAGCAGAAAGTGAAAAAAAGGAAATTTAGGGGTATTCGCCTTCAAAGTTTCAAACTCTAGTACAAATGCAGGTATTACTTGAACGGTTTTTTTTGGTATGAGCACTGCTAATAAAAATTGATCTCACCAATTGCTAGAAGACAGAGATAGTGTCAAGGAACAAAACTGCACACTTATCTCAAATTATAGCTTGTTTTCGAAAATCTCGCATAAGATCGACAAAAAAGGAGATAATTGGTAATGGAGTAGTTGACAGTACTGATAAAAAAAAACGTAATAACCCTTTACACCCCATGAATGAGGTATGGGATAGCTACTCGCCTTGTTGTGAGTTGTCACGCTTTCTATTTTTAGATTCACAACTAACGGCCCCTACTTGTTTATCGACGAATGCGAACGTCGCTGTTTGAGAGCCTCTTACAAGTTTCCTCTGGTTGCTGGGGTGCAGCTCGCCGGGGAAAGGGTCCGTCACAGAAATTTATAAGATGTAGCGACAGAGAGGGAAACAACGGTCTTTGATGGTTTAAAGGTGGGTTTTATTCACAAATTTCACGGCTTTGTGATAATCACTTACTTATTCTACTTAAAACTACTTAAAATTAATACTTCCTCACGCTCTGTGAACAGGGCGTGACGAAGGAAGGCTTGGCTAAGCACTTCCGAGATTGTCCGCTGGAGCCTGGCAGTAGGACCGCCGGCAGGTGGTTACGAGGCAGCTTAGAGTCCGATTTAACAATTTGTCTTTGCGACTCGCCTACGGCTGACTCACTCACTCCAGCAGAAACGAAAAGACGCGTTTAAGATTCGACCTGGGGGTCAGAAGTTGCGGTAAAAGACTCGGACTTGGTATTAGGAACAGGACTCGTCAGAAGATTCGTCTGAAGACCGACGAAAGCACTCCAGCAGAATCGAGAAGACGCGTTGAAGACTTAACTACGGGCTCAGACAACGCGACGGTGCAAGAATCTACTGAAGACTGACGAAAGCACTCCAGAAGAATCTAAAAGACGTGTTGTAGACTCGACTAAGGGCTCGGAAAAGCACTCCAGAAGAATCGAGAAGACTCGGTGAATACTCGACTTAAGGGTCAGAAGACGCGACAGAAGACTCGGCTTTGTACTCAGGGAAGACGCGATGCAAGATTCTACTGAAGACTGGCGAAAGCACTCCAGAAGAATCGAGAAGACTCGGTGAAGACTCGACTTAAGGGTCAGAAGACGCGACAGAAGACTCGGCTTTGTACTCAGGGAAGACGCGATGCAAGATTCTACTGAAGACTGGCGAAAGCACTTCAGAAGAATCGAGAAGACTCGTCGAAAGGGTCAGAAGACGCGACAGAAGACTCGGCTCTGTGTTCAGGGAAGAGTCGATGCCCGATTCTACTGAAGACTGGCGAAAGCACTCCAGAAGAATCGAGAAGACTCGGCGAAGACTCGACTTAAGGGTCAGAAGACGCGACAGAGGACTCGGCTCTGTACTCAGGGAAGGCGCGATGCAAGATTCTACTGAAGACTGGGGAAAGCACTTCAGAAGAATCGAGAAGACTCGGGGAAGACTCGTCGAAAGGGTCGGAAGACGCGACAGACGACTCGGGAAAGATTCTACTGAAGACTGGCGAAAGCACTTCAGAAGACTCGTCGAAAGGGTCGGAAGACGCGGCAGAAGACTCGGGGAAGATTCTACTGACGACTGGCGAAAGCACTTCAGAAGACTCGGGGAAGACTCTACTGAAGACTGGCGAAAGCACTCCAGAAGACTCGGGGAAGACTCTACTGAAGACTGGCGAAAGCACTTCAGAAGAATGTTCTACAGACTACGGAGACTACTGAGCACTCCACGAGAGACAATAATATCACTTACCTCTGACTAGCGACCTTTCTGAGTTGACCTCGTTCACTGACTGTCCTCCTAAGTGCGCGTTGCTTCCCTTTTATACCCGACAGCCTGTGATCTATTTCTACCGTCTGCCAGTGATCATCACCAACAAGTAACGGTATCTTGTTTACGAACTAAGTTGAAAACACTTTTGGTAAACAACTTCACTCCATCAGCCTGTGATGTTTTTCTACCGTCTGCCAGTGATCATCACCAACAAGTAACGGTATCTTGTTTACGAACTAAGTTGAAATCACTTTTGGTAAACAACTCCACTGAAAGGAAAAGTTGCCTAAGTCGTATTTTCATACTTTGAATAAAACAAAATTTGTTTTCAATTCGTTGGTTTAATTCAATTTGTTCTGTACATTAGTATACGCTGTTGGAGTGTTGACGAAAACGAGCCGTAGGGGACTTTCGTCGTTACACTACTCCCCTCCTCCTCTTGGCTGGATGGTAACCCTTCCCCGTCTGCTTACCAAGATCCGGTACCTCAGTCCATTCAGGGTCACGACTCTGGCGTAGCGACCTTTCCGTACACGGTGCGCCTCAGCTACGTAGGGTCCCAACTGCAGACATACGTCGGAGGACAACTCCTCGTAGCAGTCGAACGGCTGTCCGCAGATGAGGGGAACTGAATCTACGACTACCTCTTCACGCGGGGTCGTACACTCCTTTGGTGGTGGCAGTGTGGGAGTCGCACGTGTAACCTCGAGCCGTATATTAACCCGTTCGGGTCTGGGTTCCTCATCCGAGGTTGGTGGACGCTCCCAGTTACACGGTGAGGCAGAAGGTGTGGACGTGGACGATGTCGACCCTGATGATGGGGAAGTTGACGCTGTTGACGAGGACGTTGTGGACCCTGATGATGACGACGATGACGAGGAGGACGTCGAGGTGTCCGATGACGATGACACCAACCGGCGCCGCATCGGGACTGTTGCGGCCGGCTTCAGGGGCGGTGTGGTTGATCGAGCCTGTTCCTCGTGTCGACCAAACGCGGATACCGTTGGGGATGGTGTTGGTGGATGTGAACCGACCCTGGTTCTCTTTCGTGGTGGCGTCAGTGCCAAGTCACTGTCGCTGGAGATCTCAATAACCTCCGACACCAGTGATTGGGGTACAACCTCCCTCTTGGGTTTGGCGCGTTCTAAACGCACGACGCAGCGTTGTAACTTGCAGGGGGGTTTGGCGGGTTGATTGTGTACGGCTGGTACCCTTGCGAGCCGTACCCTCGGTAGGCCTTCCTGCTCCAACCATTTGGCTTTATAATATGCTTTGGTGTGGACCATGGTGTCGTTGTTTGCGGGTGGCTGCGGGTTAATCGGTGAGGGTGGTTTTAGAAATGCTGGTGCTGTATCGGTGCGTGTCGGAGAGGTGTTCCTTCTATGTTGGTCCCATCTGTGGTTGCTGAGTTGGTGAGGTGGCAGTTGCAGGAAAACTGCTCCTGTGTCATGGGGGCAGAACAGGGTCGTTGGAATTTGCAGGATAGACCCGCACAGCTGAACTCGGCCCCGCATTGCGCCAGAAAGTCCAGTCCAAGGATTACATCTTCTGTGGCATCCGGCATGATCAGGAACTTCGTGGTAGTTCTAATATTCCCAATGCCTATGGTTGTAAGTATGGCTGATGCTATCTGTCGACGTGTCCCATCCGCGAGTGTGACTACGGCATTATCCGGTTCATGTTCGTTGGTGATGGTGTCCGCGAGTTTTTTGCTCACGAAACATCTGGTTGCTCCGCTGTCGATTGTGACCGCGACTAGTTGTCCGCCCATGTGTATCGTTGCAACCAATCTGGAACCCTCGACTTTAAGGGAGTTATCTAGTTCTGAGGTTGACTGGATTGGGTGTCCGTACCCCCCCTTGCGATACGGTCCCGATGCTCGTTTCCCGACCTTTGACGACAGCACTGGATTGTCCGGACATTACGACGGCCGCAGTCCCAACAGAAAAGGACGACGTTATTTTGACATTGGGCCGCAAAATGACCATTTTGTCCACAACGGCGACAGGCTGTCTTTGGGTTTATGGGAGGTTCTTGTGCCTGTGGGTTTCCCTCCGGATAAATTTGCCAATGCTGCTCTCGGGAATGCGGCTGGATGGGCGGTATGCTTTCCATGTCCCCGCCATATCTAATAGTTCCTCCAGTGTTAGGAAGTCTCGCCGGCGAATGTACCATCGATATTCCGGCAAAGCGTTCCTAAATATTCTCTCCAACTTCTGTTCCTCGGAGTAGCTACTATGACGCATGAGGTTCTGCATGCTTAGGCTGTAGTTTTTAAAAGTCTCTCTAGGCTTCTGTTGACGCTTACGAATTTCGTCTTCAAGTTGTTCGAAGAAGCGCAGGGGCAGGAAAAACTTAAGGAAGGCCTTATTAAAGTTACACCACTTTACCCAGTGATAGTTGTTGTTGCGGTACCATATTAAGGCCTTTCCCGACAGTTTCTCCTCTAGTCGCTCTACGAACTCCAATGGATCACGTTCACCGTCGAAGGTCACTCCCCATTTCCGGACTTGGTCTGCGATGACTTTGATTTCACTGCAATTATTAGAAGGAAGTAAGCCGGTCGTAAGCACTTGACTGTGGCACTCGGGATGGATATCTGGTCTTAGTGAATCCTGAAGCTGTGCTGGTCCTGTCTGAGTATGATGTTGTTGATGGGGCTCTACGGTTTCTATGTCTTCGGCCGCCGTGTTCCCCTCGGAAGTGGTAACAGTCACGTAAGGAGTTTTCTTTGGCGTCACCGGATTAGTGTCCTGGGCCGCCGGTTCATGCTTGTTCTGAAGTTGTAACAACCTCTTCAGGATATCCGGGTTATGTTGCTCGGCAAGATAGATCGCAAACCGTCTCCTTTGTTCTTCTACTGTCCCACCTGTCTCACAGCTGAACTCCGCCAGGTAACTGCTGAGTTCTTCCTTTCTGAGGATGTAGGCCCATGAAACACGTAAGACGTTAGCCATATTTGTTTAGTTCTCGATGACTCGATGTTATGCTACGCGTATTTATGGTTTCGTGATATCCCCGTTAGCCAAGAATTTACCGTGCAGTTTAAATGTTTCCGCTCTCTGTCCCTGCTCGGGCGCCACTGTAACGACAAGTTTCCTCTGGTTGCTGGGGTGCAGCTCGCCGGGGAAAGGGTCCGTCACAGAAATTTATAAGATGTAGCGACAGAGAGGGAAACAACGGTCTTTGATGGTTTAAAGGTGGGTTTTATTCACAAATTTCACGGCTTTGGGATAATCACTTACTTATTCTACTTAAAACTACTTAAAATTAATACTTCCTCACGCTCTGTGAACAGGGCGTGACGTAGGAAGGCTTGGCTAAGCACTTCCGAGATTGTCCGCTGGAGCCTGGCAGTAGGACCGCCGGCAGGTGGTTACGAGGCAGCTTAGAGACCCATTTTTACAATTTGTCTTTGCGACTCGCCTACGTCTAACTCACTCACTCCAGCAGAAACGAAAAGACGCGTTGAAGATTCGACCTGGGGGTCAGAAGTTGCGGTAAAAGACTCGGACTTGGTATTAGGAACAGGACTCGTCTGAAGACCGACGAAAGCACTCCAGCAGAATCGAGAAGACGCGTTGAAGACTTAACTACGGGCTCAGACAACGCGACGGTGCAAGAATCTACTGAAGACTGACGAAAGCACTCCAGAAGAATCGAAAAGACGCGTTGAAGACTCGACTAAGGGCTCGGAGGACGCGACGGTGCAAGAATCTACTGAAGACTGACGAAAGCACTCCAGAAGACTCGGTGAATACTCGACTTAATGGTCAGAAGACGCGACAGAAGACTCGGCTTTGTACTCAGGGAAGACGCGATGCAAGATTCTACTGAAGACTGGCAAAAGCACTCCAGAAGAATCGAGAAGACTCGGTGAAGACTCGACTTAAGGGTCAGAAGACGCGACAGAAGACTCGGCTTTGTACTCAGGGAAGACGTGATGCAAGATTATACTGAAGACTGGCGAAAGCACTTCAGAAGAATCTAGAAGACTCGTCGAAAGGGTCAGAAGACGCGACAGAAGACTCGGCTCTGTGTTCAGGGAAGACTCGATGCACGATTCTACTGAATACTGGCGAAAGCACTCCAGAAGAATCGAGAAGACTCGGCGAAGACTCGACTTAAGGGTCAGAAGACGCGACAGAGGACTCGGCTCTGTACTCAGGGAAGGCGCGATGCAAGATTCTACTGAAGACTGGGGAAAGCACTTCAGAAGAATCTAGAAGACTCGGGGAAGACTCGTCGAAAGGGTCGGAAGACGCGACAGACGACTCGGGGAAGATTCTACTGAAGACTGGCGAAAGCACTTCAGAAGACTCGTCGAAAGGGTCGGAAGACGCGGCAGAAGACTCGGGGAAGATTCTACTGAAGACTGGCGAAAGCACTTCAGAAGACTCTACTGAAGACTGGCGAAAGCACTCCAGAAGACTCGGGGAAGACTCTACTGAAGACTGGCGAAAGCACTTCAGAAAAATGTTCTACAGACTACGGAGACTACTGAGCACTCCACGAGAGACAATAATATCACTTACCTCTGACTAGCGACCTTGCTGAGTTGACCTCGTTCACTGACTGTCCTCCTAAGTGCGCGTTGCTTCCCTTTTATACCCGACAGCCTGTGATCTATTTCTATCGTCTGCCAGTGATCATCACCAACAAGTAACGGTATCTTGTTTACGAACTAAGTTGAAATCACTTTTGGTAAACAACTCCACTGAAAGGAAAAGTTGCCTAAGTCGTATTTTCATACTTTGAATAAAACAAAATTTGTTTTTAATTCGTTGGTTTAATTCAATTTGTTCTGTACATTAGTATATGCTGTTGGAGTGTTGACGAAAACGACCCGTAGGGGACTTTCGTCGTTACACTAGACATGACGATTGTCTCGACACTTATACTGCGAAGTTGCTGTCAACAACTTTCGAGGGGAGCCGACAATGAAAATCGCGTGTTCTAACCACTATGCCACGGCCGGTCCGGACAGTACTGATAAGCTATGTTTATTAATCGTGTCATTAAGAACAATGTTAAACACGGCCATCAGCTGGTTTTTTTTGGTAATTTTCTTTAAATTTTCATAATTTTTATTTTTAATTTGTTACTAACTTTTATGGGAAATTTTTTTGTTATTTCTTTTCTTTTGTACTGTTGGGTAAGTATCGTTGCACAGAATGTAGTTGTAACAAATTAATGTTTTTATACCATCACCCTTAGGGATGAGGGTATATATCATTTGATACGAAAAAAAGTGTAACGCATTAAAGGAGACGAGTTAGACCCCAAGTATCTTAAGACCAAATTCGTTTCAGAACTTTTTAAGAAGAATGAGCTATGTCCGTCTGTCTGGCTGGCTGGCTGGCTGGATGGCTGGTCAGCAGGATAACTCGAGTAAACCTTAACGGATCGGTTTGAAAATTTACCAGTATCAATATTTTTCAAAACGAACTTATGGGATTGTAAATGGGCTGAATAGCCCCACCCCTTCTGGTACCTCCTATACAAAATTACCTATTTTTGGAAAATTAATATTTCTTCCATAACTTCCAAACGGACAACCGGAGGATGTTTGAATTTGGTCAGTTTATTTATCTTGCAAAAGTAGACAAACCCTAAGAAAACCGAAACCTATGCCCCACCCATTCTGGTACCTCCCATACAAATGACCGAATTAACCCTTATAGTTTTACATACATATCTTTTTTGCAAGTAAACTTAGATCACTCAAAATTAAGCATAACTCATTCATTTTTCAAACGATTCTTATAAACTTACCTATTTTAGAAAGCTACTTTAATATAGCATAATACAAAAATAAAAAATATACATTGCGCTGCTCCATGATCAACTGAGAGCGTTGAGAAAATGAGAATTCGCAATTTTTTTCCGAGGTTGTTTTGCTTAAGCAGCCGCCGTTTCACTATTTTTTAACCGATTTTCAAAATTATTTTTTTTAATAAAAGGTGAAAGTCATAGCTTTACAACAGATGTAAGATTTTGAAGATCGGTTTACAAAGAGAAGACTTATGAATTTTGGAACTTGTAATTTAAGGAATATCGCCATTTCACTTAATTTGCTATAAAAACATTACTTAACGAAGTGACCGAGAAAAACTAAAAGTATCGCTTTACTCTATGGACTCCAGTCTAACAGAAATGCTACATGAGAACCCCTGTATATTTTGTGTGTAGCACAGTGTTATTAATACGAACTTTAATAATTAAATTAATTAAACAATTATAAATAGATTGGTATTTTTTTCGTAATATACTTTTTGTACAAAATACATTTATTTTCTGCTAACAAATAAAGAATTTATAGCCATAAAAAAGCCCTAACTAACAAATAAAAAAGTATTATAAAATTGTGATACTACTTTTTTACTTTTACATAAAGTAGACACTTTTCAATAAATGTAGAATAGAAAAAGTACTTTAACACAATATCATATTTTTTAATAGTGAATGGTGGATACATTGGCTGGGTTATGCAATCGGATGTTTTATCCGGTTTGTTGAAAATGAAAAAAAAAATCAAAATATTTTTATCAATATTTTTCAATATTATAACGAAATTTAAATTTGTAAATACTAATGTAAAGGTAATGTGTAATGTACAAGAATTTATCGTGTTGTGAAGTCAAGAATTTTAAATAATAATAAAATGCAAAAAAAAACATCAATTAAAAGTATATGTATTTATAATTATCATCAATAATAAGGAATTTTTTTGTCCACAATTCGGTATAATAAAACGCCAAGTATTTTTGCTACCTTATCGGTGAAGAAGAGTGAAACTGGATAATAAAATCTTACCATCGGCAATTATCATTTCTATTTTTGAGGAAACAGGCGCATTAAATATCTGCTTCGAAGTTCTCTTATTATGTCTTAAACGAAATGAAAAAGAGAGTGAATACATAAGAATTTATGGTGAAAAAGAGAAAAACATTAAGGTCAGCTATCGATGACTTGTTTCTTTAACAATAATGTTGTATTTGTATCACTCAACGTATTTTATAATATAAAAGACCTTCAACCCATAGGTTAAACATACATAATTACGAATTATAACTCATATTATCGTAATTATTTATGGCTACCCTTAGCTGAGCAGAATTTCTGTAAATGAAGAAAAACGCTCATTACCAGCCAGCAGCCTCAGGAAGGGTTCAGGTGAAGAATTTTTGCCGCCAATAGCTGAAAGAATAGATTATTTTAAAAGCAAAGTAAATAATGTGGCCGCGACTTAACTTGTATTTTGACGCAACTGGCAAAGAACTTGTAGCTCCTGGGAAGAATAACAATTTGTTATATTTAATGTAATTTATATATGAAAGCTGTTTACAGTAGATATCGGATATAAGCACATCTCATATAAGAAAAAAATTGCATATAAGAAAGATTAGCAAAACACCGAGCCTTTTTATATCTTTTCAGTGTAAAAATTGCTTCATATAAGAAAATCCCGTATATAAAATCCCTTATAAGAAAAAACTTTCTTATATCCGATAATTCCATATAAGAAAAAATCGCATATAAGAAAGAAATCTCTGGCTTTTTTTGAGTTTCTTATATCCGATATCTACTGTATTTAAACTATTGCGATTAAAAGTTGAAATAAAATGAATTAAGAAAGTTGTTTCAAAGTTTTGTACTTATTGTGGATGTAACTGTTAAAAATTATTAAAAAGAATGCAAAGTTATACTAATTTAAATTTGGCAAATAAATCTGTGACTATATAGAAATAAAAACCATGAATAGGAACGCGTTTTAGTAGGGCATAAAATACCAGCGTTTGAAAAAAACTCACAAATGTGCACAAAATGTGCGCAACACTCTTTTCATGAGAGTGTTTGAGAGGTAAATGTGACACAAACTCTGTACCGTTGAGCATGTTAACATGCAAACACATCTTGCTAAGTGTCGGAAAACGATGTTGCTCTTTTTTCTGACTCCCGTCGTGTGTGCGATAAAGATGACACAACTCATATGTGCACTGAGAAACGAAAATACCCAATCACGGAGTAACACATGAATATTCGTATGGAGAAAAAAAACACATACATACATATATTTATACACATACAGCTACATTTCTTCTTCTTCTCTACCAATCTTTTAGTGTCGCTCGTTTATGTGTGCACACTAGACCGGGTCGGTCCCCATACAAATTTTTTTTTTCTCCAAAGTCGAGGGCAAATATTAAAGATCATCTCTAGACAACTTCAAAAACTTCCTCCCCCACCCCCTGAAAAACAGCCAAAATCGTTTTTTTATCACTGCTTTTTTGTTTGTGGCTCAGTCGTTAAATCAAAGGCATCGGTGTATAGGTTTCGAGGAGTACTACATTTGTCCTATAGACGTCGCTGACATACGACATCATCTTGTAATGATGGTCTCATTTAGAGCAATTTCTACCCCTAAAATTTAAAAATATTTTTTCCTAGGATTAAAGCCCTTTAAAAACCAAGAATATTTTGCTTTGGAAGTATACAGTTTTATTCAAAAACAAAAAAGTTACGAATGATAAGATATATTTACAGCATGGGGGAGGAAAAAAATTTTTTTTTTAAGTTGTCTCGAGGTGATCTTTAAAATTTGCCCTCGACTTTGGAAATTTTTTTTCGCGACCCGGTCTAGTACACACCATCTTTGAGTGCTCAGGAAAAAATTGTAAAAAAGAGTTTTGTTATGTGTTGACTCTGTGTGCGGAGCATCTTCGATCATTAAACTCTTGTGTTTTGAGTTCGCCTGCGCTCGTTATCGACGTTTAAAATGTGTTAAGCAGAGTGTTTTGGAGTCTTTTCAATCCCTGTAAAATACTATGTACCTAACTAATTTTTATATAAAAGTACTACAAATATATTACGTTTTTCGGAATGAACGAAGCAATTTTAAATCGAATACAAAAACATATTAATATGTTATTGAAAATAAATTAAACGCCATATTCAATAAATTTTTATCAATACGAGAAAAATATAAAACAGACTTACTAAACTCAAGTTGTAAGCAATACCTTGATCAAGAGGTCAATTAATCAATGAAAAGGATAAGTTATTTTTTCACATTTTCATAACAGTTTTGATTCCCGTTCGGTGGAAAATTATAAAATATTTTAAAATGGTGAAATGTTTTTCATTAAACGAAATAAAACTGTTATGAAAATGTGATAAAAATCACTTATCCTTTTCACAGAAGGCCAATTGACTCTCAGCTGCACAAAAAAAAAAAATTATAGTAACACAGGTACACGCAAATAATCGATATTTGAGGTCTATGTCAGGCCATGTGTACTTTATGTATTTTGGAAGGCTGAAACTTAATCTAAAGTCTTTTTCACCTAATCACGTCAGTCTTTAGATTTTTAGGTTTTTTAGAGATTGTGTAAAAAACTTGACGTGATGTGTTTAAACAGACATCAGATTCGGTTTTAGCGTCCGATAAAAACATAAAGCATACATAATATTACCTACTTCTCACAACATAAATTTTCTATGTGTGCCTGTGTAACATATGAAAATAGAATGGAAAAAATTATTTACTTTACTCGGCTTTAAAATAAGTTTACGTTACTCTATTAGAACGTAATTAAGACTACAGTTGTAATAATGACCGTTGTGTAACCACAAACCGTGTTATATTCGAGATACATGGTTATATATATGGTGTTTTATATTTATCACAAAGAACGTGTTAGCAATGCTTCAAAGTGTATGGTAGAATTTGAACCAAACTGAAATTAAGTAAGAACATTAAGGGTTTTAAGCTTTCTCTTCCCTGCTCGATTTCGAGATGATTCTGATATTATCTCTTCTGCCATCCACTTTGAGTTTTTGTAAAGTAGCACTCTTAATGTAAAATCTAATAGTTTCAGTCTGTGCTCTTTACAATTGCTTTCTTCAAGCCAATTAGTGTGTTGATGCAATTTATGTACAATTGCACCAAACATTTTGGCTTTTACACCTTCTTTGTGGCAATATGTTTTCATTAAAATCTTGAACCATTCCATAATACTAGAAAATATTTGAAAAAATTCATCCGTAGGATTCGCGAGTGCTAATTTAATATCACTGTAATTTTTTGTTTTAATGAAATAAAGTTTATATGAAGTTTATATGATTTGGAAAAGAGATTATTTCTGACCGATTTCAACAAATGACATGGGTCAAATCAAAATATATTTTGTTATTTTTGAAAGAAAATTGACTTTCGTTCAAACCACAACCTAATATATTTGACAATGCAACATTTGTTAAAGCCTGATCACAAATAATAACTCGGACTTTTAAATTCATTTCAAACGTGATCTCTAAATTTTCTTTAATAATTTCTCTAACAGTTCAGGCGAAGCTGTTCTAGATAGAGAATAATAACTTAGCACACAAGACCAGTTATCACAAACTCCTTTGAGCATAATAAACAAACATTTACCGGCGATTTTTGGAAAACGGTTTCCATTACCGTGATCTTCAAAACCCTCAATGAGATCTTTATGCCTGTTATACTCTAAGGATTTTCTAATTTCGATTTCATCGAAAACCAACAAACATTGCCTCTGTCGTTCAATAAAAGAAGCCGTAATACCCTTAAAATTTTCAACTACTCGAATGTCTATACCCGGATTGATGGAAGTTAAAGGACGCCAACGTAACAAACTACTAGGATGAGGCAAACGAAATTTAAGCTCATCACGCATATAATTATAACTTTTACTAGAGCGCAAATAAATGCTCAGACAAATCGTTTTCTCCTGAGGGGAGTAATGTTTACCCTTATTGGTGATCATGTTCGAAAATAGCAAGCAATTTAAATTAGTATCTTTGTCTGGAATAAAATATCGCTTATCTAGGTTTGATAACTTTTCTACAGCCTTTTCATATTTCCCTTTAAAAAAATTTTCTGACTTTTTAACCTCCATAATTTGTCTATCCTTCTCTTCTATAACCGTCCGTAGCTCCCCAATTAGGTCATTTCTCTCTTCTAGTTTTTTATTCTGTCCTTCAATAATCTTTAACAGCAAATTATAACTACTTAAATAATCTTCCTGTTCGTCAGTTAGTCCCCGCCCTTCCTCTAGCGCTTCTATTTTTTTACTTAACCCAGAAATAACCTTTAAAAGTAAAACATAACTACTCTCTAAATCTTCGATATCATCCAATCGTGGTCTTTTTTCATGTCTGTTTGGCTGGTTTTTTAAATGAAAGTTCCACTGGTTTAATATCGAATGTAGCTGATACATCTTTGGAAGCTGAAATATTTGCAACTTCTTCAGATGTACCCGCTTTATTGATTATTGACGCAGATGTTGTTGGGCTTGTTGACACAGCTGCTTCCATCGACGCTGCCCCTTGCGCAGGAGGTGGTACTGCAAAAAAATCAACAAATTCGGTATAGAATACAATGCGTTACGGTAAAATAAGGCTAGTTTAATAACATTTAATCATAATTTAAAAATCCCTTCCCTAGTGGCATCCCTTACAAGATAAAGGCTGCTACTAGGTACGTTCATACGAAAATTGTTGGGCGACATCGTTTCTGTGTGTAACAATATTTTCAAATTTTGTTTTCAATATTTGAAATTTTTTCAATATATTTTCTTTGTTTAAGTTTATTTTTCGTTGTGAACTAACTGCCATTGCCACTTAGATGACGAGACATCACATCTTACAGACTTGTCTGCCATTCTTTGTTATTGTTATACCAGTCCACTCTACAGTCATTTTTCGTAATTCGCGCTCTCATCCGTAATTTAACCCCAAATTACATGCCGAATAACGTAATTCTCCACACAAAATTATGAGAGCGAATTACATGTTATAAAGGTAATTCATTTAGAATTACCTTCAGAATTATGACCTAATCGTTGGCATCTCTAATTTTTATCGGAATATATCGAAACTGAAAAATGGATATATACCGATTTCTCAAAAACTGGAGCCAAAATTTACTTTCGCACTCAGGGGACTTCCCCCTAATAGTTCGAAAAGGATTCATCGAAGTTCACTTTTTTTGACTATCACAGTGTAATTAGAGCATGTTTGGACATGGAAGAGGAATTTGTATCAGGAAGGAAAAAATCTGTACTGTGGAAAAAAGTTTAAGAAAAAATCAAAAATCAAAAAGTCTTTTTTTCTGCAAATTACACATCTTTTACTCGCTTGGAGTATCATCTAATTCACAAATTAAACTTATTATATTCTTTTCCATTTGCAATGTTTTCGCGTTCTAAATTTCAAGGAATGGTCGATAAAAGTAAAAGTTAATATGCGATATTAGCCAACTTGTTCTTAAAGACAGAACACGAAAAAGATTTGATTTATAATAAGGGAACATATCGGCCTTTCACATAAGGTACAGATATACTTTTTCCATCTTAAGTCTTTTAGAATTGTTTGTTTTTTGCTTTTTCCTTTTTTAATGCATCAAGTGGTTCAAAATTCGATAGTTTGAACGTAGTTCATTATAGTTGCAGTTGGAAATGGCCCTAATTGTATTGCTAATGTAAACCAAAAGGAAAATTAACAGAAGAAATGGAATACAATGCATAGTTTTGTCAAACTCACTTTTCTCCATATCTATGGCATGTTTTGCTCAAATTATGTGGATTGACAACAATATGGATATATTTATGATTGGACTCAAAGCATAAAATAAGGAAGTCGACCCGTTCCCTGATTGGGACCTGTAGGTTCTTGAAATACAACTGGATTCTTCTCAGAAATATATCATTTGAGTACCCGTACATAGAGCATAATCAAAGAACCAATTTTTTGGCACCCATATTTTCCGGGGCGAGAATATCAATGTTTCTACGGTCTTTCGAGAGAGCAAACTTTCAGAAAATCGATATTTGTTGGATTTGCTTGAAACCGTTTAAAATATTGGGAATTACCCTTTTTTCAGTCGATTTGAGATAATTAACAAAGTAAAAAATTTCCCTTTTCATTATGCATACATTTTTATAACAGTTCCACGAAATTACCAAAATATTTCTATTAATTTTTTTAATATTTACCATTTTGTCCTTTCATTTTTTTTTATTATTTTTTAAATTTTAAATATTTTTCATTTTGTTAATTTTAGTCGTTAAAGTTGGCAACACCGCTGATACCAGCTGTTATTTACCCTTATCCAAAGAACGTTAATTATAGAAGAAGTATATTAACTGTATGTTTTGATCATTAACCCAGTAGGAAATCGCCAAACTAGTTCAAAAACGCACTAGTTCAAAAGTATGGAATTTTGAACTAATCCCAAAATGAACTAGTTCTTCACTTTCGAATTTTGAACCAGTTAAACGTTATTGGTTAATGAATAAGAAAAAAAGAATTTTTAAATAATTTTATAAGTTACATTTCGAGAAGTCAAATAATTCTAAATGACTGAATGAAAATATATATTTTAATTCAATGTGTATTTCCATTCTCTCCATTCTCATGTTTGATTGTGAATGGTCAAATTCATAACTATGCTGGACATTTTCGGCTGATATCTACTTCACATGCATATGTTTGGCATAATTGTAGATATATATACAGCTGATGATGTACCATTGTGCATCAGTTAGTCACAAAGGGGTCTGAAGATGAACTCGTCATGGAGTTCGAAACGCGTCATCCTAGTGCGTGACACACTGAATTTGACCAAAAATATCAAACAATAAAAATAGAACACTTTTCTGATCTTGAGCCGAATTTGTTGTATCACTTCGATACACTTAACGTAAATTAATATATTTTAATTCAATTTCACCAACTTCTAAATGTATTTTGGACGTCGTATGTTTTTTTTTTCGTATTTTCATATTTAAAATACTAGTACAGTACTAACTCAAATTTTCTAGAATAATACTAGTTCTTTCTTGAAGTAGTTCTAAACTACTAGTTCAAAGGAGACATTCAACTACCGCCCGACTAGAATTTCTGAACTAGTTCTATTCTAGTTGGTAGAAGAAGAGCGTAGATTGGAAGAAGAAGAGCGTAGGTTGGTAGATGTGAATATGCAAAAATTAAAAAAACATTCTTCTATAATTTCAAAGAACGTAAATATTTGCCTAATCTGACCGTACCTTATCTAATATCTGAACACATTTTTAATAAAGCAGTTGCCCTACGATTAACGCAACAACGAGTATGGGTAATACACTTCTAGAAGAATATACATATAAATAAATTTTGATAAAAAAAATACCTACATAAGAAAATAATCAAGATTTTTTACTGTAAAAATACTTATGTTAAACTTAAAGTCTTTTGTTATTAATAAAATGATCGGTTGTTAATTTTAATTAGATAACTATGGATTTGATTTCTTTGATATAATAACCATTTTCGTATACTTTTTTTTTCTCATTTTTAGACCGTTACAATGGTCCTGGGAGCGGGACGTGGTCCTCTAGCAAGAGCCGCTTTAAATGCTGAAGAAATTTCTAAACGTAAAGTGCGAGTTTATATTATAGAGAAAAATCCCAATGCCATAAGAACTTTAACGGCCATAACCAAAAAATTGTGGCACAACAAAGGTAAACTAACTATTCTTTAATAAAAGATATTGTACTGACTAAAATTCAAATTATTACTATTTTCAGATGTTCACATCTTTTCAAAGGACATGCGTGAGTTCGACATTCTAGTCTCGGAGTTATTAGGCTCGTTTGGGGATAATGATGTGTTTAGATTGTGCTCAGAAACTGCTTAAGTCCGATGGCATAAGCATTCCCTTCAAATCGGTATCATTCATAAATCCTGGTTTGTCTTCCAAGTTGTACAATGCAGTACGTCAAATTGTAAGTCATGAAAGTTTTGGCCGTGATAAACAACCCACATATCATACGTATGCTGAAAGTGGCTTTGTAGTGCTACTTAAAAATATCTAAAACATTGATGCACCTAAGCCACTATTTGAATTTGTTCACCCAAAACGCGAAGCTATTACAGATAACAGCCGTTATAAAGCATTGAAGTTTGAGGTGCAATTGGATTGTGATTTAAATGGAATAGCTGGGTATTTTGAATGTGTTCTCTACAATGGTATATTAATGAGTATTAATCCGGCTACACATACACCGGGTATGCCCTCTTGGTTTCCCATGTATTTTCCGTTTAAGGTGAGTAAAACTAATTGAATATTAAGAGTTATATGTACAAATTTTAATTAACTATTTTGTCTTTCTTAGGAGCCCATGGATGTAATACACTTTTGGCGCTGTATTTCCAAACAAAAAATCTGGTATGAATGGTGCTTAGCTTCACCATTTACCACTCATGTCCACATCTTGGCCGGCCGTTCATGCCCTATTTACTGTACATAAAGTGCTCTAAAGATTATCTATATTACTATGCGACACAGCTAGAGCTTTATAGTTTGTAGATTACATAGTTTTACAATTAACCGCTGACAGGGTTTAAGAGACTTTTCATTATTTTCGAATATTGCTATTTTGGAATTTAGTTAACTGATTTATATTATACATTTGTATTTTTCTTATATTCCTTTTTTGTTGTTTTGTTTTATGACAACCACAGAGCAGTGCATTAAAATATGAACTTAATTTGCAAAGTTCATCATCTGAAGCAATAATCCCACTTTCTAAACTTTGTATCCTTTTAAAGAATTCTATAAAATAACATTGAGCTTAAATATCTGTAAGTATTAACAGTAACCGACTTATTTTGTTTTCAAAACTCTTCCTTATATGCTTAAGTTTTAAATATAAAAGTGACATTTACCTAAGTCAAATATTGTTTATAACAAAGGCATGATTTATATTATATATTAACTATAGCATTAAATAACCCAAAATGACGTCGTCGGGAAAGCCGAAAGGACTGCAGCCATCAATAATAAGAAATAAGTTACTATTGTTTTTAGTATACATATAAAATAAACAATAGTATTACTTCATGTTTGGAAGAAAGTAAATATACTATTCAAATTATTGTTTTTCTAAACACGTTGCGACAGATACGACAGGTTGAAAATAAATAGAATTGATATTTTTTTAGATCTCAAACCCATTTATTATCGCTGTCATCGGAAGTTAATAATAAGCAAGTTAATAATTAATTTTTAATTAAATTCAATATTAGGGACACAAAAACTACACATGTGAAGAAATTTTTTGTTAAAAACTTCAACAAATATTAGACGGGTTCCTCCGGTTTATCGTAGTCATTTATTTTGTGGAGATAAATGCATCATTTAAAGATTTGGACGATTCATCAATGGATTAATAGGAAATGTTTACCTATTTCTAGAGATTCCCCGACATTTTCACAGTGATGACAAAGAATTTAGACGATTATTCTATATCCTATTTTTTCAAAGTGATCACAAATTAAGCTCAATTGACAAATTATATACATATTTTTGGAGATAAATGCATTTTAAGATTTCTATAAGCATTTTAATGAATTATCTATGTCATTTCTGCTGTTTCGTTGCATTTAAACATGACTAACTATTCTTTATGTTCTTTTTTATGCATGTTATATAAAATAAATTTATTTTATCAAAAATAACGATTTTTGGACCTGTTTTTGAATTAGAAATTTCCTTATATTTTTAAAAAGCAAAATACTTAATTGACTCACTGTACATTATTATTTATCTTTTAACAGATTCAGATGAGTACGAAGAAGAATCTGCCGATATTGTGCAACCGTTACCAACATATGGACAACTTTCTTCATCGGTTAAAGGTTTCCGTATCTATTTGGAAATGAATAGCAACGTACCAAATACTAAATGTATTAGAAAATTATACTCAAGAAGAAAAGTGCAAAAATGTACTTCAAACCAAAATAACTGACTACTACAAATAAAAAATGTTTATAGGAACAAAATTGTTTTTCTTTTAATTTCTTTATAGCGAAGTAAATATCCAGTCCCTTGGAATTCGTTAACGAGATTTGGATTATCCTTGGATAAAATTTTTTTTATTTACAAACAATTTCCTAAAAATTTGATGTCGAATAAAGAAAAAAATCAGCCAAATCGCTCCAGCCGTTCTCAAGTTATGCGTTTACATACGTGAACCGTTATATAGAAGATGTTAATTTGAAAGCTAAATTAAGATTTTATTAAAATTACAAAATATTGTGTCATTTTTAAAAATTTTATGAAAAATTTTATAATAATTTTAAATTTGAAAACAAAAACAACATATTTTTAGTTTACTTTTTATAATTAATTTATAAATTGTATTGAATGAAAAATCTTTGTGAGTAGTTCCCTTAGTTTTCAAATTTTTAAATAATTTTTGACTGAATATATAAATAAAATTCATTTGATTTGTTTTTTCAATAAATTTTACATAAATAATTGTTACGAAAGTTTTTGTTTTTGTTATTTAAAAAAAAAAATTTGACAACAAAATCATCTAAAGCTATTAAAAATATTTGCAATTAAAGAGGGTGACGTTACGTGACAAAAATAGAACCCGGGTTTTTTCTACTTTCACAAAAACACAAACCAGTGCGAATTGACTCAAACTTTTTTTTTCGTTCGCGGTAAACCTTTATGAAAAAAGGAGGTAAATCATTTTTTTTAAACCTTTTACTTACATGGTACACCTTCGATACGGAGGCGTCTTTTCCCGATATCTTCTGGCCTGAAATGAAGGTCGCATATACGGTGATGACGCTTAATGCGTTTCTCATCGAGACCTAACATCTCGCACCATATACCCATCCTTCTTTTGCAAGGGTGGGGAAAAGCAATTAAATGCTTAAATCCCCGGCAATTTAATACACACTTGTAACTCATTTTATTTTTTTTTAAACACAACATTCACTTTTAAAATTCACAGTAAACTAAATTTTTAAAGCGTTTACCGGAATTTTAAATTTTGGCAATGCCTACTATGATCAATTCAAATTTTTATAACTGTGTTCATTTATTTGAAATGCTTACTGAACGTATTTCAAAATAAATTATGTAATGAATCCAAACAGCGATTTTGCGCAAATTGCCGATTTTTATTCAATTTCAAATATATTTTGCAAATAATATTATATATTATATAAATTGAAAAATTCTAAAAAAAATCGAGAAATTAAAAATCGCGCGATTTCAGTTTTTGTTCTTTTCCCGTAAAAAATTCAAAAAATCATGGAAAATTAGAAAAATTTAAGGAAATATTCAAGAAAAAGTGCAAAAAGAAATATTTGAAAAAATAAAATTAATACAAAAAAAATTAATTTTAAAAGTCATGCAATTTTAGGAAGAAATAAGACAAATTCAATAAAATTTTAAGAAAATTTTAAATAAGTAGTTTGAAAAAAATTGTAAAAAAGGATAAAAGTGCAAAAGTTGAAGAAAAATTTGAAAAATATTGCAAAAAGCCATTTTTTGTAAGTTTTACATGTTTCTTTTTTTTTTAAATATCCCTTTAAATAATTATTTGTTTTCTAAATTAGAGTGGTAACGGTTAAGATGGTAGCATAGAACCACCGGCACGATTTTTTTATATATTTTTTGGTATAGTAGCTCGCATTTGTAATAATTTATACTTATACGAAAAAGATTTACCAATATCCAAAGAATAATACAATTTGATTGTTCACTTCCAATTTAGATTTCATTTTAAGGTGCTTTACTTTGTCATGTTTTAGCCTTCTTATGATTTCATTTCATTTTGCCTAATTGGGTTAAAAAAAAAACAATTATAATTGTATCAAATTTTTTAATTCATAAATAATGTAATTTTATTTTTATATAAATCCATTTGAAATATGTATATGTTGGGGTAGTGGCAGGAGTAGTAGTTTCATTTATGAGTACCATGTTCATTTATGGTTAAGGGATAAAGATAAATTTAATTTCATCATTATTTATATTTGATTTATAATAATATGCGTTTTGTTTGTTTTAAACTGTAGAATTATTGAAACCATATATGGCCCAAAAGGCACGGTTTTTTTATATAACTACAAATAAAAAAAAATAATAATCGTGTAATGATTTTTTAACTTATGATCAGAACAATTACATTTATTTTAAAATGTTATAACAAATACATTTCACATAATATGTATATAACCACAACACATTATTGTTGCTGCACTAATGTTTCTTTCCTGTAACAAATACGCAATGTATAATAAGTCATAAAAGATTTTTGTGAAGAAACCTCAGTTTTATGTGGCGTTGAGACACACCGATCTGTCGACGGACTTGCCAAATCTCCGACAAAAATTTGTGTATGTTCCGGTTATAGGTAACACATTCGGTCCGCGCCTTTATTTATAATAACAGTTTGTAAACAATTTATGAAATGCGTCTTCCATTTCATATTATTTTTTCGTATTAATACATCTTGAGTTGAATGCGCCAAATTAATAAGAGATATTAAATAAAAAGCGCTATAAGTAGCAATATGTCAAAAACGCCTTTTTTCGAAAAAGATTTTTTTTATTGTTGAATATGATTCTTTGGGGGCTCAGAAACAATTTTTATTCCACAAGTTTTTCAAACTTGGCTTTTCTGCAAAAGTACCGTTATTTATAGGTTTCTCACGATAATCGTTTATTTGACCCTTAAAACCTGAAAATTTCATTTGACAATGTTCTGCAATTTTGTCTAAAAATCTTAGATCATAATTTTTGTTGAATGTGTCAACTGTGAAAAATCTCAAATAACGGTACATTTTTATACTTTTTTAATAAACATGTAAATCGCGCCATCTTGCGGCAACATTTTGCAACATTTTTTGAAATATAAAACAAGCTTAGCTCAGAACGCGTCCACAGAGGTATCTGTGATAAAAATCGGGAGTAAAGTAAGAAAAATATAGACTAAAGTGTTTAAAAGTAGACGGACTTTTTTTTTAAAAAAATTAGTTGTATTTCAAAATATAACACAGTTTAACCATTTTCGTGGGCTTAAAAGAAATGATTGCAGGTTATAGAATGGTCAATAATAGTAAAATGTTTATATTTAAGTGAAATACATCAACGATTTTTTTATACTGAAAAATAGGCAAATAAAAATTGCACTCTTTATTTTAAATTATTCAATTCTATAAAGAAATATAATCTGGTTATGGTTAAAATTCAGTATAGGAGTGTAAATTTTTTAACTTTTCTTTTAGTTCAGCCTCCAAATCAATAGTTTTTGTTTGCCATATTTTTTCTCCATGATATTTGTAATGTTTGCTTCTCAAAATTTTTATTTGTTTTTTAAGAATTTTTATTCTGTGACATTGTAACTCGATGTCTGATAATTGTGTTAGTAAGTCACACAATTCAATAGGTTCATCTATCTGATTTATATTTTGAAACAGAATTGTACTATCTGATCGTCGTTTTTTTATTTGTTGATTTCTTTCTATGTTTTCCAATCTTATCATTCGTTCTCTAGCATTCCACCTTGCATTTTCATGAATATGTTTTCTCATTAAAGTTGTACCTTTTTCTACCTCATCTTTGGCCTGATCGAAATGCTGCAAATCAAAAATATAATGCATGCATTTGTTGTGGCGGGCTTTCACTTGCTGGCACCTTGTATAGATTTCTTTGTGAGGCGCCATGTCTTCGTTTCTCTTCACTATTGCAAAAACTCTTTCAACATTAATGTTGCTGTATCAAAGAGTAAACCAAGTAGAGTTGTATCAAAGAGTACTAGTGACTTTACCTTTCTCATTATACCATGTATAATAAACGAGTACTTTCTTAATTTTCATTGAAATTGTGAAATTTGCAAGAAAGAGGGTCAATTGTTTTTTAAATGGCACAAATACGGCTAAACATTTTTGTCCAAAATTGCACATACTTTGAAAAAACTTCAGTATCTAAAATTCCACCAAGGCGCTTCACGTCACAAAGCTTAGTTTGGACGTTATGAGTTGAGGAAGGTAAAAAAGATAAAAATTTTGAACTTTTTCCATTTTTCTTCAAGTTTTTTCAATTTTTTTTCCTAACGAAACATTGTACTGCGAAGCGCCTTGGTAGAATTTAAGATTTTAAGGTTCTAAACGAGAAATAGAAAATTTTGCCAAACATCTTTAGCCGTTTTTGTGCCATTTTAAATGAAAAAGTCCTAAATCTACCTTTACCACTTATTATTATAATAATTTTTTTTCTCTCAGTGTACGAATGAAATATTCATCTTAAATGAAAGGCTACTAACCCAGTTTATTGTAAAAAATTAAAAAATTCCAGTTTTTCGGATATTAATAAAATTACAGGAAAAAATTCGTAATCAGTTGAAAAATCAATGACAACAAGAACACCCTATAATTCACATATCATGTAATTGAGGGCCACCCTAATGAGCATTTCAGATAGCCGAAAGTATCCCCAAATCAGTACATATAATTTGGTACATATATCCTTAAATTGGAAAAGCACTTTTTTTTGACATATTGCTAGCTATAAGTAATTATTATTATTATTATTAGCCTTTAAAACAACTTGACACATATATATATTTATATCTTAGTGCCTAAGTCAGAGGC
Source organism: Muscina levida (assembly GCA_964034835.1). Classification (NCBI taxonomy): domain Eukaryota; kingdom Metazoa; phylum Arthropoda; class Insecta; order Diptera; family Muscidae; genus Muscina; species Muscina levida. The sequence goes on along the minus strand of OZ035881.1, from coordinate 85,837,162 downwards.
CGAAATGATCAAAGATTTCCATTCGCTTCGATCTTGTGCGCACCGTCTCCAGTCAGTGCTACCAAGCAGCGTCAGTGATTCCTCCACCTGGTCCTTCCAACGTAGTCGCGGTCTCCCTCTTTTGCGCCGTCCTTCGAGGTCTTGATAGAATACCTTTCGCGCTGGAGTTTCCTCATCCATTCTCACGACATGGCCTAGCCAGCGTAATCGTTGCACTTTGATCCGCTTGACGACATCAATGTCGTGGTATAACTCGTACAGCTCATGGTTCATCCGAATCCTAAACTCGCCGTTTACGCAAATGGGTCCATATATTTTGCGGAGTATTTTTCTCTCAAACACCGCCAGATGAGCTGCATCTGCCTGTGTAAGCACCCAAGATTCGGAGGCGTACAACAGGACCGGTAAAATTAGTACCTGGTACAGCTGGACTTTGGTAGTTCGAGATAGGGTGGTGTTTATAAAGTGCTCGCGTAGTCCAAAGAAACACCAGTTAGCAAGCACTATTCTCCGTTTTATTTCGAGGCTGACACTGTTGTTCTTGCTCATGGCGGATCCAAGGTAGATAAATTCATCCACTACCTCAAAGCAATAGTTTTCAACGTTCACGCTGCGTCCCCAACGGGTGGACACTTTGTTCGATGATACCATTAACTTCGTCTTGTCCTCATTCACTGCCAAACCCATTTTCGCTGACTCCCTTTCAACTGATGTGAAAACAGCTGTTACCTCTCGCATCGTTCGGCCGATAATGTCGATATCATCGGCATATGCGAGCAGCATGTGGCTCTTATTAAATATGGTGCCAGACATGTTAACCGCTGCTTTCCTTAACACCTTCTCCATCACTATGTTGAACAGCATACATGACAAACCGTCACCCTGTCTAAGACCTCTCGTCGTATCGAATGGTGCAGATAGATCCTTGCCAATCCGAACAGAGGATTTGGTATTCGTAAGGGTACACCGGCAGAGACGAATTATCTTCGCAGGAATACCGAACTCAGACATGGCTTCGTATAGTCGATGCCTGATGGGACTATCGAAGGCAGCTTTGTAATCGACAAAGAGGTGGTAAGTGTCGACTTGCTTCTCATGGGTTTTCTCAAGAATCTGCCGTAGTGTAAATATCTGATCCGTCGTGGATTTGCCTGGTCTAAAGCCGCACTGATAAGGTCCAATCAGGTTTTCCACAATTGGCTTTAGACGTTCACACAGTATGCTAGACAGGACCTTATACGCAATAGGTAAGAGGCTAATTCCACGATAGTTTTTACACTCACTACGGTCACCTTTTTTGTAGATTGGACATAGCACACTGAGATTCCAATCCTTCCAAGCTATAAGTAATGCTATCATTAAAAAAATTTGAGCAAATTCATTTATCTTCACTCCAACTTTGAGTGGAAATATTTATCTAAAAAACGACATCAGCGCCATCGTGGTTCGGCTCTCTCCGGAATTATTCACCACACCAAAATAATTCATCGTATGGTTTATTTGTCTATGTCAGTACATTGCATATACATTAGCAGATTTGACAAAATTGCAAGATCTGGCAACCGTCTATACATACCTTAAGTGGGAACATTTTATGGCGACCCCAAAAGAATACGGTGATTATGTTAACTGGTATGTTTTGGGAGTACATGTTTTACATCCAGGCACAATTCTTATCAGGGATACACATATATCAATGCGTACCTTTCTAGTGTCCCATACAAATAGCCATATTTCCTGAATGTCATGTAAGGACAACATTGGTAGTACTTTTGTACTAGCTAGACATTACATGCGAGTTAAAAATGTATGCCTCATCGATAATAAGATATCTGTTTGCATAATAATGTTAAGATTTTTGCAATGACAGTACAATTTTGCCAGGCCTCTGTATATATTAATACAAAACATATATTATCTATAATATAAAAATAAGTCGCTGAATGTGTTGCTAAGCGCAAAACTCGAAACGGTTGGACCGATTTGGCTCAATTTTTTTTTCAGTTATTCGTAATTACCAGGAGTAGGTTTTTACGAAAGAAAATTTTGGAAAAATCTTTCGGAAAAGCCGGAAAATTGGAAAACCGAATATTGCTTTTTTGTATGGAATTTTTGTGCAATTGTTTTGAATGATTTTTCGAATGGAAAAATAAAAAAAATTTTGTTGGAAAATTCCGGAAAAATTTTAATACTATTTTTCAACGAAATTTTGCTTTTTGTCGTACTATTTGATAGTTTTGAACGATGTAACTTGCGAAAAATTTCGGATAATTATTCCGAAATGACTTTCCGAATAGAAAAATATATAAATTCTTGGTGGAAAACTCGGAAAATTCCAGAAAAAAATCGAAAGCTTTTAATACCTTCGTCAAAATTAATTCATATAGTAATTCATCAATTGAGAACGGCTGGACCGATTTTGCTGATATTTTTTCAGTTGTTCGCAATTGCCAGGAGAAGGGAAAATCCTCCGAAAAAGCCGGGAAATTGGAATAACCGAAAATTGTTTTTTTTTGTATGGAATTTTGTGTGCAATAATTGCGAATGACTTTTCGAATGGAAAAATACAAAAATTTTGTTTTAAAATTCCGGAAAAATTCGAAAATTTTTAATTTTTTTCGACGAAATTTAGCTTTTTGTCGTATGATTTGACGATGTTACTGCGAAAAATTTTAGATAATTATTCCGAAAGGAAAATAGAAATTCTTGATGGAAAACTCGAAAAATTTGGATTTTTCGAAAGGACATGGTTGTTTTTACGGAGAGTTATTTACTAGACTAAAGCCTCTTATTAGACAATCAAACTTTGGACGGCGTACGCGACGTGCTATAATTAGTCAGAACGTCCGTAATAATCAAACGCAAAAGGAACGGGCCAAAAAAATTTTGGGAGACGTGCCCATATTGCACAGTTTCGCGCTGCACAATCACCACCTCAAATTCGACAAAATGTTACTAGAAGAAGACCAGTCGTAAATATAGACTAGAATCGAGCTGCTTTTGAATACGATTCCACAATCGCCTACAAAGATCTTCGCTGCGTTGATATCGGTTCATAGTCTGTCGTATGCCAGCATTGCAATGCATTGATGTTACAATCGGAAAATCCCGTCATTCGGAGCCGAAGTTGTTGATCAACCCGGCAACAATCCGAGTTAAAAGGTAATGGCGTCTCATTACACAGTGGAACGGTGAAAAAAAAACGCACGAACATAGTTATGCAGTTCAGATAGTATTACTGGAGCTGAGTAAACCCCTAGCTCAGTGAAAAATATTTTTTTCACTTTTTTAAAATAGGTCGCAAAAACATTTTATTTCTTTTCGTCGCTTAAAAAACGAAATGAAGACATAATATTCAATGATATTAAATATTCTAGGAATATCTTAAGCAAAGTGTAAACTGAAGCAAGGTTTTGCCCAACGTTCGAGTGTTTGCGAAAAAGTTTGATTTTGTGTCGTTGTTATTATAAAAAACTATTCCTCCCATTTTGCTCGAAATTGCTTCCACACATTCAGATTCAAGGGCAAATACATCATCGAGCTGCCGCTTTGTTACCACCACCAAACGAAGATCATAAGTTCATTAAGATCTATTTCAACGAGCTTTCTAGGCAGCTGACCGAAATATGAAGGATTTATGAGGTGATTTGAAACGATTTGGTGGGGGCTACAATATTTCTGTCGGAAGATTTTCGTCAAACGCTTCTCGCCATCCTCATTTCCCCATTCGATTGGCTTTTGCGATGACAATCAATAAATCGCAAGGCCAATCATTGGAAGTTTGTGGGATCAACCTCGAATTTCTCAGTTTATTTTAGCGCCGAAAAACAAATCGAAAAACATTGTTTATCAGACCGCTCTTCACTGATTTCGATTAAATTCAATTAAGTCACATTAAAATTTTAACTATATGTGTTTTAATATTACTCTGGAGCTTATAAGAAGGCGTTAACTTGGAGCGAGACGAAGTTCGCCGAGTCAGAAGTTGTATGGCAGAACAACGTTTGCCGGGTCAGCTAGTTAAGGATAAATAATAGTAATAAACATATACAATTATTATTTGGCAGATCGTTTCAAGTCATCGCAGTGTCACATGAAAACACAGACGGGAGGAAAAAATATTCTTGAGGCGAAGAAGACTATATACATGCATGTATGGTACATAAGCAACACAATAACATTTAGACAGTTGGGTGTTTTATTTGGTGTGACAAAGTCTACGGCTTGGACTGCAGTCAACCAAACCGTACGATTTTTATTATCTATCGGCAACGAGTACATAAAGTGGCCCAATCATTCAGAAATTTCTTTGATATTTGAAAGGAGAGGAGTTCCAGGCGTGATTGGAGCAATAGATTGAACGCATTTCGTTATAAAGACTCCACCTACTTCAACAAGCTGGTTAGTCTCCCCATTTAAAGGCAATAGTAACTGACACATATTATAAAGGGATAAATGGTTAAAATTGGCTACCCACCACGCTACTAGGGGGATCCGCGTATGAGTATAGTTTTAACTGGGCTCAAATAGGTTAAACTGGACTCAAGAGAAGATTCAAATAGGTGAAACTGCACTCAATTGAGATAAATGTTGAGACATTGCCATTTATTTCGTTAAGTTTTTACTAATTTGTTTGAAAAATACCGTGATTGGAAAAGAAGAAATAATGAAATTTGAACCAGACGGGTTTTTGGAGATACGAAGTTTTATTCTTTTACAGTTTTGCCGACGAACAAACACATTGCAATTATGTGGAAATGCTATATTAGTCTACATTAGTCTACAAATATGTAGCCCAGATTTTTCTTTACCTACAACCTTGCTAACACATAAAGCATTTACACTTATTTTTTTTATTATTTAAGGATCGTGGTAAACAGCTGTTTGACACTGCTGTATGATAGGATCAACTTGGATGTAAACAACAACAGTAACGTGATAATTGAGTTTGATCATTCCGAAAGGGTCATATTTGGGTTTTAATTTGTACAGAGTTATGCGACGAGGTTTTGATTTCTATGGAGTCTTTCTAGTCATTACTTATGACCAGGGCCAACAAAAGTATGCCTTGCATACTTGCATATTTAAATACATATTACGGCCTTCCGGGCATGATTTGAGGCTTTAGGCATATAAATGCATATTTTGAGGTTTCTATGTAATTTGTAGATTTTTTACTTTGCGTAGGCATTTGGGTGTTCAAAACCGTAAACCGGTTTTTTTTATTAAAAACCGTATGCCGGTTTTTGCAAAAGTGCTATTTTCGAATAACCGGTTTAACCGAGTTTTTTCCTTCGGGTACTTGGTTTTTTAAAAATTGCTTTGTTACAACTCTAAAAGGAGTTATTGAAAAAGTTAAAATTTTAAAATTGAATTTGAAATTAATTTAGAGTAAACTTTTTACATTTTGTAACCGAGAATGTTTTAAGAAGCTTTGTAAAATTTTGAAATTAAATTTTAAATTAATTTAGAAAAAACTTTTTACGTTTCATAAACGAGAATGCTTTTAGAAGCTTTGTAAAATTTAATTTCAAATAAATCTAGAAAAATCTTTTTACACGTTATTTAAGTGGATCTACAATTCGAAGTGAATCTCGCCGACGATGATAGTGATGATGTAATGCGGTGAAATAGTGGATGTCGAAAAATCTTACGACCTCATTAAAAACGTGTCTTAAATTATCGCAAAATTTTGGAAGCATGTTAATGCATTTTACAAGTCGAGCGAAAAACAAAGAAAATTGCAGAGCTATGTTTAACAGGAGCGCAATAAAGAACTAAGGCTCATTGTCGATGTGAAACACCGGTGGAGCTACTTATCTGCAATGATTGAACAGTTTCCAAGAATTAACCCATGTGTCAACCATGCGCTTACAAGAAATAACAATTTTGAGAGATTTAAGCTCAGCGCTTCAGCCTTTAGCCCTCGTAATTAAAAGATTATCAAATGATTTAGGGACTCTAATCGACGCTAAAGAAGTATCTTCGTTTATAATAAAACAGCTCAAAAATATAGACTCGGTATATGCTCGGCAGCTGCGACACAAAATTATAGCATGATTTAAGGAAAGAAGAATAAAAACATTGAATAGCCTAATTATATATCTTAGCTTCGGAAAATATCCTACAAGCTCATCCTGTGTAAAGTATTCTAAAAAGACGGAAACGATATAATATGTGAACGAACTTTTTAAAAGACTTTATCCTGCAATTTCCCCAACAACGGCAGAGTCTAGTAACAGTTCAGATTGTAAGAAGTAGGAATCCCCTAATGACAGTCTTTGCAACTATTTAAACAGGACAATAAATAACATCCAAAATCCACCAGTGAAAACCAATTGCAATGACACAAGACTATATGATGATTTTAACTATTTCGATAGTTTTAATAAAAGGACAGAAAAGCTTAACATCCTTCTAAATGCGCTTTTGTCAATAAATTCAACTTTCACAATTAGTGAGTGCGTGTTTTCTGTACCAAGCTTTTTAAAAACGAAACAGAAGAATAGACTTAAAATTTAACACTTAAATTTGCTTACTATTTCTTAAATACTGTTTTAAAAAACAAAATTAAAAATATTCCAAAGATTCTTCTTAAAAAAATAAAATGAGAGATTCCAAAATTTTTAAAAAAGTAAAAACACTAAATAAAGAAACACATTTCTTATTTTTTTGTAAATAAATGGATTTTTTTAAACCAAATTTTTTTTTTTTTTATTTTTAACTTTTTAGGAAAAACTGCAAAAGCACGGTTAAACCGGTTTTCTTTCAAATGCTGTATTCGAAATCCGAGTTTTCTAAAAAATAAATTTTTCGAATAACTCGGAAACCGGGTTTTTGAAAAAAGAAGGTATTTGAACACTCTAGTAGGCATCTTTTCCAGTGTAGATTGCATATGTTTATTTTTTTAATATGGCAAGATAATCATTCTTCGCAACTGGCAAAGCCTCAAAGTTGCGCATTTAAATGTAAATAAAAAGTTAACAGCGTCATGCCGAAAAAAAAGATTCTCTAAGAGAATTTCTGTCTCGCATGACTAAAGTGTACCCTGGTGTTTTTCGGGTAGATCACTCCGTGTTGTTCTGCAAAATATGCAACTGTACGATCACAGCATCAAAGTTATTTTTAGTGAAATAGCATATAGAAACCTCAAAACATAAAGCTTGTGTGCAAAAAAAAACAGTTTATTCGCAAACCCTCTTGCCTGAGCACCAGCTAGCAAACAACGCATTTTCAATGGACCTGTGCAAAATGTTTATAGCGGCCAATATACCTCTTCACAAGATATACCATCCTTGCGTCAAAGTTTTTTTTGATAAATATATAATGAGACTGTTCCATCTGTGTCAAATCTTCGCATACGATACGTGCCAAAATTATACCAAATTGCAATTGTAGACATGAGAGCTAAAGCTAACAATAGACGTATTTGGATTTCCATAGATTAAACTACGACGTGGAGCAGAGACATGTAGTTAATTTCGTTTTTGGTGTATTAAATAATACAGATGATTCCAGCGAATGTGGCAGATGCTACCTATTTAACGTAGCGTAAGTAGACGCTGCAAATGCCAATACCATGGCTGCATTCGTCAACGATTCGTTATCTCTTCTATGGCCGCAAGGTAAGTTGACAAATTAAAATCAAATTCTTAATTAACGCTTTTTCTTTATACAGGAGTTCAATATGGGAATGTCTTGCTCATTTTAACTGATGCGGCTGCTTATATGCTTGCTGCGTTTTCTGCCTTGAAGACACTTTTCCCCAAAATGATACACTTAACTTGTTTTGCTCATGGTATACACCGCCTTTCTGAATTTATTAGATCTCAGTTTTCAGCCGTTAATCATCTACAAAGGCAGTATTTTTAAAGGTAAGCGTCTCTTTTACTAAGTGCATTGCGATTTATTCTTCTTTTGTCAATTCAAAGGCTCCATTCCGTCGTCAAGAATTTCAAAGAGCTGTGCCTGGCGTTGCGTTGCCACCAGTTCCATGCATTACTAGTTGGGGAAGTTGGCTGAAAGCATCACAATACTATTGCAAGCATTTTGAGGAAATTAAAAAAGTTGTGGAATCGTTTGCTAACGAATGAGCTGAAGCAATTCGTATTTCTAAGAACAATTTATCAAAACAGAAACAGTCAACGAGCTCGGATTTTTGAAATACAATTTTTCAAATGTAACTGGCAGTATATTAAAATTACAAGAAAAAGGCCTATCGCTTAAAACAAGCGTTGGAATATTTGAAGAGATACGCAAAAAAATGCGTTTAAGGAAGTAAGTAAGTAAATGGGGTTTTATTGAGTCTTTTCCATTTTTTTTGACAATAATAATAACATACAAAAAAATTGACAGCGAGATTTTCTTAGAACTATATTCGTCTTGCTCTAATATACAATGAGTTAATGAGTAAGCTACTTGCTAATATGAAATGTTAAGTAACAGTGTACACAATGATGATGAGATACAAGGCTTGCTCGCGGCCTTTATGGAATGCTTACAGAGCATAAATCTGTTAAAAATTAAAAACTATATAACAAATTAAATATAAATAACAAAACGAGTGCTGTTAGTAACATGGGAGAACAGCGAATGTGTAAAAGTATATGTATGTGTGTATTCACTTACAATATATCGCAGCGCACAGTGGTTCCTTTTTGGTTTTTTTTGGAATTAAATCTGTAACTTTTGAACGGATAATGCTATCTTGATGAAATTTGAAATAGTTAAAGCTGAGGTGTTTTAGAGATGATTTGGAAATACTTGGCTCCCTAGGGGGTGTGGGGGCCACTGCGTGGCCCTCCAAAGTTGGTCACCTCTGGTGTTTCAAAATTTCAAATGCTTGAGGAATGTGCATTTATGAACCGATTTAAAAGATATTTTGCATTTAGATAGTGCTTCAAAAAACCTTCAAAAAACATGCTTTCATGCATATGTTATCTCATTTAAGTCAAGAGATATTTGAGAAAATAAAAAAAATTGTGTCATTTTTGGACGAGGTTGATTTGGTATTTTTAAGGGTGTGAGCTCAGTTTTTACTTGATTTTAAAGATATTTATATCGTTAGTTAGCTTATAAAATTCTGAACGAAATTGCTGAAAAAATAATTCAAATATTTTGTTCCAATCAAAAGTTATAAGCATCGCAAGTAAAGTTTCCAAAAAAAAGGCATATTTTTACTGTTTTTTTGCAAAAAGGCGACAACATTCTTTCGTTTGTAAAAAAAATATTTCTTCCGGGAAGTGACAATTTCTTTATTATTCCTCATAGAAATGTTGATACAGATGCATTTAATGCTAAATTTGAATCAGTTCAGCAAAATGGTTCCCCGGCAAGGGAAGTCAAAAATACCCCATTTTTGAAAAAAAAAAATTTTTGTTTTTGAAAATTCTCAAATCGCAAAGCGCCAACGAGAAAGCTCATTATATATTTTTTTGACCACATATGTGGACTAGTTAACCGTAACGTATTTCAACATCCCTGCCATAAACAAAGACAGTGTGGCCATTTTAGTAAAAAATTCGGAATTTTGGAACATATTTTCCCCGTTTTGGGAATTTGGGTAGTTTGTTGTAAGATATGGCAACATATTGTTATTCGTTTTTTAAGGACAATTTTATGTACATTATTCCAAAATTTCGTTAAGATATTTCCGTCCGTTTGGATTTTACGCTATTTTTCATATAACATATTATTTCTCCAAAAAATACGTTTTGAACAAATTTTATATTTGACTCAGAATTATGTCCAAAATAAAATGTGCTTTTAATTAAATTTTGTAAATTATTAAACTTTATGTAATTCCCTTTCCATTGATATGCAATACTTGTATGTCAAGAGTTTATTTATTCTTTTAATTATAATCAAACTTCACTACCTCCGTAATAAAAGTATATATCGTGAAACACACATATATATGGGGGCTATATCTAAATCTGAACCGATATGCTTAGTTTTGTTACCACATCATAATAGTGTAAAAAAACTAAGATGTACAAAGTTTTGTTAACACCAGAACAAAAATGTGGTTTTTGGCTACAATAATGTATAAAAGGTAATGCTAATTTGTATGGGAGGTACCAGAAGGGGCGGGGCAAGCGGACCCATTATTTCAGTATATACTACACGCTGTCAAATAATAATACCATCCAAATTTTAGCTTCGTAGAGTCCTCCATCAGGAAGTTAGTGACAATATAGTGGTTTTAGTGAAATAGGTAATTTTGTATGGGAGGTACTTGAGGGGGCGTGGCTTTTTCGCCCATTTTCCAACCAACATTACGGCTAGTGAATTTTATGCCACTGGTAAATTTCTATTCAAATTTATTAAGAACTACTCCAATTATCGTCTTAACCATTTACCCAGCCGGCCAGACGGACATAGCTTTATTGGGTTAAGAAGCCCCGAAACTTATTTTTTCTGAAGGAATCTAGGGTCACAGTTATAAACACTGATGGGCTTAACTTCTTCCCGTATAAAATTATATATTCTCTCTTCGATGTTACTGAGATTATACAAATTTTGTTCAAAAGTTGTTAAAAATGTTAATAATAACACACAAAAGCAGCAAAAACATATGAATATTGCATTAAAAATCGAATATATAACTTTAAAAATAATTTTGCTGGATATGTTTATGCAATAAAATATAACTTTTGATTGGAACAAAATATTTGAATTATTTTTTCAGCAATTTCGTTCAGAATTTTATAAGCTAACTAACGATATAAATATCTTTAAAATCAAGGAAAAACTGAGCTCACACCCTTAAAAATACTAAATCAACCTCGTCCAAAAATGACACAATTTTTTTTATTTTCTCAAATATCTCTTGACTTAAATGAGATAACATATGCATGAAAGCATGTTTTTCGAAGCACTATCTAAATGCAAAAAAAATTCTAAATCGGTTCATAAATGCACATTCCTCAAGCATTTGAAATTTTGAAACACCCGAGGTGACCAACTTTGGAGGGCCACGCAGTGGCCCCCAAACCACCTCGGGAGCCGAATATTTCCACATCATCTCGAAAACACCTCAGCTTTAACTTTTTTAAATTTCATCAAGATAGTATTATCCGTTCAAAAGTTACAGAATTAATTCCAAAAAAAACCAAAAAGGAACCACTGTGCAGCAGAAATAGACTGTTTTTCGTTCTGCCCATCAACATCTACTGATGTAGAACGTTGTTTTTCAATGTATAGCACCTTGCTGGCAGATAATCGTAGAGCCTTCACGTTTGACAATTTTAAGCAACACTTAATTATATATTGCAACAACCAATTGATAGACTGAATCTTTTTTATGTGATGTAAAAAATAATCTTACTTAATTTACTATTATTTGTGAGGAATTTTTATTATTTTTCGTTATTTCATTAATTTTTGTTATTTTATTGTTTAACATAAAATGTTATTAGTGAATAAAATTCGCTATAAATATAAATTTATTGGGCATTTTTATCAGTTTTTAAGGCATGTTTTAGGTTTATCGTGCTTATCCAATGCGCATATTTTTAGTTTTTTCGGGCATATTTGTGTTGGCCCTGCATATGACTTTCCACTTTCAACAATTGCATGTACATATTTAGCGTTTTGATCGTACAGAGCGACCGGAAAGAACAGGAAAGTCCATACCAAAATTATACAATGATACAACACAATTAAGAAAATCGGTTGGTCAATATCTGATATATATTAAAATTTAAAAGTAATTTCGAATACTAATAATCATTTCATCAGCATAGCGGAAATTATAAAGAATTTTTATGGCAAAGTTCCCGATTTTATGTTTAGCTAAAAAAGCCCAACAAAGTCGAAAATAACAAACTGGTCTACTTTGCCCATAAATGAGATGAACATGCCCAAACAAAATTGGACCCGACCAAAGATAATCTTGGATAACATAAAAAGTTCGGAAATCTGAGCAAGTAAACGAAAGAAAGCACAATGAAAAAAGTTGACTCATAATTTGATATACAATATGTGACTTCTAACTTGTAATAAAAAATTTGTTGTATAATATACACAACTTTTTAACCCGGTATCCGGGGGAATGATAAATGAATTTTATTCACTTTATGGTTTTGTAATTATTAATTCTAATTTTATATGTACATGTAAATGAATTGTTTTTAATCTTTATTGCTATACTAAATTTTCAAAATTTTTGAATGATTTATTTTTGTGCATATATTCTAAATATTTTAGTGCGTGAGATTCCTTGCCTAACTTATAATTGATAGGGTTAGAAGCAGAAAGTGAAAAAAAGAAATTTAGGGGTATTCGCCTTCAAAGTTTCAAACTCAAGTACAATGCAGGTATTACTTGAACTGTTTTTTTTGGTATGAGCACAGCGAAAACAAATTTATCTCACCTCTTGTTAGTAGACAGAGAAAGTGTCAAGGAACAAAACTGCACACTTATCTCAAATTATAGCTTGTTTTTGTCGATAAAAAAACGGAGATAATTGGTAATGGAGTAGTTGACAGTACTGATAAGCTATGTTTATTAATCGTGTCATTACAGCTTGTTTTCTCATTTATTCACATGGGTAAATATTGGGGGTGTGGTAATTTTCTTTTAAATTTTCATATATTTTTATTTTTAATTTGTTACTAACTTTTATGAGAAATTCTTTTGTTATTTCTTTTCAGACTGTCCAGAGTCGTTAGATTTTGTACTGTTGGGTAAGTATCGTTGCACAGAATGTAGTTGTAACAAATTAATGTTTTTTTGTTTCGGGGTCTATGGAGTTTAAAAAAGTTATTTCTCAACATAAGGTAAGAAATGGTAACTGCCGAATCTTTGGCAAATTAAATTACACTGAGTTCAATAATATAAAATGTTTCATGTTTGTGGGGTAAGAAAGTTAATAAAAAGTCAGGTGTCAAAATTTTGGTCAGTTTTGCAAACTTCCATAACTATTTTGGGAATAAAAATAGTTGCTTTCAACACAAAACTTTCATGGTTGGAGAGGTCTTAATGGACGTTAAAGCATACATAATTACGAATTATAACTCATATTATTGTAATTATGTATGGTTACCCTCAGCTGAGTAGAATTTCTTTAAATGAAGAAAATCGCTTGTTACAAGCTAGCAGCCTCGGGGAGGGTAGATTTTTTTAAAGAATAGATTTTTTTTAAAAGCAAAATAAATAATGTGGCCGCGACTTACCTTGTATTTTGACGCAACTGGCAAAGAACTTGTATCCCCTGGGAAGAATGACAATTTGTTATATTTTATGTAATTTTTACATGAAAGCTGTTTATTAAACTGCTGCGATTAAAAGTTTAAATAAAATGAATTAAAAAAGTTGTTTCAAAGTTTCGTACTTATTGTGGTACATCCACTGTTAAAAATTATTAAAAAGTATGTAAAGTAATTTATGGTTTTACTTTAAATGTTTTTTTTTTAGTTTTCCACGAAGGTTACAAAAAAGACAAATTTTTTAACACAAATTTTCAAACTAACAAATATAATTTTCTACGTTTCTCGATAAAATATAAACGTTATGTAACATTTTTGTATAAAAAACAAATTTCTTTTATGCGTATACATGCGTATAAGAAATTATTTTCTTTTAAACAATAATTCCTTATAAAAAAAATCGGATATAAGAAAGAATTTTGTGGTATTTTTTGAGTTTCTTATATCCGTTACCTACTGTCATATGTTATTGAAATAAATCAAAGACCTTATTCATAATAATTTATAAGAGGTTTATAGAGCGATTTTACTCCGAAAATTTGATTTATAAACCTTTGATAAATTTTTATCAATACGAGAAAAATATAAAACCGACTTACTAAACTCAAGTTGTAAGCAACTCCTTAATCAACGGGTCAATTAGAGTTCAGTGAAACGGATAAGCGAATTTTTTTAAAATTTTGTAACACTTTTGATTCCCGTTCATTGGAAAATAAAAACAAATGTCAAAATGGTGCTGTTGTATATATACCACAAAGAACGTGTTAGCAATGCTACAAAGTGTATGGTAGGATTTGAACCAAACTGAAATAAGGTAGGGACATTAAGGGTTTTAAGCTTTCTCTTCCATGCTCTATTTCGAGATGATTTTGATATTATCTCTTCTGCCATCCACTTTGAGTTTTTGTAAAGTAGCACTCTTATTGTAAAATCTAAATTCTTCAGTCTGTGCTATTTACAATTGCTTTCTTCAAGCCAATTAGTGTGTTGATGCAATTTATGTACAGTTGCACTTAACATTTTAGCTTTACACCTTCTTTGTGACAATATGTTTTTATTAAAATCTTAAACCATTCAATAACAAGAGATAATATTTAAAAAAGTACATTAGTAGGATTTGCGAGTGCTAATTTAATCTCACTGCATTTTTTTGTTTTAATGAAATGCTGAGAGGAACTGTCGGAACTGTTGATAGGATGAATAATGTACCCAGAATAATAATAACGCCGGACTTGTTTTTTCACAATATCATCTACATGATCGTATTCGACATGCGTATTGTATTCATTTAGTATTTGGATAATTTCTTCCTACTCTTCCTTAGTATTTTTGGTTCCTCGACTTTTTTCTCAGAAATCCCATCAATAAAATTAGTTTCTTCACTTTCGCAATTCTTTAATTTACTCCCGTGAGTTGTGTTCAAAGCCAAAATGTTATTTAAATATAAAAGAGCATTCTATTTAATTCATCATTATTATTTCGTTGAATAGCGAGGTTATTCGGATTAGTAGAAAAACGGGTTTTTACATTTAATTCATCAAACAAATCGTTAAAAAATTTCAAAATATTTATAGTTTTTGCCGATTCATCTAAAATACCATTTTTAATGAATGTCTCGATTGCAGCTGCCACTGTATTGCTCAACATCTCGCAATTTAAAAAATTTGAAAATTAAATTTTTTACCGATTTCAACAAATCACATGGGTTATATATATTTATATTTTGTTATTTTTGAAAGAAAATGCCCCATTTTCGTTCAAACCACAACCTAACATATTTGACAATGCAACATTTGTTTTAGCCTGATCACAAATAATAACTCGGCCCTTTAAATTTATTTCAAACGTTAAATTTTCATAAATAATTTCTCGTAATAGTTCAGTCGAAGTAGTTAAGAGACTAGTAACTGAATACACAAGATCAGTTATCGCAAACTCCTTTGAGCATTACAAACATTTACAAGCGAGTTTTTGAAAACGCGAACTTCAAAACCTCCAATAAGATTTTTATGTCTGTTATACTCTGAGGATTTTCTAATTTCATTTCACCGAAAATTAACGAACATTGTTTGTCATTCATTAAAAAAAGCCATAATACCCTTCAAATTTTCAACTACTCGATGGTCTGTACCCGGAATGATGGAAGTTAAAGGACGCCAACGTAAGCAAAAGTGATCGTCACGCATATAATTATAACTTTTACTAGAACGCAAATAATTACTCTGACAAATCGTTTTCTCCTTAGGGGAGTAATGTTTACCCTTATTGGTAATCATGTTCGAAAATAACAAGCAATTTAAATTAGTACCTTTATCTGGAATAAAATATCGCTTATCTAGGTTTGATAATTTTTAAGCAGTTTTTTCATATTTCTTTTTAAAAAATTTTTCGACTTTTTAACCTCCACAATTGCTCTATCCTTCTCTTCTATAACCGTCCGTAGCTCCCCAATTTGGTCATCTATGCCTTATAGTTTTTTATTCTGCCCTTTAATAATCTTTATCCTGTTCTTCAATTAGTCTCCGCTCTTTCTAGCGCTTCTATTTTTTTACTTAACCCAGAAATAACCTTTAAAAGTAAAACGTAACTACTCTCTAAATCTTCGATATCACCCATTCATGGTTTTTTTTCGTATGTCCATTTGGCTGGTTCTTTAAATGCGATTTCCACTGGTTCAATATCAAATGTAGCTGATACATCTTTTGATGTTTAAATATTTGCAAGTTCTTCGGATGTATCTGCTTTAACAATATGCTCAATCTGTGATTCGCATTTTGCACATTCGACTATTGACGCAGATGTTGTTGGGCTTGCTGCCGATGTTGACACAGCTGCTTCCAACGACGCTGCTCCTTGCGCAGGAGGTGGTTCTGCAAAAAATTCAACAAATTCGGTATGGAATACAATGCATTCTATTAAACAAGACTTGTTCAATAAAATGTAATCTTAATATAAAACTTCCTTCCCTAGTGCCATCCTTTACAACACAAAGGCTGATACTAAGTTTGTTCACACGAAAATTGTTAAGCGAGATCGATTTGTTCGTTGCGTAGTGCGCCATAATATTTTCAAATTGTCTTTTCAATATTTCAAATATTTTCCATACATTTTCTTTGCTTAAGTTTACATTCCATTGTGAACTAACTGACATTCCCCTGAACTGGAGGGTATGTCTGGGGAGACATTATATCTAACAGACTTGGGTACCATTGTTATATAACAATAACAAACTTATGGTTAATATGTACTGATTCTTAAGTCTATATCTCGTAAACTATTCGAAATTTTGCTTGTTTCTATTCGGCAAATTTTTAGCTCTTGAGATAAAATCAAAAAAAAAAATGTCATCATATATTTTTATATTTTTTTTTCTATTTTGTACATATTTTATTTTAAACAGCATATCATAATTTCGATAAACGTACATTTGAAAGTGATTTCTTGGTCCTTAATTGAGGAGTCATCAAATGAAATCGGCTTGTTAACAAGAGTTTTTGCTTTTAGCTTTCATTTTGTTTTATATTGTATGGTCGATTTCGTAGCAATTTCTGAAATAAGTGTGAAAATCAAAGAAAAATATGACGAAATTTTTCGACAGTTTTTCTGATTTGAGTAAGATGTTGTTGTTTATTTGATTTTATCTCAGAGATAAAAATTTGCTGAAGGGAGAAATGCAATATTTGGAATAGTTCGCGAGATATAGACTTAAGAATCAGTACATGTTCTTTGAGATGTGTACTAAAATCATCCTCCCAGTCGAAAACTTCAAAAATGAATTAAAAGAAAACCTTAGCTAACAATTCAAAACCCAGTTAGGGTTTTTCTTCTACTTTCATAAGCTTTCAGATCTTTGGAGTCTCAATTGGTTCAAGAGTTTGAAGTTAAAAAAGGTGCTACTGTGTAATTAGTAAAAATACCAATAACAATTAATTTTACATTTCATGTTACTAAAACTAAGGTATTTTAAATGATGTGTTTCTTCTTTTCGTCATAACGTCTTTTAAAGAAATTGCAGTGCAAAATGTTTTAACATATTCTGCATACGTGTAACCTTTTTTGCTTGCAATTCTGAAAAAAAAGAGTGATTTCCAAAACGTATAAAACAGAAGAAACTAGTAAGGCGGTTATCTTCGGCTATGCCGAAGCTCAGATACCCTTCACCATTTGTAATAATGGTGGTAAAACTGGTTATTTGCACTACAACTATATTTTATTAAACTTTGTACCACAAAACAGGGGAGTTGGTGAGAAGTGGACGTTACTTTTAGCTTCACACATCCATTTTGTCAGTAATTTTCTATAGATTTTATTCGATTTTATGAATTTTGTATCGCCAAAAATGGGAAGTTGTGAGGGATGTGGGAGTAGTTTAAATCCTATCATGCCTATCTTAGAACTTAACCTCTGCTGCTGGACAAAAGTTTACATACCAAATTTCAAACCGAAAGCTCATAAACTATAGGGATATACAGACGGACACCCCCAAAAAGGGGGAATTTGTATGGAAGGTGGGAGAAGTATTCGTCTGATATTGCTCATCTTACAACGTAAGCTCCTATTATAAGATTAAAGCTTGCATATACAATTTCAGCTCAATATTTTCTAACCTACGGCTATAATAGGGGGCAGCTAAGCGGACACCCCAAATAAGGTAGTTTGAATGGGAGTAGTTTTTGACCGACATTGCTTATCTTAAAAAGTAGCCTCCGCTTAGATATTGAATCTTGCGTACAAAATGTCAGCTATACACCTCTTGAAATACGGCTGCAATTGCAGGGACAAACCCAAAAAAAGGGAGAGTTTGTATGGGAGGTGAGAGTAGTTTTTGACCGATCGTTCTCATTTTAATACTCAACCTCCGCTTAGAGCAGAAAAGCTTTCATACAATATTTCAGCTTGATTGCTCTTAAATTACTACTGTAATCGCGGGGACTGACGTACGGACACCCCCAAAAAGAGGGATTTTGTATGGGAGGTGAGAGTAGTTTTTGACCGATCAGTCTCATTTTAAAACTCAACCTCCGCTGAGTATAGGGAAGCTCACATACAAAAATTTCAGCTTGATTGCCCTTAAACTACAGCTGTAATCGCAGGGACAGACCCCAAAAAAGAGGAGTTTGTATGGGAGGTGGGAGTAGTTTTTGACCGATCGGGCTCATCTTAGAACTTAACCTCCGCTTTGAGGATAAAAGCTTCCATTCCAAATTTCAGCTCGATATCTCTTAAACTGCGGCTGTAATCGCGGAGACAGACGGTCACCTTTAAATCGACTCAGATTTCGATGCTGATCATTTATATATATATATTGTCATACCTACCACGCCTCCTTATGGGCGTTACAAATGGAAGAACAAAATGAATATACCCTTCACTCCGTTCATGCACATGGTGAAGGGTATAAAAATACTTACTGAACTTACTTCTTATTTTGAATACCATCATAGTTCTATTTTAACACTAGGTCGGCTGCAAAAAGTCTTTGGAAATTGTGATTCAATCCATCAGGAGTGATAATTTGTTGTATTATATTTACCTGAAAAAACTTATGAAGTAGATTTAGCTGTGAAGTGGAACCAAATAAAAGCGATAAATGCAAATCTTGTTTTTTGACAATACTAACAGTTTGATCAAAGTATTCTTTGGCGTATTCCTTTGCGTTATATAGTTCTTTGTCATCCTTTACTGGAAATATATTTTTGTAACACGCAGTTGGAAGGGCACATTTTGTCAAAATAGTTAAGATTTTAGCCTAGTTGTCCATCATGACTGCGATATTTCGATTTATTTAATTTTGATTTTCTGTAAAAGAAAAAAGTGTTTAATCTGAATTTTTTTTCTGGCGTCCAACTTCGATTACTGAGGCTGATGGGTGTAATTCCCTTGATGGCTTCTGTTTAGGTCGAGCAGGAGTTTCGTATGAATTCAGGATATATCACTTTATTCTAACGCAATTATTCATATCACACGACAAAAACTAAAATATTTTGATTTTCACAATGCAAACATTTCAAAGGTAACGAAAAAAATTGGACTAAAAACAAACTCAAATATATTCATATACAGTATTTTTCGGTTAATTGGTTTCCACGCTTAATTGAATCACATGATCGGGCAAAAATATTGCATACGAAAACACATGTTAATTTCCTCGGATAATTGAACCCGGTTAATTGATTTTCCCGCTTAATTGGTTCAAAATTTATGTCATCAAAAATAAATTTCCTCTTACTTTTACCCGGTTAATTGCATTATTGTTGAAAAAAAATCTGGCATTTTTGCACATACATATTTGACATCAGTTGTGAAAAACACTCTGTGGCTTTTTTTTCGTTTAAGGTAAAAACAAATTATTTTGAAAAACTTAAAGTGCACATATGCGTTTTTTTATAATTCATTAGTATTATGCGTGATTTCTGTAATTGAAAAAACTGTCTAATTAAACGGGATTCTTGTAATTGAACGAATTGTTCAATTAAGCGGGTATCGGCTAATTGGTTCCCCGGTTAATTGAACAAAAAGTTGTGCAAATTTTGATGTGCAATTAACCGAAAAATACTGTACCACAATTGAATACTTCGTTATTAAGCGTGTAATGTAATTTTAATTTCATATCATATGCCCACATTAAGCTTTGTAAGCAAGCTTTTTTTCATATCTTATACTGATTTATATTGTCAGCTAGCTTGTAAGTAGAAACAAAATTATGAAAATAAATTTTCTAGCTTCAATATTTATTCTTTTTTATTTATTAAAATATATTATACAAAGTACTTATTTCAATATTTATATCTCTTTGTAATTAAGGGTGTAATGTGATTATAATATTATATCCTAAGCCCACTCTCTTTGTATATTAGTTTGTTTCGATAAAAATTTTACAAATAAATTTCCTAACTTCGATATTTATATCTCTTCGTAGTGGGTATATACTGTATGAAAAATAAATCAATGAATTTTTAAGTACTTCGGAAAATTACGACTGGGTAATTGTTCATAATCGAATTTCAAAATTTGTAATAATTTGTTTCAAAAATACCTCAACTTCTACATCAAATAATTCGACATCTATATTCGATGTGGTAAAAGCAATAAAAGTTGTTCAGTTATACAATATGTACGTTTTTGGTAAAGATAGCAAGTAAAAACTAGTGATCTAGGCTCGTACCGGGATCCCGGGATTTAGAATTTACCCAGTATTACAGGGAATCCCGGGAAATAAAAAATGATTTTTTCTTCGGCTTGTTAAGCAAAGATGGACAGAATGGCTTTAAATTTTGCAGATATCATAAACAGGGGCTGCGTTATATTTTCAAAAAAAATTATGCCATTTAATGGAACGCTGTTCAATCGCCGGTCCGGGAACGAAGAAATTTCCATTATTTTCATACATTTGTATGAAATTTTTCAGATTTCCCGTCTATCCCGGACTGTAGTTTCTAAAATACTTACTCAAATGGGTCGCAAGTTGGAAATACTGAATAACAGCATTAGTATACATTTCCACGAATTTTTGTGATAGTTGATGAAAAACTGCGGAAATGTCGATCCGGGAGCGAAGAAGTTTCTATTATTTTTTTAAGTTTTCCAGCCTATCCCGAACCGGCGTTTCTAAAATACATACACAAATGGTTCGCAAGTTGGCAATATTGAAGAAAAGCATTAGTAGAACATTTCTATAATTTTTTTTCAGTTTTCCTATCTATCCCGGACCAGTGTTTCCGCAGTTTTTTAACAAATGTCACAAAACAAATGTCAATCCCGGTTTCCCGGGAAATGGGGAGCACTCGTAAAAACATTGCACACTGGCCCAAAACTCCAAAAAAAAATTGATTTGTTTAACGTAAATAGTGTGTTTTGAGAGCTATTTAATATCCCTAGACATGTTCAGATTGCATGGCTTTGTTTACAGAAGTTATTAGGTATTATCTGAATTCCCTACGGCTTAGACTACAAAAAGAATTATAATTTTGTGACAAAAAACGAGGGAAGTATAATTTTTGTGAGAAATACTATTACCGTAACTTCTTAAGCGGACTATTTGCTTAAGAAGAGAAAATATGCTGATGTTAGATGATTTAAATTTTAGTCCAAGAAACATCAGAAATTTTCAAATTAAGTGAATTTTTAGCCTCTTAAAAATTCCTTTTTTTTTTTAAACAAAAAACTCTATTGAAGCATATTTTGCCTTAATATTTTATGTGACGCATACCCAAAACAAACAAAAGTCAACTTTGAATGCCTACAGTATAATGGTAAATTATCACATGGACAAAACTTTTGTTTTTTCTTCTTATATGGAGTATTAACTTTATATATAAACAAAAAAAGTACAAATTCAACAATGTTATTTTGTGAATTTTTCAGCCAGAACATTCCGATTTTCGCCCAGCGCGAAGAGATGGTAATTTTTTTTTAAACGCCGAATTTCCCGCCCTCTTTTTCTTTACTTTACTGTCTTACGTACCTGGTACACCTTCGATACGGATGCGTCTTTTTCGATACGTTCTGGTTTGAAATGAAGGTCGCATATACGATGATGACGCTTAATGCATTTCTCCTCGAGACCTAGTATTTTGCACCATGTATCCATCCTTCGTAGACAAAGGTGGGGAAAATCATGTAAATGCTTAAATCCCCGGCAATTTAAAATGCACTTATAGCTCATTTTTATAATTTTTATTCGCACACATAACTTTAACAGAATAAATTCACAGTAAAGTAAACATTTAAAGTATTTACTGAAATGCTTACTGAACGTATTTCAAATTGAATTATATAATGCATCCAAATAATATAATTTTTTTATATAATGTTTATATAGGCGTTAAACGTCAAGATTTATTTACAATTGAGTAATTTGACAGAACTAGTGAAATTTGTAACTACTTTTGCAAGACATTAATAATATCGGAACTAAGAAAGGGTTCCATTCAAGTTAACCCATCATTTAATAACATATATATTGGGGGAGGGAGGGGCGGTTGTTGGTTAAACCGAAGTTTTCTGTAATTATTATTATTTATTAAGTAGTATTTTGAATACTTTTCGATTACAAAATATTCCATTTTAAAATATCAATATTTCACAAAATTCAGTTTTCATTACATCTAACAAAGAAAACAATTTTTATTTTAAAACTTAAAATTTATTATAATTTTTATATCGCCATTCAATCCGTTGTATAGTTGTAGCCCTTTATAAAACAATGGCTTCTGCATAACACTTGTATCTGCCCTTTGTAGTCTGAAATCTTCTGCATTTCTGAGGTTGTATGGTTGTACTTCCCCGACATAGTGAAGTTGCCTTATTAGGTATTCCTCACTATTTCCATTTTTGGTTTTTGAATAAATGGAAGAGTATTAACTCAATCATGTATATTGTAGACGTGTAACGATTACATTTTAAAATCTATCTCATGCCTTTATTTTGAAATATTTGCAGTGTTTCAATTTGTAGTTGATCCATATTAAAAATGTGATGTAAATATATATTGTTGTTATAGTTGAAACTTTATTTCTTATTCGTTTAAAAAATCCTAGTTTTTTGGTAATCTTTCTGCAAATGTATTCTATATGTTCTTTAAATTTTAAGTCTTTATCTATTAATAAACCCAAATATTTTATACTCGTGACTTTTTCAATTATTTTGTTGTTTATTTTGAAATCCATGCAGGTGTTCATATTAATTTCCATTAATTTTGTTTTATTTTCATTAAATTTTAATCTATTCATTTTAAGCCAAGTATTTATATTTGTCATGTCATGATTGAAAATTTCGTGGCAATTTTGGTCTGTGTCTGCCTCGGTAAAAATCAGAGTGTCATCCGCATATAATATTACTTCATATCTTTTCAATACTTTTGGTATATCATTTATATACAAAATTAACAATAGTGCTCCCAGAATGGATCCTTGAGACACACCGAAATCGTTGTCCATGGTATGTATTCGATATTACATTGTTAACTTTCGTGAGGTATGATATGAACCAGTTTAATTCAGTCCCTTGAATTCCGTAGTTATGGAGTTTTTTCTATTAGTATTTTCCTGTCTATTGTTTCAAACGCTCTTTTAAAGTCTAAAAATAGTGCCAAATTTTGTTTTACATTTTTCAACATAATTCCACCGTTTTATAACATAATTTACTGCTGTATCACATTTGTATTTTTTCGAAAACCTGATAGATATTTTAATAGAATCTCATTTTGTTCAATGTAACGCTCAAGTTGTCTTTGATCACTTTTTTAATAACCTTTTCAAACGTTTCTAATGTGTTAATTGGGCGACATTTCTTGCATTTATTCGTGTTTGCTATTTTTTTAATCGGTATTTTCATTGTATGCTTCTAACATTCAGGAAATATTCCTGCCTCTTGTGACTTATTTATTATTTCACGAAAATTTAAATTTATTGTATATCACACGTACTTTACCTATATATTGCACATTTTCTATAGAGTCTTAAATTGACTTTATACTGTTTACAAAGTTTTTATTAAAATTATCAGCTATTTCTATAATATTAATATAATGTGGTCGGTGGATGGTTCACTGCTACTGTTTCCGCAGTAGTAGCATTCGCTTTTCGTTGCGAATCCCATTCTGCTCGCATGCCTGCTTATGGGTCCATGTCCCGTCAGGAATTTAATAATTTTCCTTATCTGGTCCCTCTCAAGACTTACCAGGTACGATGCACATTTCGCGTTGTATTCTGGCCAAGTCATTTTGGCCTTTCTACAGGTTTCTTCATTCTTCCATCTGTCGTTTGCAATTCTAAACGTTAGATTTTCAATGGTACTTTTACAGGTGGATATAGGGCGAAGTGCTACGTGTTCAACGTCGCTTTCCTGCAGGGCTGAGCCCTGTCTGGCCTCTTCATCCGCTCTACAGTTGCCCTCGATTCCGCTGTGTCCGGGAATCCACGTAACCAGAACTCTGTTATTCCTGGATATCTCATTAAGAGATTTCCGGCAGACACTGACCACTTTCGATTTTATGTCACAGGACTTCAACGAGTTTACCGCCGCTAGACTATCCGTGAACAGGAGAATATCCTCCTGTGATATTTTCCTCACGTTGATCACGTCCGCGGCTCGTTTAATAGCAAGTATTTCCGCTTGGAAAACGCTGCAGAAGTCTGGAATTCTCGATCTTATATTTAGGCCCAGATCCGCGGAGTAGATACCGTAGCCGACCTTGTCATCCAGTTTGGACCCATCGGTAAAGATGTTTATTGGTCCACGATTCTCTTGTATTATCCAGTAGTGCTGCTTGATATTTAACTATTTTTTCATGTTGTAATATATGTAATTGCAAATTAAACAATTTGTTCGAATTTTGTTTTTTATTTATTACTTTTGTATACGTATTTTTTTTGCATTTTCAAGGCATGCATCAAGGAAGATTGATTTATTATTTATATCTATGGGTATATTATGTACAATTATATTTCTTAATTCCCTGTTAAATAAGGGCTTAGTATAATTAAATCTTTCTATTTCTTTAACTTGTTCTTTGTTATCTTGTGCACTTTCTATTGTGATGTCTATTGACTCATGATCCGATATTTTGTTATTAAAATTGTTTTTAACAGATATATTTTAATTTTTCGTTATAATGTTTTTGTATTCTGTGTAATTCTTGTATATTCAATCTCCCCTTTAATAAAATCTTTTTTCCAATCGACGTTAAAATCACCAGCTATCAATATGTCATTGTTCTCCTAGTTTAATTCATCCAATACTTTCCCGCATATTTCGCAGAACTCTGCTTTCTGGCTACTAGGTGATCTGTATACAGCCATTATTATAAATTATTATATTATTATAATTACCCTTAGGGATGAGGGTACATATCATTTGATACGAAAAAAAGTGTAACCAAATACGTTTCAGGACTTTTTAAGAGGATTGCGCTATGTCCGTCTGTCTGGCTGGTCAGCAGGATAACTCGAGTAATCCTTAACGGATCGGAATGAAAATTTACCAGTATTAATATTTTTTAAAACGAACTTATGGGATTGCAAAAAAGCCCCACCCCTTCTGGTACCTCCTATACAAAATTACCTATTTTTGGATAATAAATATTTCTTTCATAGCTGAAAAACAGACTACCGGATAATATTTAAATTTTGCAATAGTAGACAAACCCTAAGAAAACCGAAACCTTTGCCACACCCCTTCTGGTACCTCCCAATCAAATGACCGAATTGACCCTCATAGTTTTTCATACAAATCTTTTTTGTAAGTAAAGTGAATTCACTTAAATTTTGCGTATGATGTTCGCTTATAAAAATCAGGTATGAATTTGGACTATATCGGTTCACGCCTTCTGGTACCTCTCATACAAAATGACCTTTTTTTAGAAAGTTTATATTTCTCCCATAACTTCCAAACTTACACTTGGGGAGTAATGAAAATTGATCGATAAATTTATGTTGTGATAGGTATTGCAAATAAGACGGCTAATTTATATTGTAATAGAAGGCGAACCCTCAGAAAACCTAACTATTTGATACACCCCTTCCGGATCCTCCCATACAAATGACCGAATTGACCCTCATAGTTTTACATGCATATCTTTTTTGTTAGTAAACTGAATTCACTCAAACCGGCACCTAGTTGACAAATAAGTCAAATTTTTCACGGTTTTGCTCCAGAAGCAGGCAATAAATAATACATAAGTAATTTTATTTTAATTAAATATGTATTTATTTCAATAACTCAAGACTTAAACAATATCTTATATTGGGTGATGGTATTTATCAGTCAGTTTACCTGACTGAAATTTCTGTACTGGTTTTTGAATATACCATTGATTTTTGAAATATATGGTTACACCGCCTGTTCTGGTCGACTCCGGTAATTTCATATAACGATCGTAATTTTTAAGCTGTATTTCACATTTTTCTATATTTTCCGTTAACTGAGTTTCAGATAATATTATAAAATCTGGATTGTTTGTATCGGCAATAATCTCCAATTGATTAAAATTATTAACTAGCCCTTTGTTGTGATTCATTAATTGCAAGCCATTAATATTTTCGAGTCGTTAATTGTTAAGTTACCAATTAAGTATTTTTGGTGTCGTTGCACAAAAACACAACTGAAATTGGAGCAAGTACAGCACGAGCCATTCGTTGTTCCAGTTGTTTTCTTGCTCCGTCCGTCTGCATGTTGACAAAATAAGGTCGAATTGCATTCATTGGATTTCCGCATGACGTTTGCTTATTATATAAATGGGCAAAGTCGTGGGAAAAATGAATGAGTTGAACGCCCTATTTTGCTGATCGGCAGAATTGCAGTTTGAGTTTTTGGACAACGGCGCAGTATGTAATGTCGGGTAAAGTAAATATAAAAAAAAAACGTAGAATAGTCAAATTAATAATGGAAAAAATAAATAAAAGGTGGCTGGAGACTGAAAAAGGTCGGAGTTACAACCAACCGGAAGACTAATGAACATGATTGTCGATTTTCAGCAAGGTGGTAAGTAAGAAAAGAAACCTCTCCTCCCCCTTCCCCCCTCCACTGTGAATTAGTGCCCAAAGGCGCTGACTCCCCCTAGCGCGGTGCCTCGCGTCCCAAAAAGGCAACAAGGACAGCCTCAGAGGCAGTCCTTGTATTAGGGAATAGCATCCTTTTCCTCAATTCCTTTTCCCGGGTACCCGCTCTCCCCGCGGGTACTCAACACCTTGTATATTTGTATAGATACCAGTTATTTTCCTTGGTTGTTAGGCTTGGTTATTTCGGTATACCGGTCATTCTCTGTTAATGGTTAGACGATCTTCGTCCAATCCCAAATTAAGTCTTTTATTGATTTTGACACAATTTATACATTTAACTATTACTTCCTTATTGCACTCTTTATGGTCGCCATGACATTTATAGCATGTTTCCTGGTTTCTTCATTCTGATGATCTATGATTGTGGCCTTTGCATTTAAAGTATTGCATAACTGGCGTGCCATCTAGGACTCGACATATGTCCCATCCTTTTTCTGCTATCACTTTTGCATATGACTCATTATCAATTATATTACAATTATATATTTTCTTGTTCGAAAAATTTCTAAAATCACATTTCCCAAGTTGTCGCCACTTTTAGATAAATTATTCCATGTAAGAGTAGTTCGCATCTTTAATAAATTATTAAATTTTATACAAACCAGTACAGAAATTTCAGTCAGTTGAACTGACTGATAAATACCATCACCCAATATAAGATATTGTTTAAGTCTTGAGTTATTGAAATTAACCGATTTGTAATTAAAACCAGTTAGAAAGTTTCAGTCGGGCAACCCAACTTACATTTACCCTTAGCCTCAGTAAAACAAATAATTTAGTATTATATTGATATTATTACTCGATTTCTAAAGTGGGCGGAGTGGTACATTTGTATGGGAGGTACGAGAAGGGGTGTGGTTAGGCTTCCAGATATATTCTCCATTACTTTATCCTGTTATAGCTTTACTAATTACAAAATTTGGGCACGATTGCCTTGGGTGTACTGATATTATTAGTACATCCCTAAAGTGGGCGGAAAGGTACATTTGTATGGGAGGTACTATAAGGGGCGTCGCTAGACTTCAAATTTTTTCTTCAAAACTTTGTCCTGTTATAACATAACAAAATACAGAATTTGGGCACGATCGTGTCGAGTGTATAGATATTATTACCCTATTTCTAAAGTGGGCGGAGTGATACATTTGTATGGGAGGTACCAGAAGGGGCGTGTCAAGACTTCCAGATTTTTTCTCCAAAACTTTATCCTGCTTAATTAAACTTTACCAAATGCAGAATTTGGGCACGATCGCGTTAGGTCTTTTAATAATATTTATCGATTTCTAAAGTGGGCGGTACCAGATGTGTATGGGAGGTACCAGATGGGGCGTGAATAGACTTCCAATTTTTTCTCCAAAACTTTATCCTGTTATAGCTTTACTAAAAATAGAATTTGGGTACGATCACGTTTAATTTATTGATATAATTTCTGCATCTCTATAGTGGGCGGAAAGGTAGATTTGTATGGGAGGCACCAGAAGGGGCGTGGCTAGGCTTTCAAAATTTTTTCCAAAACTTTATCCTGTTATAGTTTTACTAAATACAGAATTTGGGGACGATCCCGTAGGGTGTATTGATATTATTACTCGATTTCTAAAGTGGGCGGAATGATGTATTTGTATGGGAGGTACCAGAAGGGCCGGGGCCATGTAGCCCATTTGCAATACCGGAAGTAGTTTTGAGAAAATAATAACTCGTGCAAAATTTCAAAACATTTGGTTGCGTCTTTCAAAAGTTATCGTGCGAACCAGCCGGACAGCCACCAGACAGACAGACAGACGGACATGGTTCAAACGACTCAAAAAGTCATGAATCGAATTTGGTTCAAAGAAACCTAGGGTCTAAAGTCACTCCTTCTATGTGTTACACTTTTGGCTCGTATCAAATGATATATACCTTCATCCCTAAGGGTGATGGCATAAAAAGAAAAATATTTACCAATATGCTCAGAATAATAAAATTTGATTGTTCACTTCCAATTTATATTTTATTTTGAAGTGCTCTTATTAATTCTATTTTGCTTAATAGGGTTAAAAAAAACAATTATAATTGCATCAAATTATTAAATTCATTAATTAATGTAATTTTATTTTTATATAAATGCATTTTAAATATTTATATGTTGGGGTAGTGCCAGGAGTAGTAGTTTCATTTATGAGTACCATGTTCATTTATGGTTTAAAGATAAAGATAAATTAATTTCATCATTATTTGTATTTGATTTATAATAATATCCATTTTTTATTTTTATAGACAGTAGAATTATTGGAACCATATATGGCCCGAGGGCTCGTTTTTTTCGATAAGTACAAATAAAAACAAATAAATAAATAATAATCGTGTAACGATTTTTCAACTTATGATCAGATCAGAAAACAATTACATTTATTTTAAAAATTTATAACAAATACATTTCACATAATATGTATATTACCAGAATACATTATTATTGCTGCACTTATTTCTCTCTCCTCTATGAAATAGGCAATGTATAATTATAAATTGACAAACAATTTTTGTGAGGAAACCTCGGTTTAATGCGG